>BEDZ01000015.1:0-452242 GCA_002335625.1 Cutaneotrichosporon cyanovorans | reverse complement strand
CTGGACACACGCGACCCGCACCGGCTTGGCCCTGTACGCCGGCGTCGGATCCCGCGGCGTGTGGGTCGGCAGGCTCATGGCTGAGCGCCAAGCTGTGGCGGTCGCGCTGGCTAGTCGGCGGAGCACTCTGTAAACGTCAAAGGAGAAAGTGCAGAGGAGGGCAGTGAGGTGGTCGAAGTCGAAGCGGTTATGGCGTCGCAGCAACAGTCGCTAGCGTTCATAACCGTGGCGATGGAGATGATCATTGTGTGGGGTCTCCACAGTCACACTGGTACTATCCGATACAACTCGTTTCATACACATGAAAGTGCCACAAACCTTGGATACACGATGTACACCTTGCTTGCAGCTAATCCTACTCCTCTGACGCTTCATGAGTCTGAAAGACGTCAGACATGCAGCAGGCCTAGAAACGACACTACATAACAAAAGGGTATAGGTATAGTCATACTACCTGTGATTCGGTAGGTAACAGTTGCCAACAGATATAAAAAGCAGTTCTGGACATGATCAATTCACAGCATCCGACATGAATATACGATACAATGAAAAGCAGACGTGCAGACGTGCAGACAGACGCCCTCTAGCAAAGCGCATGTGACAGACAGCAGACAGGCATTACATGCTAAACCAGATGTGCTCGAACTTCGTAGTACTAAAGACTTGTGGATAATTTGAGACGCTTTTTGATATGATTTTTCGAATCATTATCTGTACACTTTTCCACGCGACGACTTGGCACGTTGGCACTGTGGCAAGGACACCACGTACGTATCGTTGCACTCTCACCAGTAGATCATGACTCCTAAGCTCCTACCCTACTCTCGGCCATGAGTCTCTGATGATCGACCCACGTTCGGCTACCCAAGAGCAATGCATGCATGCATTGCACACTGCGCCGTGACAGCCTTGGTTTGGCATTAGATGAGGTTGAATATATATATTCCACATTCACATATTATATTGTTGTATTGGGTTTTTGCTATTACAAACCATGACACGGTATTTATCAGCCTGACACCCTCACCCCGCCACACCCGGAATTTCGGCAATACCACCCTCCGCCACTCTCCCCTGAATTGACCCCGCTTGCAACGACCCACCTTCCTCGATCCCCTCCCCTTCTTCCCTCGCGACCTCCACCCTCGTCCCCTCCACCAACACCCACCCACCATCCTCCGTTCACCGACACAGACATCCATCGCGAAGAGCACTCGATACTCACAGCAGCAGGCTACAGCAGCAGTCACCTGTGCTGTTCTCGACCTTGCTGTAACCTCGGAGGGGTACAGTACTCGCTGCACGCGTTTCTCGCTCGAGGAGCGACCACGGACATCCATCAGACCCATCGACAACACCAGGTGGAGGTCGACCTACTTGACCAACCTCCACTTCGCGTTCTACTCGACTTCCAGCTGGTGTTGACAGCAACTGCCAAAGCACCAGACACAACCTCGGAGGCCCCAGGAGCCCCTCAATAGGGTTGACAGCACAATGCCGGCGCGCAGGACACCGACGCTAGGGCCCGACGGCAGCCCGCTGCCCGACAGTGGCAAGGAGAAGCTTACCTAC
The DNA here is from genome assembly GCA_002335625.1 of Cutaneotrichosporon cyanovorans. Lineage (NCBI taxonomy): Eukaryota > Fungi > Basidiomycota > Tremellomycetes > Trichosporonales > Trichosporonaceae > Cutaneotrichosporon > Cutaneotrichosporon cyanovorans. The sequence continues at coordinate 450,670 of BEDZ01000015.1, read as the reverse complement.
GGGTGCGCGTATCCGGGATGTGGCCAGGTGGGTTGGGTCTGTTGTTTGCTGCTCCATCCAAGCTTGTATATGTACTGACAGGTTACAGACGTACAGCCGTATGGAGTACCTGAAAAGGCATCAGAGGAAGCGTGAGTTGGTGCAGCAGCATGCATGTGCTGTTTGGAGGCGGAAGCACTTCGGAAGGCCAAACTGCGCACCCGTCGAGCAGCAACAACCTCCTATTCACTTCACGACTACAGAGCTGACATTGTCACAGACCAAGACGAACGTCCCTTCCAATGCAAGGACTGCTCCAAAGCATTCGCACGCAGGTGAGTTGAGATCGACACTATGCATGCTAATACCAGCGACGTGCTCCTCCGCCATAGGCGACGATGCCACCCGACACCGCCGCCGAGGGACCGCTCCTCGCACTCGCCATTACCACCTATGCGGGCTCATCCATCAGTGCCTATATCTTCATCCCGGACATCGGAGCGCGAGGCGTCACCCCTGAGGACTGGACGGAAGCATGCTCGTGACTCTACTGGGACCGCTGCAGAGGAGAACCCCGCCACGCGGCCACGCCTGAGCCCCGATGCGGAGGACGATGATGACGACCGATTTGGCTCCCGCTTCTCGCGCAACGGGATGGGTAATGGAGGGGTGTTTGGTGTGACGAACAACTACTACGATGGCAACCCCGTTGCCACAGACGCAGACTACGCGCCTCATCTCCTGCCGATGTTCCAGAACGCATCGAATCAATTCCACAACATGAACGACCCGAACCACCTCGAGGATGCGTCTGTGCTCCTCTCGATGGCGTACCCTGGAGGCGTTCCTGGGGGGTCGAACAACGGAAACGGAGAAGCAGCACCAGATGCCAGTACGACCGAGCAGGCCCTCGCGAACCTCTCGAGCATCGAGGCAGCCACTGCCGACCCCGGCAGCACCGACACCCCAGCGTCGAACAAAAACAGCGACAAGGAATCCTCGAACGGGCCAAGTTTTAGCTCGGGCGCCGTCGACAACCCGGCTCGGCCGGCGGCGCCGGGAGCTGTGCTGCCCGAGTCGATGGAGTCCTTTGGGATGGGAGTGGGGAGTTCGATGAACTGGTTGGATGGCCAGGATGATGCGTTTATGGGTGGTGAGGGGGGTCGGGGTTTGTCGCCGTTCAATCTGTCGAGTCTGTTCTCGCCTTCGCAGTTTAATATTGGGTTGGCGTCGCCTGGCGAACTGAGTAATGAGACGACGGCGTTGGCGATTGCTGCAGCAGCTGCGGCTGTGATGCCGGGGGACAACAGTGGGTCGACTGCGAGTACGAGCAGTGATCAGCAACAACAGCAGCAACAGCAGCAGCAACAACAACAGCAGCAGCAGCAACAGCAGCAACAGCAGCAGCAGCAGCAGCAGCAGCAGCAGCAGCAGCAATCCGAAGCCAACAAGGTTGTCGCTGCGATCCTGGAGCAACTAGCCAAGAACGATGTGCCCGAAACCCGCAACAACCCCAACCCCGAGCGGCCTCTGCTCCGCGTCGCGAGCAAAGAGGTCGTCGTACGCGCAGGCGAGGAATGCCCCCGCAGCTCTCGCTTCTACCTCCCTGCAGACCGCTTCGCCGGCTGCTACCAAGTGCCCCACTGGGCCCTCCCCCCACTCCGCACCCTCTCCGTCATGGCAGCGCGGACATACTACTCGGTCCTGAACCACTTCCCCTTCGTGCACGACCCGACCTTCCGCCTCATCGACACGACGTCCTGCCTCGCCTTTGCGATCTGCACTGTCGGCGGAATTCGTATCGGGGACAAGAAGAAGCCCGGCCTCCTCTCGAATGGGACTAGCTCGGCCGCGTCGTCCCCCATATCACCAGGAGGCATCTGGGAGCAAGTCGGGACAGAGTACACACAGCGCATGGACCCCGAGGAGGCCGAGGACCAGCGTCGCTGGCAGGAGTGGGATGCGGGGAACATTGTGCGGCATGAGAAGACGAGCATGCTTGTCAAGTCGTTCTCGCTGGCGAAGGGGGTGCTGATGACGGACTACAATGTGGCGTTGTTGCAGGCGCTGATCTTGTATCATGCGCCGTACTTCCTCTCGAAGAATGATCACGAGCGGAGGAATGCGAACATGTTCCTGGGAACTATCGTGAACGTGAGTTTCTCTTATCTCCTGCATCCTACCTGAGATCTGCGTCCTTACAGCTCAGCATGACTGATGCCTTGCTTCTCCTCGTTGGAACTCATCTGTCTCCCCTTCTCCTTCCCCACCTTCATTCGCGTCTCCCTACCTTCCTTTCGGTCTTCCCCGTTCCTCTCCCCCACTACCCCTTCCTCGCAGATCACGATCTACAACCAACCGATCTCGTGCATAACCCCTTCCTTCGCAACGCCATCCCTATGCCAGGACTCTTGCTGACCCCAGATCACCCGCCAAATCGGCTTCCTCCAATCCCACCTCGAACACGCCGACATCAACATCCACGTTCCACCCATCCCGCACTCGCCGGCAGACCTCGACCGCGCATGGAAGCGCTGGGTGCAGCTCGAGGGGCGCCGCCGCACCGCGTACCTCGTATACCACCTCGACACTGTGTCCGCACTCGAGTCGTCCATCTCGCCCATCCTCACACCCTCAGAGCTCGCAGCGCTGCCCCTCCCTGCCCCCGACTCGGTGTGGAAGGCAGAAACAGCTCAGGCATGGTACCACGCTACGCGGAAGTACCGCCCCATGACACTGGACGAGGCCATGCGGAGGTGTTTCAACCTCCCGGCGTCGGGATCGCTCGACAAACTCCCATCGAGCTTCAGCCTCGACAACAACGCCCTCACAACTCACGAGTACGGGCCCTTCGCGCGCACGGCGGTGATTCTGACGTTGATACGAGGCATCCAGGACCTTGGCGAGGGGCGCAGGTCTCGCGGCGACTGGCGAGACTTGACGGATCTCTGGGTTTCGGAGAACCACTTGCGGCCAGATGCGAGCTGCTACAGTGCGGAAGGTGTGGATATGGGGCCATGTACGCAGGAGGCGCTGCGTGCGAGGTTCGCTTCGGCGTTGCAGAAGGTGGGTCAAAGAGTCAGGGGCAGAGGAACGCGTAGGGCTGACAGCAGTGGCGCGAAGGCTGGGAGAAGGACCCGGCGTGTGCGGCGTACTCGATGTCGTTCAGCCCCGCGGTGAACAGCATTCTGTTGCCGACTATGGCGTCGCCAGAGTCGACGGCGAGCGACGGGTCGCCCAAGCCCAAGGGCAAGCTGATGTACTGCGAGGGTGAGTGATGCTTCTCGTCCATCGTGTCTGTCTTTTCCTTTCCACCGTATCTGCTACATCGGCAGTCCTTCAGATCTGATGATCTTCCACTACATCATCCCACCAACCCCTCAACGGAACTCTGCGCGCCTTTTCCTCTATCGCCGATTCCTAATTCACCCCTGCACGATACCACGATAACCCCCTGTCCTTGCTTGCACATGGCTCGAACCCCGCTGACACCCAGAGGCAATGCCATTCTTCTTCCTCGCCGCGTCGCTGCTCAACAAGCTCTCGAGCTCCGCCTACGTCGGCCGCAACGGCTTCGCCGACACGTCGTACGCCGAGCTCCTAGAGGCGGCGCGGACGCTCGCGCGGGCAGGCGAGGCGAACAGCAGTGGACCGCAGCGTGTGGGCGTGATATAGAGTGTAGTGTTTGTATGATTAGGCCGGAGTCTGGGCATGCACGTGTAGACTGAGCGGGTAAGCATCCCGATCGCGCTGGAATACGCAACCAGAATAGTGCGAGCGAGATATAATTTTAGGCATTGAGTCACTCTCGGCGTGCGGTGGTGAATGGCTTACATCCGTACCAATGCCATAAAGTGGTCGGCATCGAGCGCGACTGTACTCAGTGTGGTTGAGCATAGTGCTGCGTGGTGAAAGAGTAAGACCTTTACAGTGTTATTAGATCTAATCACTAGAGGCAATCTGAGCAGCTTCGTCTAACGGCCCCGTTTGATAGCTCCGTCTGACCAGCTCGGTCTGACCCATTCCATCTGACCACCTCCGGTACCAGCCTCGACTTACTGGCTTAGTCTGGGCCTCCTCGTCTGACTATTCTCGTCTTCGTCTTACTGGCTTTGGCTGAGCCTCTCCGTTTGAGCCCCCTCGTCTCACCCCCCTCGTTTGAGCCCCCTCGTCCGAGCCTCCTCGTCTGAGCCTCCTCACTTGAACCTCCACGCCTGAGCCTCCTCCTCGTCACAAGGTCAGCAGTGAAGAAGCCAAGATTCGACACCCCGCCCCCACCCCGGAATGGATATCAAATGCATATGCAAACGCCACACGCATGCCACACCGCCCCCGCCTACTGCCTGAGATCCGGCGGGATGACCTGGTTCTTCTTTGGCTCGAGAACCGGCTTGGCGAGCTTCTCCAGCTTCCTGCGCTCCTTGCGCGCCTTCCTCGCCTGGCGGCGCGCGAGCTTGATGCCCTTGGGCCCATCGACCCACTCGCCATGGATGAACTGCATCCCTGCTGCGCGGGCACGCAGGGTTGCCTGCTTGGCCGCCTCGATGTCCGCGTCGATCTCCACCAGCGTCGCATCGCGCACCTCCTTGCGCGTACGGTTGCGGATCTTGACACCCTCGAGGTTGACAACGTCGAGGTCGAGGATCTCCTTGATCGCCTTGTCGCGACCGTGCGCCTCCCACTCCCTGACGGCCTCGCGCCCGACGAGGGTGCGTGTCTGCTCCTCGAGCTCGCGGCGGAGGCGCCATCCGCGCTGCTTCTTTGCACGCGAGAAGCGCGGTGACAACTCCTCGGAGAGGTAGAAGGGCATCGCGGCCTCCATGGTGGCTTCTGCGCGGCTCTCGGGGTTGAAGACGTACTCGTCGGCAAAGGACTGGTCCTTGGGCGGGGGCGCGCGCATGGACCGCGGGATCACGTCCTCCGGGATCTGGTTGGGCGGGGTCAACTCCAGTGTCCGCTGGCTCACGTCGCGCTCGACCGTGTCCCACGGTGTTGGCTCGACGGGCTTCTTCGCGTCGCGTTTCGGCCACACGATCCTCGGCCGTGCTTCAGGCGAGAAGGGCATGTCCTCGGGCTGGTCGAGGCTGGCCGCATGACGCTGCCACTGCCATCGCCGGGTGTGGCGGTTGAAGTGGGGCTTGGTCGTGCCAAGGCGAGTTGCGAAGACGCTCGCGGGCCCGCTCTCGTCCGAAACACAAAGCTGCACATTGCTGTAGTGCACTGGTTTGCGGACCTCGATAAAGTTCCTCTGTTCCAGGTAACTCCGCCTCTCGTCTTCGCTCAGCGAGTCAAGGTCCTCGGGCACGGGCCTGATCTTCGACGGCTTCTTGATCTGGAAAATGTCAGTAAGACGTCGCTGCTACTGCCCAAGCACAACTCACAGTCAGACCTTCCAGGAACAACCTGTTACGCTCCATGTCCACACTCGCCACAGTGTACACCTTGAACCCGGCCTCCCTGTCGTCCTCGGCGACATACTTCTCAGAGTCCTTGCCCACCACCAGGCGCACCTTGTCCCCCGGCACAATGTTCCATCGCTTGACCCGGTCCTTGACCTGGACGAACTGTGTAGGCGGACGCCGGGCACGCGAGGGGTAGCGTGCGACGAACTTGTTCTTGTGGATAACGTCGAGGTGGTGGTGCCCTGTGCTGTCAGCAGCGTCCCCCAGCCCTTGCCCTACCTATTGGGAGCCGCTTGACCGCCAACGACATGCTGGCGAGTGGTGTATGTCGGCTCAGCTTGTGGTCGGGACACTTGGATCTTTTCAGACGGAGATTCAAGGTGGACAGTGGTTGATGCGTGATAGGAATGCTCCCGTCTTCGGGCCACGTGGATCAAGAATGCCACGTGTCAATCTCACTCTTCACCCGCGACGGGATCGTGATCAACGTGCCTTGGGGTCCCCGCGGCATCTCATGCAACATGTCGCGCGGTGCACAAGATAGCCAGCAAGGCGGGTTTCTGGACCAAGAGGTCTGACATTGCTACATTGACGATCAAGCACATAGACACAGCCATGTCGCGCGCCAACGGGACGGGAAGCGGCGAGGGCAGGACGTTTGCGTCGCTGGTGCGGCCGGAGGACGAGGTAGCGTTCGCTGCGCCTTGCAGGTTGCGGCTGCAATCTGGGGGTCGGGTCGATGCCGAAGTCGCGGTCGTGAGGAGTACAAGCCAGTCTAACGAGGCAGCGTGCGTTGAGGTGAAGTTAGCAGGCGATATGCTGACTTCCCAGTGTCTTTGTTATTCTGCCAGGGGATGGGACGAGAGCTCCTCGTATTGCACACGCGCTGCCAGTGACGCCGGAGTTCAAGACGTCCCTCATGCAGGTCCCGCCGTCGCCGTCGACGTCTTTCTTCGCCCAGAGCTCGAAGCCGAGTGCGTGTGCTGCTGATATTTGGAAAGGACTTACTGACGTCAGGTATCGAGCTCACGATGGGAGCAGACAAGAAGATCGAGCTGCAGTTCCCGCCTAGTGAGGCGCAGCGCGTGCAGCTGCTGCTCAAGACTATCAAAAAGGCAGCAGAGTCACCGAGTGAGATTGCCGACGGAGAACGTGGCTGACGTCAGGCGAGTGCCCGTGGGCGTACTCGTGGCTCCGGTACTACCCCGTGACGGAGGTAGTGAGCGCGGACACTGTGGATCGGGGTAGGGCGTAGGCGGAGTGCGAAGTGCTGACGAGGCAGGGGAGAAAGATCTCGAACGGTCGTTCGGAGATCTGGACATTGATGAGGAGGGCGAAGAAAGGTCGAGCGAGAACCAGGCAAACAAGGAGGAGAGGGAAAGCAGTGCGAACGGAGCAGAGGAGCAAAAGGAGGATGGTGCAAACGGAGCTGAAGAGACGACAGAAGTAGGTGCGAATGGCACGGACGGGGAGCACAAGTTCTCGAACAAGGCAGAACCAGATAAGAAAGACGAGGAGGAGTTTCCCAATCCCTATGAACCTGGTTTTGACAAGCACGACTTCATCAGGCAGCGGCTCTTCGCACGCCAGGAGAAATGGTCATCGACAAAGCCTGTCAGGTGAGTGAGGATCAACACTTGTCTCTGACCTCAGCGTCCGGGTAGTGACATACAATGTCAATGACCGTGTTCCTCCGAGGGGAACTACGGAGCTGGAGAGGGTGCTAGGCTTTGGAGAGGATGATATTATCGTTGTTGGGCTGCAGGAGGTCGGTGAGTGCCACAGTCGCGATGAATGGTGGGCTGATGCCAGACCTCCGTGTCAACTCGATGTTCGTGGCGCAGGACGACTCTCGAGAACAAGCATGGGAGACGGCTATTTTCAACAGCTTGGGGGATAAGAGGAACCAGTACGAAAAGGTGAGGTTGTTTGTGCGCATGGCTGACGAACTAAGGTAGCATCTGTGCAATTTGTGGGCGTCCTGATGATCATCATCGCGCGCAGCGAGACACGAACGGAGATCTGGCAGGTACAGCAGTCTTCGAGGGGAGTGGGATTGCTCGGCATTGGGGTAAGCAATGAGTGAAAGCGTGTCGCTGATGCATAGGGCAATAAGGCCGGCGTTGCAGTGCGGCTGAAGGTGCATGATACGCCAATATGCTTTGTCAACTCTCGTGAGTGCCAAAGCTAGACTAGGCTGACGGCAGACCTCGCGGCGCAGAAGAACCAGCTGGAGCGACGACGGCTAGACTACCACGCGCTGCGAGAAGCCTTGACATTCCCTACCCCAAGTTCACATATCAACCCCGTAACTGAGATGTACTTCCCTCCGAGTGGGGAGAACTTCACAGTCGAGGACGCCGACGTAGTGGTAAGGGGTTCTCGTGTGGGGTTAGTATTGACGACAGTTCTGGCTCGGCGACCTCAATTATAGGCTCGAGTTGGAAGACAACGAGATCCGGGCATTGGTTGATTCGAAGGACTGGTCGACACTTCTCACTGCTGATCAGGTGAGTGGGCTGCCGTTCGCACGACTGACACCAGCTACTCGCAGACATCGAGGACAAGCTGTCATTCGACGGGTACAAAGAGGCCGAAATCCGTTTCAAGCCGTGAGTCGGTTCGTTGGCTTCTCCTGATGCCAGGTCATTCAAGTACGAGCACGGATCAGTCACATATGCCCCCAAGCGGGCACCAGCGTATACTGATCGAGTCTTGTATCGCGACAACGGCAACAAGGTGCATCCCCAGAAGTACGAGACACAGGTTGTCCTCTGGTCAGACCACCTGCCTGTGACCGCCACGTTTTCCGTGGACACGCGCGTCGTTGACGTGCTGAAGCGGAACGAGGAGGTGGTCGCCATCCAGAACGAGCTAGACAAACTGGGAGAGCTGTACCGCCCAAGCGTTGACCTGGAGACGGACGAGGTCGATTTCGGCGAGATCAAGTACCGCCGAAGCGTCACTCGCCAGATCAAGCTGAAGAACACGGGCCTCGTTCCTGCGACCTACGTCTTCCAATCGCCGGTGGGACGAAAGGAGATCTGCCAGCCGTGGTTCTGGCCATTCCCGTCCACTGGCGTCATAGAGAGCGGCCAGGAGTCCACCTTGACGGTGACATGTCTGGTGAATGAGGCATCGGCTGGCAAGCTGACCCTTGGAGACGACATGGATGGTGAGGAACACACCTCAGGTCAAGCTGACTCCAGACGTGCTGGTAATGAAAGTCACGAACGGCAAGGACACTGTGAGCACCTCCCTTGGCCCTCCTGACATCAGTTCATCACCCTGCGAGCGTCGTTTGTTCCGACAATAGCAGGCTTGTCACTCGACATACCGGCCGTGAAGGGCAGCATACGTGAAATCCCCCTCGCGACACGGAGGAGACTGCTCCAGTCCGAAGAGGTATCAGAGTGGGACGAGGAGGAGGACGCACCGAAGGGCAAGCCACCACAAGAGTACTGGCGACTCCTGGAGTATCTCATGGAGCACGGCACGAAGGTGGAGAATCTCTGGTCGACACCAGTGTCCGAGGACACGATGCTCGTGTGGATCGATGTGAGTGCATCTCGTGCGACTCCGCTGATAGCAGTACCTCGACACAGGGGCAACACTACCCGCCAACGAGCCACACGCAGCCGCCCAAACCCTCCTGCACCTCATCAGCGCCCTCCCGGGCCACCTTGTGCCCGCGTCCGAGCGCACGACGTGCACAAAGGTCAAGAACCGTACCGAGGCGTACGGCGTCGTGGAGAAGCTGACGGGCGTGCATGCCAATGTGCTCATAGGGCTGATGAGTGTCGCACGGCTGTGCTGTGGCGACGCGGCGCCGGATAACCAGACTATCAAGGCTCTGGCGTGGGCAATCTTCGGCGAGGCGCCGGGCGGGAGGGAGACGTTTGTGCGGGCGTTGTTGGAGCTGTAGCCTGGTAGACGGGGTTCTGCAGCTGCGCATCGGAGGCGTTGGATACTTGCGGTACATCAGTGTAGCAGTGTGCACCGGCTGCCTGGTGTGGGCATGAGAAGCCGACAGGCATGGCAGTATCATTAACATAATCTGGTTTCGCTATACCGCACACTGACGATTCGCTTGGTACATGGCTCCCCACCAGTCGTAGAGCAGAGGAGTGACCGCGACATATCATGCATGACATCTGTCGGCGGCACTGCTGGCCATAATATGATCTCATGTGAGATATACGTACAAAATATGGGATCCTACCTATTCCATACACAAGAAATCACGAGCCCATCGTCGAAGGACGTTTACAATGAAAGAACGGTCCAGCTCAACCATCAACGATGATGACATGCAGTGCGGTCCCAGGTCGAGATCAAGGTTGATTCCGCCTGGTCGCCTGCGGTACTTTGCTCTGATGAAACATTGTCGTCGCGCTGACGAGTGTCACTCTGTCAGAGTGGGTTGTCTGTGGTCGTCCGCAACCTGTTAAGACTAGTCGTCCGCAATACGCTTATGAGTAGTCGTCCGCACCAAGGAACAACGAGTCAATCGTCCACCCATTCGCGGACATGTCAATCGGCGCCGCATTCGAGTTCGCAGGAGGCATATACCCCGGGTCAAACGCCTCGTACAGCGATCCCAGGGCGAGAGCCGCTGTGTCCACAGACCCATCCGGCAGCAACGGGAATGGCGTAACCGGCTGTGTGGGCGGTGCGGAGGGAACAAGGCCTGTGGGTCAGAATGATTGACAGCGGGTCAGAATGGTTGCCAAATCCCACTTACCCATGGTCTCCGCCAGAAGCAGTATCTTCCGCCTCATCTCGCTCGCAGTCGTGCCCCACCGCGGCTCCATCAGCGTGAGCATCCACATCGCCGACCCGAGGGCGTCCTCTGCCTCGTGCCGCGAGATCTCGAAACGCCAGAAGCACAGCAGCACAATCTCGGCACACGTCGATATCTGCCGCACGTTCTGCCACACGAGGTTGTAGTGCTTCGCGGCGTAGATGCGCGCGTAGGCTGAGATGACCTTGATCGCGGAGCGGGCGAGGACGGAGAGCGAGGAGAGGGCGAGGCGGCGGTCGTTGAGGGTGAGGAGGCGGAGTGTGATGCGGCCCCTGGGATGAGATGAGCGTGTGCGGCTGAGGTGTTGTAAGGGAAAGCACGGTACTCACCACTCCCACAGGAAACTGACGAACGGATCTGCGAATGCATTGCCTGTCGTCCTGCCCTCGGCGACATACTGCGACATCCAGCTCTCCCACCGCTCCTCTATGCGCAGGAGCCAGTCGACGCTCAGCTGCGGGTTCTTCGGGTCGTGGATGCTGAGGATGAGCTGGGTGTTGAGGGCGAGGATCTCGGTGAGCGGCCGTTTTGGTACCAGCACGGTCATCTCGTTGTCCATCACTGGCCGGGAGCGGAAGGACCTGGACTCAAACTCGCCCGGGCGGATGATTGGTGTGCGGCCTGTGAGGGCGGATGTCCAGCTGGTGTCAGCGGGGGCGACGAGAAGATGGCAGAGGTGGACTCAGGAGGGACTTTGGGCAGGAGTTGATTATGGAATGGAGAGTGGACTGAGAATGACGCCTCTAAAAGTATAGTATCCATTTGAGCTGAGATTGAGATCGCGCAGACTGAGATTGCGCAGGGTGGTAATGCCAGATTTCCGTGTGACTTACTAGTGAGAATACAGCACCTGGAGGAACATCAGGTCCGCGCGGTCGGCCGGCGAGTACGAGTGCGTCAGAAACGCATCCTCCTTGTGTATTCCGAGCTCCTTCGCCTGCGAGACCATCCAGCTAACGATCGTACGTGTCGTTTCTGGTGCGCATGCCAGTGTGGAGTAGTACCATAGCGTGGAGAGGGCGTCTGGGGTCAGCGGCGGCAAAGCGATAGAACGTCAGCCCAGCCAGGGTGGGCTGCGATGTTGTCACTCGGCACTCGAACCGGGCTAGAGGCAAGCAGGCGAGCCGCAAAAACAGCGTGGCTGTGTGCAGGGCAGTGACCGAACGCAAAACAGACGCCACGTTCAAGTCAGCAGCGGGACAGTCAAGCGCTAGGCGAGGCAGTCGAGCTCTGTGCTAGGCTATAAGCCAGGCGCAAAGCAGCCGAGCCTGACGCGATGCAGTCGTACTGACGTGCAGCAGTCAGGCCATGTGTTGCTGCAGTAGCGCATCATGGCCATAGGCGGTTCAGCTGACACAGGACAGTCGTGCCAGCTATGAGCCAGCAGGCCTGAACTACGGTGACCGGACAGAGTGAAGAACAATGGACATCGTGTCGAGTTGTCACAGATGGCGCCGCGGCTGACCAATCCAAAGCAGGTACTCACGCAACGACGTAAAGCTCGACCCTCCCCACCTCTCCAACACCTGCACCGAATGCCGGAAGTATGGCACATCCATCCTCTCGTGCGTAGGCACATATACCGCCAGGCGATCGGGCCCAAACCCCTGCAGTCGGAGGTACCCCAGCCCAATGCACACGAGTATCAACGACGTCTGGTCGGGTGACAGCGTGCTCGGCGCCTGGACGTATCGCTCGAACAGTGCCAGCACCCGCGGAGCAGTCATATAGCTGCAGTAGAGCAGGAGGTTGTTCGTGAAGCTCTGCATCGCGTCAGCAGCCGACGCCGGCAGTGGATGGGGCAGCGGGGGCACCGGCGTCCTCAGGTCGAGGTCGGGGTGGGTATCCTTCTCCTCTATCGCTAGTGAGATCGTCTCCCCTGCTGGAACTGGTTAGTCACTGGCTCCGACGGCTGACACATACGCCTCCGACTCCGATATATATCCTCCAGCTCGCGCTCAACGACAGTGAGGTACTTCGTCCGCTGGGGGTATGCTCCCCCCTCGATCGGCGCACTCGATGCCTGCTGTGACCGCCGCCGCCTGGAATCAGTATTGTCATGCTAGGAAGAACCCACCTCATGGGCCGTGCGCGGTCGCGGACCAAACAGTCGGGCAGGCCGGCATCGCGGCAGCTCTGGCACGGGTACGGCGGCTGGCACTTCTTGCGTCTTGCGCGGCAGTTCTCGCACGCGCGGGCGATGCGTGTGCGGGGCGCTTTGGATGCTGGCGAGCCCGAGCCCTCGCTGTTGGTCGACATGGGGTGAGGGGGGGGAGTGAGTGTGAGAGGAGATGAGTAGATGAGGGACGCCGGAGTTGAGGTAGCGAGTTGAGCCCCGGCGGCGGCAAGCAGGGCAGTGGGCGCGGTGATCTCCGTGAGGTTATTCCGAGTCACATGTCGCTGGTAGAGACCGAGTGCCACTTTGGTGAGTGTGTCGTGCTTACTGGGCAATACGTGATGTATGCATGGAAGTAGGTCGTGTGCGTGTTTTGCTGCTGGTCATCGCTGGTACATGATGCTGCTTGTTGTACAAACTGGACAGGGAACAACGTATTATACGGTTTTGAGGGATGTTGCTTGCAGAACATTTCGCGCAATTATTGGGTGAATTTCAGTGCCTTCTGTTCAGATATTTTGGAGTGACTTATCTTTCGCACTGTCTGTTGCGGAATTGCAACAACCCCACGTCTGTGGAAGCAACTGAACAGAAGTATGGAGGTATGAATGCAGTCCCAGCCTCAACTCGACTTGTGGACCCGCGTCTACTGACTCCGTGAAGGGAGCAAGTGATTATTACTGTAGAATCGAGAATATTTGGTTGTAATACACAGTATAAAGAGTTTCATGCTCGAATGGTTTTTTTGGACATTGAGCAAAAGTACCCGGGAGGCAGCATCGATTCCTGCACCTGGAGTTGAAAGAGACGCAGAACACTGACATAGCAAGTCACTGGACTACTGCAAGCCGTCAAGGTGCAAACCTGTCCTCTAGAGTTCGTCTACTTCTCTGTATGGGTTCAGCAAAGGGTACCTCTGAGGCACCCCGGACGTCTCAGAGTGATCGCCGAGGAATATCAGCAGCTAACACAGCTATATCGATAACTCGACAGCAGCGGAGTCCGATTCAGTAAGTGAAACTGTCCTGTCTACCTGCAGCAGATTAATGCCTCGGGTCGAATGTTTAAGGCGTTAACCATTCGTTGATGTGATGCACTCAAGTAACATCGCATAGCACATGCTTAGTCTCGCCAGATGAGATGTTCGCGCTCAACTCAATTCTATGCTCACAGCTTGATGTAACAACAGACTTTCCAGCAGTGCCTGCTATCGGCGTGGCAGACGAGAGCCACACTCGATCCCTCCACGACGGGATATCACCAGCACCCAGCCCCTGCCATCACCAATGGCCGCTTAGCTCAGCTGGTTAGAGCATTGTACTAATACTCCGCAAGTATTAGCCTGCATCTGCATATGCAAAGGTCGGCAGTTCGATCCTGTCAGTGATCATTCTTTTTGCGCACCTCCATACCATTTATCATTCTTGCACCCTGCATGTGGCAACCCGTTCTTCTGTATCATGTTCTGCTTCGTTGCATCTGAAGCTGGACTCGCCAAGTCCTGCTTCTTCGCCCGTTACGTGCGTTACGTGCAATGTATCCGTGTCTGTCTGTCTGATCCAGCTCGACAGACCACACCACAAAACGAGATCGACAACGTCATGCCTTGCCGGCCCGCCCAGCAATCGCCCATGCGGCGGAAGCAAATCCCCCGCGCCCACGATCGACGTTTCCTGGCCGGTGGCCCAAGCCTTGCTGCCTGTTACGTCTCAGCTCTAAGCTCAAATCGTCATCCTCCTCCTCCCACCTCGATCCCACATTTTCCATCCACAACGTTATCCACTGCCTCCTCTATCTCCTAGTCGTCTGACTTACTGGACAGCTATCGACTGCAAGCTTATCGACGACCAAAGCTATCTCGAAGCGCACCAAGTGATCGCTCGCCAGGACACCACGCTTAACGCATAGACGCGACGTACGAGACCGCGACGCCAAAGCCCAGCAACCTACGTGCTCGAGCTACTCCTCGTACTACTCCTACAACAAAAGCAGTGATCAGCCATGTCGGTCACGCTCTCCCCTTCTGCCAATCTCGGCTTCCCTCGTAAGTCGAGCATCAGACACTAGCATGGGCATGAGCAGAAGCGCTCTGGACGCGCGACTCTGGCCACCATGACTCGCCTAGGTACTCGCCGTCGCCGCCCTCACTTGGCCTTTCCCCTGCCGAGGCATTCCCCGTCGGCCTACTCATTCGGTCATCGTCTGCAACGCCCTACCTACAACCTCCGCGCCCCTCCCCTCTGCATTCCCCCTCCTCCCCTCCCCGCGCTGACACACAGGCCCCCTCACCCGCCCAGTCGAGCGCACGCTGCGAATCCAGAACCCCAACTCGTCCCCCGTCGCCTTCAAGGTCAAGACCACCGCCCCGAAGCAGTACTGCGTCCGCCCGAATCAGGGCGAGGTCGAGGCTGGGCGTGAGGTTGAGGTGAAGAGTGAGTCGAGTCGAGTCTGTAACAGAAGTGAGAGAACCTCGCACTGACGACAGTCATCTTCCAGGCGCTCAAGGAGGACCCCCCTCCCCACGCCAAGTGCAAGGACAAGTTCCTTGTCCAGTCGGCGTTCCTTGCTGAGGATGTGGCGAACTCGCAGGCATCACTCCCAGAGAGGGTGAGTTCTAACTTCAGAGAGATCAAGCTGGGAAGCGACTGACTTTCAGTGGGCGGCCCTCGAGCGCGCAGACAAGAGCAAGATCCACGAGCAGCGGATCCGCTGTACATATCTCGCACCGGAGGACGGCGCGGGCAACCCCAATGGCATCCCCGAGGAGGAGGAGCACTCGCACCTCGACCACAGGCTAGACGAGTCGGTGAGTGGATCATGGGTAGGAGTGAGGTGTCGTGTGTGGGATGGGATGGAGCGGTGTGGCAAGCTGCTTGACATCTGCTTGAGTGTCACAGATGCAGATGCTGCTGAAGGACTTGTTGTGGCTCCTAGGAGGAGTCGAACATACCAAGTCTTCTCCTGGAAGCCGACGCTCTTTGTCTATGCCTGTACCGTGCTCTTAGCAAAGTGGCATCTGTTGGAGATGCCCAACAGTCACAGAGCAACGGCTGCGAGGGCGCTACAGAGACGACACCACCATCTGCTGGCTTGTATGATGGTCTTCAGGGGTCCGACTCAGCTATCTCATTGTCTCTCACGCAGGATACTATGATGTGCCTTCTGCTTGTGTCATCTGTGTATCCCTCGCGCCATGGCTGAAGGCCTCACCAGAAACACTCAGCCATGTCCTCCTCCCCATTTTCAGTCCCTGTCCATGGACCGCGCTGACCCCAGGGCATCTACTCCAACGCCGAGGCCACCGGCGGCGACCTTAACGGCCAGGGCGCTGACCACCACGCCGGCGTCGCTGCTGGTGCAGGCGCACTTGGAGGTGCCGCCGCAGGTGCAGGTGCATTCAGCGCCCTCAACCAACACCAGCAGCAGCAACACCAGCAGCAGCAGCAGCAGCAGCAGCAGCAGCAGCAGCCCCTCCAGCACCAATCCCCCCAGATCAGCACCCACCCTCCCGTCATTCCCGCCCAGCCCCAGTCCCGCGAGATCCCCTCCCTCTCCGCCGCCGACGTGCAGCAGGTCGGTGGTGCGCCGACCAACGTCGCGCTGGAAAAGTCGATCGAGGCGACCACGAGCGACAAGGAGAAGCTCGACGTCGCGCTCCTCGAGATTGAGCGTCTGCGTGCCCAGCTGAAGGAGGCGCAGGCCCAGGGCCCAGCCGTTACTGGGCTCAGGAAGCGTGGTGGTGCTGGTGCCGCTACAGAGACCAGCGGCGCAGACACGCAGGCGACGACCACGACCAAGCCCGCGCCGCAGCAGTCGGTGACGGGTGTGCCTGTTGAGGTTGTTGCTGGGCTGGTGTTTGCCGTGTTTGTGCTTACGTATCTGTTCTTCTGAGGTGGTAGTGTGCTGCCGGTTACATGATGGCGGCGATGTGAGATGTGAAGTGTGAGCGGACGTTTGGGTGTTGAAAGATGACTACTGATGCTCGCTTATGTGGTCAGTGTCTGCTCTGTCACGGACAATTACTCGCATCTGTCGACATCGAGGCTCATGAAAGGTGGCTGAGGTAGTGCGTCAAGCTCTGACTTTTGAGGTGAACGCCATTGTCGGCTTGCGGCTCTTCGTCCCCGACATCTGGACATGTTATTTTTACTCACTGAGTTATATTTGCTTTCTCAGTGGCATCAAAGTCTGTTACAACTGGGTGGCATAGCGGTCGAGAACAACATGACCGGCCTGCCTCTGACGGAAGCGTCGCGTGCTTGGGTTGTCATCAGTGCATCAGGACTGTTCATTCAAGTCCACGTTCATCATGTTTCATGCTGCTGTACACCCGTCTGACACGAATGCCATAGTGCTACCGATATCGCATCACAGATCTTGATGAATCGCCGGCTCACTTTTGCTTCAGCTCAAGCGGTCATGGATATTGGCATTTCGGTGGCAACGTTCCTGATTTCCGTCGTCAAACCCTAGTGCGACAACATCAAGTGGTTTACGGTCTCAACGTTTCATCCAACATTGCTCTCTTATCTCGTCTAGCGCATTCAGCATTTCTCGAGCACGCATAACGAGGCATTTCAGCAATTTTACTGGTATCCTGCAGAGCTCGCTCGATTCATAGCTACGACTACATAACCTCGTTGAACGGGTTCTCACCAACTTCCGACGCGCGAGCAACATCATGCCCGGCTCAAAACGTCGCGCGCTCAAGAAACTCCTCAAGGCGCAGAGCGAGGCCTCGGGCTCAGACTCGTCGCCCGCCTCTGCTTCCCCCGCCATCCCAACCACTGACCCCGTAGGCGCCGACGCCGGTGACGACTCCTCCGCCCTCTCGCCATTGCCATCAACTGAGACCGAGACCGAGGCCGGTGACGTTTCCATCTCCCAGAGCCCATCCAGCGCGGTGAAGATCCCGCCGCCTGCCCAACCTGCTCGACCTGCTACTGCTCAAGATACAGTCGCCAGCAGCTCCCCCGACTCCTCATTGAAGATCGCGCCGTCAGATGCCAGCCCTCCAAGCGCAGGTGCAGCTCCAGGAGGGATGTATGGCGCGAATCTGTGGGGGAACCAGCAGCCCCGGGGAGGCAAGAAGAAGTCGAGCAAGCAGCGATTCGCGGAGCGCCAGGCGAGGAAGACTCAGGCATTGCTCGAGACGGCGCCGCCGTCCGACCCGGCATGGAACGCACAGCTAGAGAAAGAGAGGCAGGAGGAGATCCAGGTGCTGGCGCATGCTTGTGATGTGTTAGATCGGGATATCTTTGAGATCCAGCCGGATGGGCATTGTATGTTCTCGGCGGTGGCGGACCAGCTGGGGCAGATTGGAATACTGCCGGATGAGCAGGTGAGTGGCTGTTCAGGAGACAGACCGGGCGGCAGGAGGAGGGAGAGGGAGGTCATGAAGGCAGGAGGTCACGATTGCAATGGCTTCGCAGACATACACTCCGATGACAGTGTCGAGAGTTCATTTCTGACACCAGGCCAACAACCCCTACCACACCCGCCGCGTGACTGCAAACTACATGCGCGAGCACAAGGACGACTTTATCCCCTTCCTTGCTAGCGTCGAGGGCGAGGACATGCCCGGCTCGACCGACGACGGGATCATGACAGAGGCGCAGTTCAAGGAGTATACGCAGCGTGTTGAGAGCACCGCAGAGTGGGGAGGCGAGCCGGAGGTAAGTGTGATCTTGACGTAGGACTGTAGTCGAGTGTCGAGTGTACTCGCTGACAGCAGATCGAAGCACTGTCGCGCGCCTTCAACATCCCCATCCATGTTATCCAACGTGGACCGCCAACTGTGGTTTCGCACGGAGGCGCGGGCGACGCTTTTGGAGGCGCGACGACTCCCGAGGAGAGCGCAAAAGCTGGCGACCGTGTCGTGCGGATCAGCTACCACCGCAGGATGTATGGGTTGGGCGAGGTGAGTCAGGGAGGGAATGCGATATGATCACTGCATGATTAGCTGCTGACGCTCCAGCACTACAACTCTCTTCGGAAGCGTTCAGCATGACCGCATGTTGTTCCTAAGAGTCCCGTCTAGCTATCACTACGCGTAGAGGTGTAGATTCGCTACTTTCGGTTACAGCGTGCATATCCCATGCATCTGATAATCTGTATCCTGCGTTCACGAAGTTGTTGGCTGCGCTGCTAAGAGTCCAGGCTCTCCAACGGTTTCCACAAGAGTACAGCATGAGCTGCGAAGGGCAGATATAGACCACCAAAAGCAATTGTCAGAAGATCAGAAGACCTGGTTAGCTGTATATTATTATTTCGTGCCGCGATGACGTTACATCCATACTGTACTGTTCATTTCACCCGTCCCGTTGCAGGTCCAACGACCACCATGGTGCAGTACAAACGCGACGACGACCAAGGTAGCTCAGGCAGCGGCTTCCTGTGGTTTCTGCTGCTGCTGCTGCTCGTCGGCGCAGGCGCTGGTGGCTACTACTGGTGGTGGAAGCGACGAAATGACCCGTCCGCGACATCAAAGTGGGTAGTATCGTCGAGATTCTCAAGCTGACAACTCCAGCCCCTTCATCGGATCCTCACATCTCCGCCTGTCAACAGAAGAAGGGGTAAGGCGGGATCTGTTACTCTGCTGACCTCCCCAGCCCCCAGCAGAGATGTTCATCAGCAACAACCCGTCGACAGACTCGCTGCCCCTCCATGCCGCGGACGATGTGCCGTTCCTCCCGCAAGCTGCTGAACCGGGCCAGAGCGAGCATGCTGGCGAACACCCCTCCTACGAACTCGACAACGCCCACAGCTCACACACTGAGCCTGCTCATGGCGCGTCTGACCCGCTCGGCGCACTGCCTCCAAGTCTCGGAGGCCGTAAGAGTGGAGGGGCTAGTCCGTCGCGGCGCGAGCGTTCGACAAATGGAACACCCCCAGTATTCAGTATCGAGGACGACGACGACGACGGCGACGACGAGAGGGCATAGGCGCTGGTCGCATGCATGTATGATATAGTGTAGCACATAGTATTCGTCGTTACTGACTGCGTCTTGCTCGCTGCCTGCTGCTCGTCGCTAGACGTCGCGCTCAGACCACTAGACGACCAGCTACGCGTGCATGCCACGCGTTGGCCCCTGACTTCCCGTTGTAACCTACAACGTTGATCCTCTCATACTCGATACTCGATCCGATCCGCAATCTGCAACGACATCCCTGCCACGACATCTCTGATCGACCCAGTGCTCATCCTCGCACGCAGCTGTGCTTTGACTCGTCTGATCCCAACGGGGATGCTCTTCGACTTCTCCTACTCCTGATTGCAATACCCGTTCAGCGACGCAGCGATCGCCGCGGCGCCCGCGCCTTGACATAGCGGCAAGGCCAGGCCGTCATATCCCCTCGCTCGCGCACTCATACCCCTCACATCTGGTGTAGTCCACCATGTCGCACGCACTTCTGTGAGTCATTGTGATGGTTGTAAGTACTGACCCCCAGGCTGCGGCTGTTCCTGTCGCCGTACTTCTCGATATCGGTGGCCATGCACTACCTCAAGACATACCCGGACAACATCGGCATCTCGCACTACCTGTGCTGGCGGATGAAGTCGATGCCGTACCAGGAGGTCGAGTTCTACTGGCCGCAGATATGGTGGGTGGCTAAGGGGACGGGGCTGACGCTGACCGTAGTCATTTGCTCATTACACGGCCGACAGAGTCCAATGCGCTCGAGAGCTTCGTGATCCAGCGTGCCGAGGAGAGCCCACATATGGCCATGATGGTGGGTTCGTTCAGGCTGCGCAGTAACTAACCCCAGACCTTCTGGTTTATGCAGAGCACGCTGCGCGACCTCACACCAACGCGCAAGACCAACCCCAGGCCGTTCCGCATCTGCCAGCGCATCCTGCACAAGTGCCACGAGATCCTCTTTGGCGACCCACCCGAGCCCTCCCGGTCGCCGTACCGCTCGCTCCCCCACTCCCCGCATGCGTCTTCACCGTCGCTGGCGATGTCGACTGCCGCGAGCTTGCTCAAGCCGCCGTCCCCAGAGCCGCCATTAGCACCACCAGTACGAGTGAATCCTCACGCCGCTGCGGCACTGGTGGGCATGGGTGTGCTGCTTGCGGGGCCTGCTGTGCCCGAGATGACGGCGCTGGTGGGAGAGTGGGCTGTGATACAGGGCCAGAGGCCAATAGACTATGCGCAGGAAAATCGAGCACGTATAGAAGTGGACAGGAGTGGAGGGGCAGACGTGCCGCGGGGAGGTGGGCTGGATCGGGAGGAGTCAAGAGCGCCCGAGAGCGATGCCTCGGACGATGAGGAGGGGACGATGTCAGAGATGGCACTGTCGGTGGCACGGAAGTCGCTGGCGAGGTTGACGACGAGCGCACCTGCGCCTGATTCCACACCGCCGAAGCGGCGCCCGCTGGTGCACTCGGCCTCAACGGCGTCGTCAATACCACACGCGAACAGCTCAGCGCCTGCCTTCTCGCTGGTGAACGATACCCGTGGGCGAGACCCATTCTCCCAAAGTCCATCGGCCGAGGAGTCGCCGACCGCATTCTCGCCCAACCGACGAAGACCAGGTACACCGAGCAACTCGAACCACCAGGCATATCACTCGCTGCCTGACTTCTCGACACGCGACACACCGCTGAGCCGGACACTGTCGTCGCGGCCACCGGCGGCTGAAGCCCTGCTGGCGATGTATTCTGTCGAGGCGCAGCGCCAACTACTGCGGCTACACTACACGCGGAGTGAGATCCGCTTCCTCCTGACCCTCGAGGACATCAGTAATCGACTGCTGGTGATCCCCAAGCCAGCACGCATCTCTGCGCTGCGTGCAGAGCTCACGAGTCTGAACCACAACCTCCCGGCCGAGGTGTGCATGCCGCTATGGTGCAGTGCAGATCATGGCAAAAACGACACTTCGTCGTCGTCGTCGTCGTCGGCGGTGTTCTCACGCCACAAGCACAAGCAACGGGCGCACTCGCGTGTGGTGCGCATATCTCCCGGCGACTCTGTGGTTCTCAACTCGGCTGAAAGAGCGCCGTACCTCTTGCACGTGGAGATTCTAGAGGATGATCTGGACTTTGACCCAGCACGGCGGGAAAATCGCGAACTGCTGAAAAAGATCGTGGTGCAGGAGGACATGAAGCGGCGAAAACGGGAGGGCGGGGAGGTACCCTCGACGCCGGGCCTCAACGAGGGCTTCGGCGCATCGATCCCCGTGCCAGTGTTGACTGTTCCGTCGGATGACCCTGACGACGATGTGGCTCAGTCATCGGCAACGCCAGAAGCGAAGCAGGGTGCCCCGCCGCCAGAGGACGAGGAGATGGACCTCGTCGAGCAGCTGTACGGCAACAAGCTATCAGTACGGGACAACCTGCCTGACCTGGCGGACGCGCTGCCCCTCCCCAGTGCGCCGAAGAACAAGCAGCTGGACCTGGAAGTGTGGAACGCAGGAGACGAGGGCTCGTCTACTCGGCCATCACGAAGAGGGTCGCCTCTCAGTGCACCGCGCACACCGGGGAGTGGGACACCGCCGCAGGGTGTGGACGCGACTGGCGCGGCGGACGTGCAGGGCCTGGCTCTCCTGGAGGCATCTGAGGTCGCAGAGGACGGCTCACAAGCTGCCAAGCGCATCATCACCCTGGAGGATTACGCCGAGCGAATGCGCACTGCGGCCGTCATGCTCGCGCAGCTCAATGCATCCGTACAGCCTCCGGCACCGGAGTCGTCGTCAACATCAGGGAGTGCGCTGAAGTGGATCCCGGGGACAGGGTGGATTACAGGTGGCTCGAAGGACGCAGGAGGCGAGCAGTCCAGTTCCAGCAGCGCGGGAGGCAAGCTCCGCCTCGCAGCCACACAGGCCGCTGCGATCCGAGAACGCATCATGGAGGAGATGATGGCGCTCGAGGAGGAGCGCGTCGTGCGCATGACGACGCGGCCGGAGGGCATGGCTGTCGAGGGTGCGGGGAGTAGCAAGACTGCCGAGGACGAGGGGATTGTGCGGCGCGAGATCAACAAGGCGGATCCGTCCGCTGCGGTGTTCAAGGAATCGTGGACGGCGAAGAAGAGCCGTATCCGTGCTGCATCGCCGTGGGGACACCTGGCAAACTGGGATGTCATTTCTGTCATTGTCAAGACCGGTGCGGACTTGCGGCAGGAGCAGCTGGCTACCCAGCTTATTGAGCGCTTCGTTCGGATATGGCAGGAGGAGAAGTGTGACTGCTATGCTAGGTTGTGAGTGTGGCAATCATTTGATCGATGTACATGGGGGAAGATTATGGCTGACGGACAGCTTCCGCATCCTCATCACTGGAGAGCTCTCCGGCCTCGTCGAGACGATTACCGACGCCGTGTCGGTCCACTCGATCAAGAAGAGCGAGTATGCGCGCCGCCTGGCGTCAGGGGTGCCCATTGGCCATGTCTCCCTGATGGACCACTTTGTGAACGTGAGTGGAGTTTGCGGCTTTGGTCATGAGAGTGAGTTCGGGCTGACGACAGACCTACGGCAAACCCGACAGTGGCATATTCGCACGTGCAAGGAGGAACTTCATCAAGTCACTAGCAGGGTACAGTGTCATCACGTACCTCCTGCAGATCAAGGACCGCCACAATGGCAACATCCTGGTCGACAGGGACGGCCATCTGATCCACATCGACTTCGGGTTCATGCTCTCCAACTCTCCAGGCGGCAATATGGGCTTCGAGGCAGCGCCGTTCAAGCTGCCGCTCGAGTACGTCGACATCATGGGAGGACTAGACAGCGCGGGGTACGCGTACTTTAAGAAGCTGTTCAAGGAGGGCTTTGAGGCTGCGCGGAAACACTCGGACAGTCTGATCAGTGAGTCTCAGTGACTTGTGCCCGTGTGCCAACTAACTCGCAGCCATCGTCGAGCTCATGCAGAAAGACTCGAAGCTCGACTGCTTTACGCTCTTCGGCGAGAACACCGTCACACGCTTCAAGGAGCGGTTCGCGCTTGGCCTCACCACGGCCGCGGTCGACTCGTACCTCGACCACTTGATCGTCAGCAGCGCAGGAAGCAACTACACGCGATTGTACGATACATTCCAATACTACAGCCAGGGGGTTTTATGATCAGTTTGCATTTGCATGGCATGCATCTACACCATGAACGCTTTCATGCTCACACCTTGATGCTCACACTCTACTGTCTGCTCCCCACCTCGTGCTCCCCTTCCTCCAATGCTAATCCGCCTCTCCACCCACCATCCACAAGACCAGATCCGTGAAGCTACCAGTCTGCCGGCTCGTCCACCCACTCGCCCTTCCGCCTCAACTCCGCCTCCATCTCCCTCAGCACGCGATACCCCTTCCATCTCGAGATCACCGCCGGGTCCTCCATACGCTGCACGCCCAACTCCCTCCTCAGCTCGCCGATGCCCTGCTCCCACCGCTTCTCCCAGTACACGCCGACGAGCGTCCTCCCTCCTCCACCAGTTCGCAGCGCCCACGGCACCCAGTCGTGCCGCCACATCTCTCTGCGCTTCGGGCTGAGCCTAGCTGGACCGAAGAGGGACGACATCGCCGCGGCAGGGAGGGACATGTTCGCCCACTCGAGCACCTTGAGAGATAGCTCGTGCGCCAGCGTCGGCGGGAGGGTGAAGAGTGTGTGGTAGAGGTCGTGGGTTTGGCGGTAGCGCAGCATTGTGTATGCGAGGGTTGGGGAGTCTATGTATCGGACCTGGGGTCAGTTTCTGACATTTCTTCAACGACAAGCGTGCACAACAGCACCACCAGTCAGACGTAGACGATCAACAAGCTAAGCAAGACGGCCTCGTCCGTGAAATCCAGAACACTCACTTCCTCTCTTGAGTCCGGCGTGATGCCGTCCCGGTCCATCCACTCCACATACTCCCGCCCCACAGTGCCCCGCTTCAGCGTCCGGAGGTAGTCGAGGTCCACGGTCTTGCTCGACAGTACTGGCCGGTCGCGGAGTATCTGCCGCCCTTCAGGATGCGAGGACATCGCTTCATGCAAGCGAGGGAGGAACGTCGAAGCCGTCGAATCCGACAGCGTTGCGATGAGGTCCGGGCGGGAGGTGTAGTTCATCACGCCCACTAGTGCGGATCCGACGGCAAGGAGACCGTTCTGCGCTGCGTTGAGAGGTACATGGGTGGGGTAGTTCTGTCCGGGCGCGAGGGGTGCGTTGCCTGGCCACGGTGGGTTGGAAGAGGTGCTAGTTGATGCTGCGGGTGATGAGCTTGAGGTTGTTTGCGATGCTGCGGCTTGTGTTGCGTACGCTCTTGACAGGACACCAAATCTTGCTGGGTTCGCAACCGCGCGGAACACTCGAGAGGACATCGCGACGACAAACAAGTTTAGAGTCGAACTACAAAGTCCAGTAGTAGCGCGTTGAGGAGATGTGACCGATGCCGATCCATGAGCGGATGATCGCCGGATCATCTTCAGACTGGGGGCTGTCCACAACACATCAGATGATGGGTCGACTTGTGCATCAGCCTTCGCAATGGCCATGATTCACCCCTGCTTCAACTCAGAGTCGAGCTGAATGGAGATGCTGAAGATCGATGCTCCGCAGGAACCCGAATGCTATCTCGTCTGTGTTGCTCTACCAGCTGCTGCACACTCCTTACATATGCTCTATGTACCGCCTACTGGGTCTGCGAACCGTACCCACGCAGGCCCTCCGCGAAATCCCAGGTTGTCTCAGCGCTCTTGGAGTCTGAAATCTTCACTCCCTCCTTCGTAATGGTCGCAATCTGGTACTTGTTGATACTCCGCGCGTCACGGTAGAACAGCACCTTCATGCACTCATTGACCACCTTCTCCGCCTCCTCAGCCGACAGCTTCTCACCCTTGCCATCAATTCCCGCCTTTGCCTCGTATGCCTCGCGCAATAGAGGCTGCGCCAGGTGCGCACCAAAGCCAGTGGCAAGCGTAGGGGCAGTGTATGTCGTGCCGAGGAGATCGACGTAGCCAAGGAACGGCTCGTCCTTCTCAAAGTCCCACCCGCCGACCAGACACGCGTTCCACAATGGGTTGATCTTGCTTCGGCGGTTGTAGAAGAGGTTGGCGAGGAAGGTGTACAGGTTGAGTGGGGAGAGGGGTGGGTGGTCGTCGGAGAGTTCGAGGGCCTCCTCTTCCCGACTAATCCGTCAGCATGTTGTTACCTACGCAGACTACACAAGCCAACTCACAGAATGGCGTCAAGCTCCTTCTTCAGGTACTGGAAGTCGCTCATGTCACCAGCGGCTCCGAGAACAGTGTGCGTCCCCAAAGCGTGCAGACGCTCGATGTCACGGAAACGCGCAAGGGAGCCATAGGATGCTGGTTGTCAGCACGTCTGTCATTTCGTTCCACGCTGTGTCCGCACGCACCGAGGTTGTCCGCCGCCAGCATCACACCACCGTCGTACTTGATACCGATCACTGATGTTCCGGTCACCAGCGGTTGCCTGTCCGTCAGCTTAGACGAAGCGAACACACCCACTGAGTCCGTTGCACAGGTGCTGCATGTGTAGAAGGCGCGTGGCCGACCGGGAAGGTCGAGTACATGTCGAATCGCTCATGGGCGGTCAAAGGCTGACCCCAGGATGTCGGGTGCTAGTGGTCAGTACGAGCGTCTGTAAACAACAGCCGAACAGCTCGACCATATCGCTTGGAGCAGCACGAGCAAGTGCCGCGATTCAACTCACATGGTTCATAATGAACGCTCGTCGTATGTCCAACTCAACAATCAAAAAGAAGCGCGATATGCTCCTGTGCTACAGTGCCGTGCGTGCCAAAGGTCGGGAAGTCGTCAAGCTGCACTCAAGGTCGATCTGCTCGATGTATGAACCACCTTCGATGTCGACGACCGTTGCAATGACGGTGGACGACGCGCGGCAACGACGAAATCAATGACGTGTAGCGAGGAGGGTGATAGGCAGTATGTTTACGTAAAGTTTATTTGTGTCAACAACGAGACTGCTTTGCTTTCCGACGTGTTTAGAGCAACAACAACAACTCACTTGCAGCTTCGCGGCGACAACAAGCAGGGTGCATACGACGCCGGCGAGCTGATACTGCCCACACTCGGGGCTGTCACACGCCATGGATTCGTTCAATCTACAGGAGGAGCTCCTGTCGCTCTCCGCGGACCCATCGCTCTACCCCATCGGCAATGAGCTGGACATCCCCGACCTCTCATCAGGCTCCATCGACAGCCTGCTCTCTGAGGCCATCGAGCGCATTGTTCACGAGCCAGATGCGATTAGCGAGTCTCCGAGCGAGACGTTTGACGTTTTCGCCTCGGTGCTGAAGCATGCCGATGCAGCTGCCATCGACGGCAATGTACTGCAGAAGACGCTCGACGCGATCGTTTCCGGCCTGTCGCAGCGCTCCAACGCCATCATGGCCCTCGTCGCACCGGGAAACGACGACATGGATGCGCCTTTGGCGCACAAGGCTGCCATAGAGCGCTGGGCATTCTTGCTGCAGTGGTTCGTGGCCGAAGCTGAGAAAGGGGCAGGGCGTGACCCCGGCGAGGCGACAGCGACGGCGGCTAGAAGGGGACAGAAAAAGAAGACCAAGTCGAGCGCAACATCGTCGTACTTTACTTGGGTGGACCACCTACCGTTCGTTCTGTCGGCCATGCATCGCGCACTCCGCATCCCCACTTCACGCATATGGCGCACCTCCGTCGAACGCGAGGCTTTCGTTTCGTGCTTCACCAAGCCTGCATACCAGCTGTGTGAGGTCGAGTCATACTTGAAGGTCAACGAAGTCCGCCTCGGCATCTACAAAGTCATCTGTCTCTCGGTCAAGTTTCACGGTCACGGCTTCGGCGCTCAGACGAGTATCATACAGAACCTCACGTACTTCGAACACCTATCGGAACCCATGGCGGAGCTGCTGGCGATCCTGGACAAGGAGTTCGACTACCCCCAGCTGGCAGAGGAGGTCCTGCGAGAGGTCGCAGGCAAGTCGTTCCTTCACAATGACGCTAAGGGTCCCCGTTCGTTCTCTCGCTTCCTCGTACGCTTCGCCGAGCTGAGCCCTCGGGTCGTACACAAGCAGATGCCTTTGCTCCTGACGCATCTCGACAGCGAGGTAAGCCGACCTGGCTTCCATGTACTAACGTCAGGCTCATCCGATGCGCATGGCACTCGTAGAGATCGTGGGTCTTCTAATTCGCGATTTGTCACTCTCGGATGAGGGTGAGGATGAGCAGAAGAAGAAGCAGATCAAGCGTTTCTTCGAGATTTTATTTGAGCGGTACCTCGATCTCAACTCCTATGTGCGCTCAAAGGTTCTCACGACCCTGATCAAGCTCTGCGAGTGAGTATCAACACATAGCATCTCTGACTCCTCAGTTTGCCAGTCAAATTTCCCAAGCAACGCGCTCAGATGACAGAGCTAACCATCCGCACCCTCGAAGACAAGACATCCTCGGCCCGTCGGTACTCGATTCAGCTGCTTACACGCCTTCTCGAAACCCACCCCTTCGGAGCGCTGCATGGAGGAACTTTGAATCTGTCGCAGTGGCAGGAGCGTTACGACAAAGTATCCGAAGAGCTCGAGAAGGTGGACACACAAGAGATGGAGAAGGCTCGTCGCGATGCCGGTATGGAAGACTCTGACGAGGACGAGCAGGGGGACGGAGAAGAGCGAGACAAGGAGGCAGAGGACGGGTCTAGTGAGGCTGAGGAAGGTGCAGACGGGGCAAAGGAGCGAGGGGAGGAGACTCAGGCCACGCCGGCATCGTCGCCCAAGGTCAAGAAGGAGAGAAAACCGCGTCCGTCTCAGCTCAACATCGCTGCTGTTGAGGCGGAGCAATCCTCCCTCGACCCTCAGGAGATCATGCGCCTGCGCCTCACCAAGAAATACTACACCGATGCTCTGCAGTTCATCAACCAGATCGAGGGGGCAATCCCGACACTGTGCCAACTGCTGGCTTCGACGACCAAGTCGGAGGTGCTCGAGTCTATGAGGTTCTTCCGGACAGCGTACGAGTACGACATTGAGTCTGCAGAGAAAGGCATCAAGCAGATGCTGCATCTCATCTGGACGAAGGACAACAATCTGTCCCAAGAAGAGGGCATGGAAGGACGAACAGTCCGCGGCAACCTCATCGACGTTTACCGCACGCTGTACTTCGACGTTGTCCCAGACCTGACGCCTAAGCAGCAAGTCAACCGCATCACCAAGAACATGATCGAGTGAGTATTGACTTCATGTCTCGGGCTGACGTTCAGGCGCACCTACGACGCGACTCTCGCTGAGCTGACCTCGTTGGAAGAACTCATGCGCACCATGATGGTGGAGGGCGGCGTGCACCCCGATGTCATTAACAGGCTCTGGCAGGTCTACAGTGAGTGCACAGGAGGAAGTCAAGCTGACGCCAGGCACTGATCAGGAGATCCCCAAAGCCCAACGTCAAGGTGCTATCATCATTCTCGGCATGCTGGGTATTGCCAAGCGCGAGATTGTGACAGAGCGCGTGGAGTCGCTCCTCAAGATCGGCCTCGGCCCGCTTGGGATGGTATGTTGTGTCCCAGTGATTTCGTCTGACGACAGAACGACTTAGTGCTCGCCAAGTACACATGTATCGCTCTTCAGCGTCTCGGAGGCAGTGCAAAGAAGGTCAAAGGTGAGCCATCCATAGGTCCTAAGCCTGTTAGCTGACTGCTAGGTTCGCTTGCAGACAAGACTGTTCGTCTGCCAATGGATAATCCCGTGTTCCTCAAGCTGCAGAGCATCATCGAGAGCCCCTCGCACTCTCCGCAATGGTGAGCTGACCTGCGTGAGATCTGGCACTGACTTTGAAGGTTTGCAATGGCAGAACAGGCGATCAATACCATCTATCTGCTAGGCCAACAACCGGATGCGCTGTGTGGCACGATCATCAAGAACCTGACGGCCAACGTCTTCAGCAAGGTTGCACCTGCGGCTGATAAGGACACCGAGGCAGTGGAGGCCGAGGACGAGGAGATGGCAGAGCCGTCGTCACCGACACCCGGCGCCACTGCTATGTCTCGCACCTCATCTCAAACCTCGTTGAAGACATCCGCTCCATCGGACACTGGCACGACGAGCGACGACTCCGTCAGCACCTTCGCGCTGTCTCAACTTATCTTTGTTGTCGGCCATGTTGCTCTCAAGCACATTGTCTACCTAGAGCTTGTGGAACGCGAGTTCAAGCGTCGCAAGGATGAGAAGGCCAAGGAGAAGGCTGCCGCCAAGGCTGCTGACAAGGACGGCAATGACCTCGACGCTGTCACTGGCAATGCCGAAGACGATATCGGTGATCTGATCACGACCATCCGTGAGCGAGAGCTGCTGTACGGCGACAAGAGTCTGCTCGCAGCATACGGACCTCTGATTGCTGGCATTTGCGCGAGCCCGAAGCGCTACAGGGTGAGCTCGCTGCCAAGGCATACGCTGACACTCCAGTCTCCGACGCTCCGCCAAGCAGCCGTCCTTGCCTTGACCAAGTTCATGTGCGTCAGCGCCGAGTTCTGCGAGGGCCATCTCCGTTTGCTCTTCCGTATCCTGGAGACCAGCCGCGACCCCGTCATCCGCAGCAACATCGTCATCGCACTGGGCGACCTTGCAGTCTGCTGGGGCAGCTTGATCGACGACAACTCTGAGCTCCTGTACAAAGGTCTGACAGACCCCGACTCCATCGTCAAGAAGAACACACTCATGGTGTTGACACACTTGATTCTCAATGGTATGATCAAGGTCAAGGGTCAGCTGGGCGAGATGGCCAAGTGTCTGGAAGACGAGGACGAGCGCATCGCCAGCCTTGCCAAGCTGTTCTTCTCCGAGCTGAGCACGAAGGACAATGCACTGTACAACAACTTGCAAGACGTGATCTCGCACCTCAGTGTGGGCGCACACGCTGTCGACGAGGAGACATTCGAGCGCACCATGCGCTTCATCTTCACCTTCATCGAGAAGGAGAAGCAGGCCGAAGCCATCATCGAGAAGCTGTGCCAACGCTTCCGCCTCGCGACGGAGGAGAGGCAATGGCGTGACATCAGTTTCTGTCTGTCTCTTCTGCCATTCAAGTCGGAGCGGTCGATGAAGAAACTTATCGAGGGTCTACCCTTCTACCAGGACAAGCTGCACGAGGAGACCGTCTTCCGCCACTTCACCGAGATCCTCGCCAAGGCACGGGCGAACAAGTCCGCCAACAAGCCTGAGACAGAGCTCAAGGAGTTCGAGGCTATCCTTGCCGAGCACCAGGCTGCCGGGCTTGAGGAGCAGGCGCTCGAGGCCGACGTGGCGAAGAAGACCAAGGCGGCGAAGCGGCGAGCAGCCAAGCGTGCCCCTGTGGAACCCAAGGAGCGCCCACGGCGCGGCGGCCGGCGCAAGGTCGTCGACAGTGAAGAGGAGTTCGATGAGTAGTTTGTCCGGTGCCAGCGGCCATGTTGTACCAGTATGCATAGATGATTGTCCCTGTCTAGCCCTGTATGATGTCTATGTTTCTATCCCTCAACCCTACTCAAATGTCCCTACTTCTAACGCAGTCATCACCTTGGTGGGCACGCAGTCACACCCTCCCCTGGTAGGACGAGTGACCACCTCACTTGGTGGGGAAGAAGACAGCTGGCAAACTAGCCAGACCCGCAGAGAGCCCAGTGTAGATCAATAGAGCTCCATAATTTGTCGCGCCGTAGGCACCCTTGGCGCCAGTGAACGCTTTGATGGACAACAGCCCAGTTGAGATAGGACCGGATGTGACGTTCCCGACGCCCTTCAGCACCGTGAAAAGGCAGAAGTTGAACGTGGGCAGCGTCGGATCGTCCTTGCTGATGATGGTGATCATCTTGCTCCATGTTCCGACGAAACTCAGCGCGGTACAGCCCCAGACGATCGAAAACGCAACGAGAAGGCCGTCCGTCGTGCCCATGCCCGTAGACGCAACGACACACACCAGCGGCACGACAATGCGGGTGGGATATCTGTCGGAGAGGAAGCCGATAATCGTGTTGCCCGGCACGGACGCCGCGTTCATGATAGCGAGCAGTGCAGTGCCATTCGGCTTTGTCGCACGAATCGACTCGGCATATGTCGGGATCCATAGGCTGGGGATGAAGTTGCCCATTGCAGTGCACAGAATGACTGCCACTGCGATCCAGATACTCCTAGCGCGGAGGAAGCTCCAGTCGACCTTAGGCTTGGCTCGGCGCGTGCGTGGTCCGACCCGGCCAAGAGGGATTCGCCTTCGCACGAAGATGAGAGCAATGCCGTTGATGAGACCGAAGGAAAGTCCCAGGGAGATCATTGTAGCCTTGTACCCAAAGCGCGAGAGAAGGGCGGACACCACGAACGGGTAGATCGTGCCGCCCACGCCTGTGCCTGCGAACATGATACCCGTGGCAAGCCCGCGGCGCTCACTGAACCACTCGTACAGCAGCGTTGCGCAAGGAATGTACGTCGGCCCAGCGAATGGAAAGAGGACGCCGATGGTGACGACGAGGTGCACCGGACTCGTGACGAACGCTGAAGCGATGAGCGCTACCGTGGCGACTGCCAGCCCGAACACCTGAGCGTGCTTTGTGTACTGCGGGAACGTGGTGAAGAAGGGCCCGATAAGCGCAGCGGTCATGTACATGAGACCGGTCTGGAGCGTCGCGGCGAGCGTCAAGGTCGACTCTGAGTCTGGGAACATCTCCTGAGCCCAGTAGTTGTGCAGGATGCCGACGCTCCAGGGAAGTCCCCACACGAGCGTCTCAATAACTGTCCCGGCAACGAGAAAGGACCATGCAGCTCGACCGCGGTCGACCGGTGGCAGTGAGGCAACCTCTCGCTCTTCTGGCGTCTGCATCTCGAACCTCTCCACTTGAGTAGCTGAGGTCTTCGCATCGAATAACCCCAGGACCGGGGATGTCCGCCCTGAGCTGGAGTTCGAGCCGATCGACCGCTCCTCATCCTCGGCGAAGACACGTACGTCCGTCGAGCTCGGGAATGTCGAGGGCGGCAGAGAACACCCTGGTGTGATGTCCGGGATCGTTGGAGGGATGTAGACGGCCGGTGGTGGTACAGGTGGGCGTACAGCACTGTGCGATGAGCGTCGGCGGGAGCCGTCACGAACTGTTGAGGGCTGCTCAACGGAGGACGACATTGCAGCTTGCTTCCAGCCAGTCAGTCGACAGTCAAAGCCAGTACACGAGCGTCAGTATGAATCAGTCCTCACCCATCGCATCGCCGCCGCTATATAGTCAGAAAAGTCCACAATGGAAAAGAGTCGGGCTGGAAATCAAGGCCGGTTAACGATGGCATGTCTCGTATCGAGCGGCTCGGATCAAGGTTGCCCTCGTCTCGGACACATTTTCAGGCACCGCGAAGGCTGTCGGCCGCTGAACATTGCATGTGTTGGAAAACGGGCCAGTTGTAAGCCGTTGTACGCCGCTGCATGCATGGACTGTGCGGTCGCGACTCCGGGTTCGGCGCCTAGTTGCCGTCGGTGCTGGTCGATGCCAAGCCCTGGCCCAGGTCGGCGAGCCACTCCTCGAATGTATGAGCGGAATTGGACGAGTCGTAGCTGTTGCCGTCTCCTGCAGACGCAAGAAGGCGTTTTGGAGGCGACGGGATCGTGATTCTGGCGTCAGTGGTGGTGATAGCCTTGTAACGTACGTGACTGGGCCCAGCAAGCCGGCGACTGCCACGCCGTCCAGCTCGTCGAAGAAGACGCCATGGTCTTCACCTGCTGCGTCGCGCATTATGGGGTACGAGAAGACGCATAGCTGCTCCGTCAGGACCTCGCCGACGATTCCGCCTAGCGAGTCGACATCGCGGAGAGGGAAGTTGGCCTTCGGCGTGACGACGGTGACTTGCGTCGGTGCTGTGATATTCACGCTGAGGCCGGGGCTGGGGTCAGCGGCTGCTCACGGTATTTGATTCACCATCCGGAAAGCTCAATTGTGAAGACAGCCCCGAGTACGTCGATCTTGCAGCGCCCAGTGAGCAATGCAAGGAGGGCGTCTGGGCCATCGGCAATCGCATGGCGTTCCTCGAGGCTCGCTGAGAGGCCTGCTGAAGCGAGAGCAGCCGCGAAGCTTGCAAGCACCTCGCGCACTGCACGGCAGGTTGCACGGAACTGCAAAACGTGCGCGATGGGGAAGAGAATAGGGGTCTGCGGAGGTGTTGGGGTCGCTGCACTGTTGCTAAGTGACGCGCCTCGGGCCACCAGATGCTCTTTCCTCTTCCTGTATGCCTGCAGGAGGCCGAGCCGCCCAGCAGCAAGCAGAGCATCGCACACGGGCGAGTAGGGTACGGTCGGCGATGGTTTCTCGCGAGTGTCATAGAGCTGGAAGATGAGCTTTTCCTTTCCGAAAGCGAGCATGACGTTCGTAGGTTCTACGACGGCTGCTTCGAAGCGTTGTGACAGAGCTTCAGTGCGCAGCTCCTCGAACAGATCCGCATCTAGTGTCTCCAGCTGAGCTGCAGCCAAGAGGCTCGCAGGATCTTTCGACTCATTTCGAGCATCGTATACCGAGCTCCCATCCTGCGGGCCTCCTGGGCCTCCACGGCGCAATCGGACCCGCAGTCGGCGATACGTCCGCGCGCTGAACGCCAGGTCGGCTTTCCTGGGGTCGAGATCGAACGCTGCCAGGCTCTTAGCATAGAGTAATGGCGGTGCCTCGTCCAGCGCATATGGGATAACCACATCCTGTGCCACCTTTGCTCGTGTCCTATAGAAGTCCGGCTTGGGGACCACAGCCCACTGGCCGCCCTCCGCCTCGCCCGAGTGCAGTCGGCGGATATCGTCAGCCCAGCGCTCCCCAGCTGCGTTCATGAGTCGCAGCTCGTCGACAGCAGCATCGATTAGTGCGAGACAGTCGTCCAGTGCAGCTGCTTTTGTAGTAATCGCCTTCTCCAGTGCCTGTGCCTCCTCGACCATCGTCCGTGTGCGAGGCGTCGCGACTGAAGTCGACAACGCACCGGTCGGAAGGACGCCAGGAGCCGTGTCGGTCGGCTCTGGAGACGATGCCCGTGGAGCAGGCTTGGGCTTCTTGGTGGTCGGCATAGGCTCGGGAGGAGGGTCCGACTTGATATCGGCAGATAGTCGCAAACATCTTGCCAGGTCGGAAAGGTACCACAGCTGGTTGCGCGCCTCATTCAACTTGAATGTCACATCATTGCGCAGCGCAGTCATGTCCTTCACCGACATGAGCTCACCCGCCTCTCTCGCTGTGTCTGCGTCTTTCTCTGCCTCTGGTTCTTGCTTCCAGATCTCGTCTGGATCCGCCGCCTTCAGCTTCGCCTCTGTGACCTCGCTGAATCCGCCGGGCACCTCGTTCCATATCCGCAAAAGGGCCTCGGTGCGCTTTGCATTTGGTGGTTGCCTGGGGTCAGTCACGAGTGTCTTTCCAGAGTTGGTGCTTCAGAGGTCTGAATCGTAGCACAACTCACGGATCATCATACTCCACGGTGCCATCAGGCTGCAACGCCTTCAGCCGACGCTTGCCGCTCGCGGCATCGAGAGTGTATGCGTCGACCGAGAGCGTCAACCCGGACAGAGGAGTCGATGAAGGGCCTGCCTCGACGCCTCCGTTGGCCTGTGTCTCCATGCTAGATGCGTGTTGTTGGAAGTTGATGACCGAGAGTGTCGCGACATATTGGCTTCATGTGCCTGGGATTGAGTGTTGTTGCCTCCACCTTTGTGATTCAGAAGTCCGATAGTTGGTGACAATCGCTGATTGAGCTCAAGGACGACTTCGACGATCTCCTCATTTCTCATGTCGACGCCTGAAGCAGGTCCCTCGACACCGCCTGCGCGGCGGCTATACGCAACGCAACCGTTTGTAGACGGCCGTGGGCAAACTCTGGCATACCGCCCTTTCCGGGACGAGGATACCGATCTGCCGGGCATCAACAGGCTCTGCGAGGAGGAGCTGAGCGAGCCGTGAGTGAGCGCCGGGCAGTTGCGACACCGCAGAAGAATCACTCTACTGATTTTGAAGCGTACGCTGATGACAGGTACAACGGTTCGTGCTGAGTCCGAGGGAGGTCTGACATCAGTGTACACCTTTCGCTTCTTCCTGACGGAATGGTACGCCTTGCTGATTGTTATGTGCTGACCACAGTCCGCACCTGACACTCTTCGTATGGGTTCATGGCAAGCACGCTACTGACGACAGGTGTACCCGACACCCGATGATCCTGACCCCATCGCTACGATCATCTGCCAAGTGAGCATGCACCGAGATCGCACGCGGCGAGGGTATATCGGTATGCTGGGCGTGGACTCAAAGTACCGGAGGCGCGGTATCGGTGAGGCTGCGGAATGCCCAAGTGCTGACCGAAGCACGGAGACTCGTCCAACTCGCGATTGCCAGAATGGACGATGAGGGAGTAGATGAGGTCGTTCTCGAGACAGAGTACGACAATGCCTCAGCACTGGCGCTGTACGAGGCACTGGGCTTCGTGCGCGAGAAGCGACTGCACCGTTTCTACTCGAACGGCAAGGACGCCTTCCGCCTGATTCTGATACTGGACCGGCACCCGTTGCTTCGCAGAGGTGCTGAACTGGAAGCGCAAGCACAGGCGCAGAGCGGCACTCCATCTGAGGAGGCCCCTTCAGAACCGCCCGTGCCACCAGAGATCGAGTTCGTCCTAGCTGGCCCACAAGCAACAACAGTGACGAAATTGTCTTCGCTCAGCCTTGATACCCCTCCTCCGAGACGTCATGTGCCCAACTACATCATGTAACATACATACACACATGCATTGTACACTGTGAAGCCTATGCTGATGCCTGTATCGCTGATGCCACTATTGTCTCCTTCTTCGCAGCCTTTGCGGCGAGGCGAGCTGCACGCCCCTTCCCCTCATGCCTCTTGATGTCATCCCTTACGCTCTGCTCCATTTTCTTACGAGCAAGCAGCTTCTTCGCCTTGGTCTCGAGCCTCTTCGCCCGTACCTCTGCTAATCGGCGAGCTTTGCGGGCTGCTGGGTCGGCAGGTGCAGTGGTATGCACACCCTTAATATGCAGCGCAGAGTACTCGATAGGCGGTATGAGCGTCGTTTGGGACTCGTCCTTCGTCTCAACCGTCTTGACACCATCCTTCTCACGTCCACCTGTACCCTTGTCCTCGCCCTCCTCTTCAGTAGGATTAGCGCCATCGACCACCGAAAGCGTCGTCGTTGGCCATGGCAGAGTAACACTGTGCCGAGGGGGATGCAGCACACTCGTCGGTAACAACCGCTCCAGAACAGAAAGTGCCGGATGTGAAGCGCGTACTGCAAAGCTCGCAAGCCTCCGGAGGCCAGCAGCAGCGGCCAGGTCTTGCTCTCGCCTGCCTAGGGGTACTAGCCTGATCTCGGGTGTCTCCTCTGCGGCCAAGTGGGCCAGATGCGAATATTGCGGCGCATGCGTTGCTTTCCTCAGCTGCGAGTGCTGTCGCACAAGCGTATTGTGCGTTGCAACAGTCGTGGCCAGATCCTCAATCAGACTGAAGGGCGAAACCGACATATGTGGGACAAGTACGAAGACAAGTGGAGATACCTCGGGGGTCGGGACAGCCGCCTTTGGTGCTGTTGGCAGAAAGCGCGGTGTACTCGAGCTCGCTTGCAGCGCATCAGCCAGTACAGCCATGCGCAAGCGGAGGTCGGCAATACTGCGATCAAGCTCCTTTGTCGTCTCGTTCAGACCCACAACCAAGTGTTTCAGCACCTCCGGACGATACGGCAGCTTTTGTTCGTCCTGCTCTGCCACGGCCGCAGCCCCACTGACAGCCTCCTTTCCCTTCTTCCTAGCTCGCTTGGCAGCTCGAGAACACCTCTGCCTCGAAACGTGATAGTCTGCCACCTCGACTGGAATGATCTGCGGCATCGCCGCCATCACGCCGACTTGCAAGTGGTTCGGAAGATTCGGCCTGACTTCAGCTCGCAGTACAGACGCGATACCCACCATGGTACGGTGAACGGGTTCGCAAGCACAGGCTTCACTACCTCGCGCTGTGCGGACGCCCTATCTCCTCCTGACACCTTCCCAGACGCCTTTGCTTGCTGTCGGAGCGTCTGCCCTTGCTGTTTCGCTGCTGGAGGCATCTTGTCATGCAGTAGCTTAGAGACGCGTATCGGTGACTTCAACATCGAGATGCACTTCTAGGTGGCGAGTATCAGGCACCAAAACTACCACGTTGTTGCCACGCGATTCCTCCGGAGATATGAAGGCGGACCAAATTCTGAACAATGTGGCACATCGAACACCCCCTGCTCGCTGCGACCAAGTTCTTGCACGACGCCTGTTGCTCGTCTCCTCTTGCCCTCATCCTCGTCGTCGTCTTCCCCAAAAGGTACTTTTGATCAAACTCTTTACGGCTGCTGTGAGATACACAGCACACCCGCATCGAGTTCAAAAGAGCGTAGCTAATCCTTCTCAAGTTCGTCCTAGAACACTCTTCAACCACCCCACCAACGACTTCCGAGCAACTTCAAAATGGTTCGCGTTTCCGTCCTCAACGATGGTGGGTGTCGCAGGAGGATCTGGGCACTATCCTTTCGGAACAATGGTGCTGGGATGGATAGTGCTCAGCTGGGAGGCCGCAATGCGCAGGAGAACCGAACTAACCCCAGCCCTCAACAACATCGTCAACGCCGAGCGCCGTGGAAAGCGCCAGGTGCTTATCCGCCCTTCCTCGAAGGTCGTGATCAAGGTCCTTGGTGTCCTCCAGAAGCACGGTTAGTAGAACGCAGAGAAGAGCAGGTGCAGGGTCACACGAGCGAGCCAACCCTCGCTATCATCACCACACAACCCCGGGGGATAACTGCCTATCTGCGACCATCCCACCAAAGAAGGGCTTTAAGCCTCCGGGAGATCATACAATTCCCTCTTCATATCCATCTCGTTGCGCCGGAGGCCGCATGGCCACAGCCCTAAGCGGGATGGCTGATTGGGGGAGGACATTCCATCATCCGACAACTGGCTGTTTGCTCGTGTGCCTGCTCTGCAATCGACTGGAGTGGTGCTCGGCGTGCTGATTTCAGGCTACATCGGCGAGTTCGAGGTCATTGACGACCACCGTGGTGGCAAGGTTGTCATCCAGCTCAACGGTCGCCTCAACAAGACCGGTGTCATCTCGCCCCGCTTCAACATTGCCGTTGACGCGATCGAGAACTGGGTTGCCCTCCTCCTCCCCGCCCGTTCGTTCGGCAAGATCATCCTCACCACCTCGGCCGGTATCATGGACCACGAGGAGGCCCGTAGGAAGCACGTCGGTGGCAAGATCCTTGCTTACGTCTACTAAGCGCCTTTCATAGGCTCTGGGATGCATGGGGATCTTGAGTGCGGTCATGTGAGGTGTGCGAGTCAGTGCGGTATCGGATCTAGAGTGGGACAGTGTCCAGGATGTGTCAGTGCAGGAGCGGATCAAGTCATCGCGAATGTTCGTCAGTGAGAAGATAGCACAGAGGTCGGTTTTTGTGCAGTTGGCAGCTGGGTTTCTACATCGCTGGCTTCGCGGTTCGCCTGATTTTGAGATCAAGAAGATTTGCTCAAGGGGATAACCTCTTCTTCCATTAGCATGAAGTCAAAAGCATCCGCATTGTAGCCGAGCATATCAGATATCCTCAATGTGCTCAGCGACAAAACCTGACCTCGTCTTTCAGAGGTCTGACATCACTGCCGCTGCGAGCTGCTGTCACTTATGAGTTCGTGCACTTTCTACAACTGCTGTATGGAGCAGGCAAGTCAACACTTGAAATGATACATTGGAATGGAACTACTACTCTGCCACACAGGCGCATGTCTTTTTATCATTAGGCTTCCGAGCCACGACATCACACACATCCGCTCCCAGACGCCGCTTTCACTTCATTGCTCGCTGGTGAACGCCGCAGCGAGACCCATGCCTGTTCCGATGCACATGGAAGTGACGAACAAACGCTTGTTCTCGCGCTTGGCCTCGGCGTACGCTGTGGCAATCTGGCGCGCGCCGGTAGCACCGAGCGGGTGCCCGAAGGCGATGGCACCGCCCACAGGGTTGACCTTCTCGAACGGAATGCCGATGTGCTTGATCGACATGACGGCCTGGGACGCAAACGCCTCGTTGATCTCATAGAAGTCGACGTCCTCCTTCGAGATACCGAGCTTGGTGAGAAGCGCGGGGATGGCAAAGGCCGGACCAACACCCATGATGTTGGGAGGCACACCGACACATGCGTTGGCGACGTACTTGCCCAGGATGGGGAGGCCGAGCTTGTTCGCGACCGAACGGCGAGCAAGGACAACGGCCGCAGCACCGTCAGTTACCTGCGAGGCGTTGCCGGCGTGGGTGGTGCCGTCCTTCGCGAAGGCGGGCTTGAGCTTCGCAAGCTGCTCCTTGGTCGTGGCGCGGATGCCGTCGTCGTGGTCGACAATGATCTCCTTCTCCTCCTCGGTCTTGGGGTCGATGTACTTGGTCTTGACGGGGACGATCTCGGACTTGAACTTGCCGGCCTTCTGCGCGGCGTCGGCCTTCTTGTACGAGTTGGCGGCGAACTCGTCCTGCTCATCACGGGTAATGTTGTACTTCTTCGCGACGTTCTCAGAGGTGATACCCATGGGAATGAGGCAGTCAGCCGCCTCCGAGTTGGCGACAATGTCGTCAGAGATGGCAGCGGGCATGCCGCCTGCACCGTAGTGCTCGGTCATGGACTCGACGCCAGCAGCAATACCAATGTCGTAGTCGCCAGCCTTGATGGCGTTGGCGACGTCAATGGTCGCCTGGAGACCCGAGGAGCACTGGCGGTTGAGGGTGTGCATAGGAACGCTGGGTGTCAGGGCACGTTCGATCAGAGCCGGAGCTTACGTGTGGGGGATGCCAGCAGCGAGCTGTGCCATGCGCCCAATGGTAGCGCCAGATCCAGGAGGGAGGACGTTACCGACGACAACATCGCTGCGTAGGTCAGCACAGGGATCTTGGCATTGGTGGCGGTGTTCGAAACTCACCCAACGGTCGACGGGTCGATCTTGCCACGCTTCACGACCTCGACGAGCACAGCCTTGAGGAGGTCCTCGTGCAGAGCGTCCTTCAGCAGACCCTTCCTGGCCTGTTATCATCAGTAACTGCCAGCTTGGTCGCAGTCGACAGCGTAACTCACCTTGCACAGAGGCGTGCGAACAGCGGCAACGACGACGACATCATCGTTCGAGTTCATGAGAATGCGCGCCTTGCCCAGCGAGGGAAGGGCCGAGGCGATGCTCTGCAGAGTGGAAGTCATGTTTGAACAGTCGTAAGGCGTTGAGGGTGGTGTTGAAAGTCTAGTTGATGACAGATGAGAAAAAGCAAGCAAAGCAGATACGATGACTCTCAAGTAGCAAGTAGTGACCGGTCAAACCGGGTACAGTGCCAGCCGAATGACGCGAAGTACCAGGTGCGGTGATCTCCTCACCGTGTGGAAACGATAAGCTTTACGTAAACATGCGTCCTTGTCTTGTCATCGGCCGCCTCTACATGCCCAATGCTTCAGACTGACGCGCAACATCGAGGCATTGCTAGCAGGAGCGGAGCATGCTGAGCAGCCGATGCGTGGCCGTGAGGGCTTCGCTGACCAAGAGGTCGGCCTCGACTGCCCTGCAACCTTACGTGTTGTCGGCCGTGAGCAGCAATCTCAACGGCCGCGTCAACAGTTACCGGTTATGGACCACCCAAGTTGCTCGTCGCGATGACTATCAAATGCTTCGAAACGAAAGTCAATTCAATGCTGACATAGTACTTCTCAAGTTATGTCTTATACTTTACATGCAATGGTCGTAGACTCGGATGTCTATGTCTATAAATGCGAGGTCCGGAAATCCCGGATGGAGCTCGGCAGCTCGGCTCTCGATGAGAACGCGCAGAAGTCATATACTCGATGTCGCGTCCGACTTCATACTCTATGCTTCTTATCCCAGGAAAGAGAAGCTGAACAAGTGCAGGACGATCGACGCAGCCGTGAAGTCAAAGAATGCCCTGATAGTCAGCACGGTTGCAGTCGATGGCGCGAGTGTGGTCAAGCTCCATATCCGGAGAACACTACGAGTTCCACAACCCCCCCGTCAGCTGCTTCAAACGTGTCGAAAGCTGCAACACAAGTTCATGGCCTCGCAGCGTGCAGCGCATCACCTCAGTGCCACACCAACCGCCACGGGAAGAGGCGATCGCACACACTTACCTCTCCTGCGATACCTCCTTGAACTCCTCATCCCGACCTGGGGCGACCTGTGATCGCAATCCAGCAAGAAGGCAGAACTGGCCTACTGTGGAGCCAAAACTGGGATGTCAGCTCAGTCACACAAGTCCAAGCCATCGATGTGCCGGACAGCATCCTGCATCTGACGATCTGAACATGTAGTAACATCGCGCTTGACTCACCCTCCTGCAAACGCGTTGTACGGATGCGAAGTCACGAGCACACGGTACGCGAACTGCGTGATGCCAGAGATGATGAGGAACAACAAGAAGCAGTCGATGAGCTTGACTCGTGCAGGTGTGGTATTCTTGTAGTTCGTCACCAAGGTACGCAAAGACGACTCGAGCTGCTCCTGTTTCGTCGAGCCCGGGGGACCTGATGCCGTCGAGGATGCAGGTGTCGCTGGCATGATGTGTGACCCAAGACTGCTATATGGAGGCGGATGTTGAGAGTTGCAAGCAGATCGATGTCGATAACAAGCACACAGACGGTAATGACAGAGAGTCGCGTCCAGACGTGGAGGTGTCATCGAGATTACATAAGAGGGATTTCCGAATAAGTTGTCCGACCTCCGTTGTCTTGCGATTTCTGGCCACCCAAGTGGGGTGCAAGTGGATTCACACTCATACGCTTCACCACTTGCACGCCATGAGCAGCCGCAATACACTGAAGGAGGCAGGCGAATCGTACTACAAGGGACTGGTGGGTCAGCAATGAGGCAGCAGCTGACAGAGAGCACGAGTCAGAGTCCTTGAAGCGCGCTCGCAAGCCGTACCAGATCCGGAATACACTGACCGGGTTGGGTATCATCGCCTTCATCACCAGCGTGTACCTCTACTCGATCTCAGCTGTCAAGCAGGACGACTTTGTAAGCTTGTGTATGTGGGCCTGGCTAACGGACTACAGTCTGATGTTGTCGACCTCATTCCGGCGCCTGAGGAGCGCAAGAACATCAAGACGATTGAGGATGAGCTGAGGGATAAGGAGCTGGCGGCCGAGGAGCTTGGAGCACAAGTTGGAGCTGCGGCAGACAAGGCTGCAGCGAAAACAGCTGCTGGAGTCCAGAGGGCGCAGGACGCGGCTGACGAGGTCAAGTCGGGTGTCATGTCGCTTCTGCCCCGGCGCCTCAGTGACCTCGACTGGGTCAAGCGGCGAGGTTGGGTCGAGGAGGGCAGGGGTAACGTGCTTGTCTGGGGTGCACCGAGTGTCGACAACATTGGCAACATGAAGGAGAACCGGGGCGTTAACGGCCCCCGCGTAGTGTAGGGCGAAGTGTAACAAAAGGATTTCCATATTGTGAGGCGTATACAATAGCATGATGGCACTACTCTCCAACTACTTCTAGCGACACTTGATCACATGCGTGAGAGACTGTCTATACGGCCGGCCTGAGAGCTCTCAACCGCTCTGCCAATCGCCCATCCTCCTCGACTGCGCCCTCGGTCTGCGCAGGAGCTGCAATTTGCTCTGTTGGCACCTTTGCCTCGCCTAGTCCATGTTGAATCTCGAGACCAGCCTCGTCCGCCACCTGGTTGATCAAGGTGTCTACTTGGTCTTGAGGTGTTGTCAAGGCAGTAGTGTCGGACATAGTCGAC
Source organism: Cutaneotrichosporon cyanovorans (assembly GCA_002335625.1). Taxonomy (NCBI): domain Eukaryota; kingdom Fungi; phylum Basidiomycota; class Tremellomycetes; order Trichosporonales; family Trichosporonaceae; genus Cutaneotrichosporon; species Cutaneotrichosporon cyanovorans. Next base: position 407,681 of record BEDZ01000015.1, on the reverse strand, counting down.
TCCATGTACGATGTTTGTACATCGAGGTCGCTGAACTGTGTCTCGAACTTGTCCATCACCATTGATATCTGCACGTCAGACTGCACTCCACACATCGGGGACACACCCTTTCCAGATTCATGCTCTCCATCGCCTTGTCCATGCCGCGCACAACATTCGCCATACTGCCCGTGACCGTCCGCATTGTCACCGCGGTTTCGACACGACTGGCTACTGCGTCGATGCGGGACGACAATCGCAGGAGGTTCAGGCTCTCGTTCTTCTTGCGGATAGCATTCTGGGCGTAGATACGAGCACCTTCAGTGTTGCCCTTCTGCAGAGCCTTCCAGTCAGTCGCGCTCACGCACACCACCCACAGCCTTGAGCTTGTTCTTCTCTGCTGCTTCGTCCTTTGTGGCCTTCTTCGCTTGTCGATTGAGCGACTTTGCAGTGAACTAACACATTAGCAGCAAGCCGGTGGAATGACATCAACGCACTTTCAGCTGGAAGAGCGCCTCTGTTCCGTCAGCACAGACACACACTACCTGTACTGCACTCACTCTCGAGGTTGCTCATTTCGAGAAGTCAGGCTCTGTTGCGTTGATGAGACAGAGGATGATGATGATGTCGTGAATGTCGATGCTGGGTGGCCAGAGATGTCTTGGTGTCTAGGTCGCCGGTCCACCGGTCTCATTGCCATATCGCCATATCAATCTGCTTCCGCTGCTCGTCGCGTCAGAACATGACACCGTACCTGCAACTTCAATGCTATCTGACACTTCGGCACTCGTCTTCACACGCCAGCCTGCTTAAAGCCCAACACTACAAGCAGGCAGGAGTGCAAACTGAACATTCATTCGCCGCCCAGCGGGCATCGCGTTTCTTACGACAGCTCGAGTCGTAGAGCGCCATGATCACCTTGCTCCATGTCCTCTCCTATGTTGGCAGCATATCGGCGTTTCTGTTCGTGACGCTGTCTCTAGGTGAGTTCCATGCCAGAAATCTCTGAGGCGAAACTGACAAGTGAGCAAGTGGTCTGTTGTGGATAGCCGAGCTCATCGAGGAACACACGCGTACAGCCCGGATCTTTGGCGTGAGAGCGATCTATGTAAGTCGTCACTGAGCTGGAAATGACTGATCGCAGGTTATCATTGTTCTCCACGCGCTGTTGTGCATCACGGATGGCTTGCCTTTCTTCCTGATTGCTTTCTCGATTTTCTGCCATGTGATCTACCTCCGGCACTTTTCCAAGGCGACCTGGCCCTTCATCTCCTTGTCCTCCTGGACCTTCCTGCTATCTTGTGCCTTGGTGATCGCTGATCACTTTCTGTGGTTCTTCCACTTTGCCAAACTCTCGCAAGAGGCTAAGCGGGCACGCGCTGCACGCTATCGATACTCGCAGGGGGTTGTCAAGGAGGCACCGAGCTTCATGGAAGTCGCATCATTCTTCGCCATCTGTGTGTGGTTCATTCCACTGTTCCTGTTCCTCAGCCTGAGCGCGAACGACAATGTGATACCTTCTTTCGGTGAGCATATCCATCAAACTATCGCTGACACCAGGTGCCTCTGCGCCGCCATCACCCATGGGCAGCACTGTCGACCTCACATCCTTGAATGGCGGGAGCACTTCAACGATAGGCGGACGTAGCGGAGGGGCATCGCTAGTAAAAGCTGTCCTTGCTCCCATCGCCTCGTTCATACCACGGATAGGACGCAAGCCAAGGAATGGAGGTGGCATCATAGCTCCTGCGACACCAGGAAGCGCAAGTCCTCTGCCACCTAATCGAGGCTATTCACCTTGGGGTGATAGGTCGCCATTACACTCGCCCGCCTTCCCAGCCTCCCTGGGTTCTCACACCGATAGTGGCACACTGACGCCTCCTCCGCCACGGCGGATGCCTTCTGAGCCGCCAAAGTCGCGCTCCAACTCCCGGACAACGTCCGGAGATGGTGCACCATCTCCTGGTACTTCCCGTGATGATGTGTTTGCGACATCGGCCACAAGACCAGGGCCGCGACCTGCTCAGCGCATATCGCCAGCAAGAAGTCAGACGCTCCCACTCGGCACGCAAGTCGGTGTGAGCAAGAAAGCTGATTGACGGGGGCACGTACTGTACGGACGAGCTGTAATGTATGCATCATCAATTTCCAGATCAGCACGCTAGCACATCAATGTAAAGGCATGATTGTTTATATACCCGCCGTGAACGGTGGTGCCTGAGAATGGGCCGGTAACTACCACTTCACGTGCTGATCTTCAGAAGTCGAGATTGACACCTTACCGTCACCTCTCTTCGCAACGCACTACGATTGTCTCATCTATACAGGCGTTGCCGGTCAGCATACGGACACGCTTATGGCGTGATTGGGAAGCTGTATCCCAAGCGAAATCGACAACTCAATCATGGTACCCGCTCAGAGCTGAAACCGACGCGACGCAGTGACCCGTCACCATGAGTAGCCCCGTCAACTGGCTCTTCCTTGCGGAGCTCATTGTCGTGGTGATCGTCGTCGCGGCCTTCCTCTTCTACTGGAACAGGATCTTTGGCAGTGCTATCGCATTCATCATCCGCTTGTACTCATGGCGCAGCGGCACCTACATCATCATCGGTTCGCTACAAATATCACCGTTAGCAGGACGCATTGCATTTAGAGATTTGGAGTACCTCTCCAGCAATCTGTCCATACGCGCTCTGCACGGCAACATTACCTTCAGGTACTGGAAGCCAAGAGTGCGCAAGGACGGCGACACGGCCTCTGGCAACCCGAAGCGAGGTGAGAGTGTACGTTTCGGTCGTTGCTGACTATTAGCACGTTTGCCATGCAGGATCGCTCTCAACGTAGAGGGCCTGGAGCTATTCTGCTATAACCGTACCCCTGCGTACGATGCGATTGTTGAAAGGATGAAGAAGCATGAGCGAAGTGCGTCTGGACAAGAGGACGACATCAAGGCTGAGGGCCCAGCTGAACCAGCGACAGCTACACCTTCTCCGGAACGGCCGCACCCTCGCCTTCGCAGACGCGGTCAACCCATGTCTAGGGAGACCTCTGATACGACGGGCACGACTAACGAAAAGCCCAAAACATCCGGATCCAGCGACGACCAACCTCATTTGCAACAGGACACGGAGGCCGATCCGCAGAACAAATCTGACCGCGGAGGGGTCAGTTGGTTGTGGGAGGCGCTGCCGGCGGACATCACGATTACGACTGGCTCGGTGGTTCTGGGCAGCGATGCGACGCCCATGGTCCTGATTGTCCACTACAAGCGCGCCAGAGGGACTGTGGAGATGACTGAGGCCCGGTCTGCTTGCGACAACTACAAGATGTCAATCAACTGCGGTTTGCAAGACGTGAACGTGCTCATGCGTACGAACGTCGACTACTCAGGTCCGCTTCTTGCTCACGGGAAGAACACATATGACGAGCTTCTGCGACAAGATCCGAAGATAGCTGAGGAGCCCCCATCTGCGATTACGACCAAAACGGGGTTCGATTGGCTTGTCAAGAAATTCAAGTTCTTGTACGACCCTCATTTCTCTTCACCGCCAGCTGCGGGAGTTCCAGGGGATCGTATCTGGAAGGGTCTCGCGAGATATCGGTACCCCGAGGATCCCACGACGCAGACACATCGGGAAGATCGCGAGTATGCCAAGGTCACCACCTTGCTCTCGACTCGAGCTCTCGACCTCCACTACTACAGTGATTCCCCGGGCTTCGTACCCTTTCCTGATGAGACGACTAAGATTGACCCGAATGACGAAATTGGGAACATCGAGCCACCTCCCGAGTGGGGTGTCGATCTCGCTATCCATGGCGGCAACGTGAACTATGGACCGTGGGCTGATCGTCAACGAGAAGCAATTCAAAAGGCATTCACCCCGTCAATTTTCTTCGACACCGACCCCAAACAGAAGCTCAAACCTGGCGACCGGCGCATCCATTCGACATTGGTGGTGCATGTTACAATGTCTGAGAAGACCACCCTTCGTATCCCTACAAGAGAGGCGTCAAAAGATTGGCAGTTCGATGGAGTCAAAGGGGATGTCGAACGACGTTACGGCTGGCTTGATATTGTCGTTGGATCCAATTCATCCGTCACATATACTCAGTCCCAGATCGCCACCGATCGAGGGTACGAGTCGATGGTCGTCCTGCATCTGGATTCACTCAATGTCGCATCAAGTGTCAACTTACAGTCCTTTGTGGTGGCGAAATCATGTAAAGTATGTGGTGCAGTTTGACGCCTGCTGATGTCGCAGCTTTCCGTCACCATGCCCAACCCCCTCGTATGGGATGCACAGCGTAATTGGGGCCTGGATCTGACTCTCGATACACCTGATGTTCTGCTATTGCGAGAACATATCACGCTCATCTCAGATCTCGCCAAAGACTGGAGTAGCGGTGCGGGCACGGATTTCCGCCATTTCGTGCCAATGCACTATAGTTTCCGTGTGTGTCTGGTGCGCTATGCGTTCCACTTCTTCATCAATGATTTCAACATCGTCGACGTTCCTCGTTCACGCGATCATAACGCTTTCATGGATGTTTCCGGCCCAAAGATGAATTCGTATATCACGGTCGACTCTACTCGCTTCAAACCAGAGTTCTCCGTCGTGCCGTTCAGGATCGATGCCAACGACGTCGTCGTTGACTTGAGTTTGCCTACTTGGGACACTCATCGCACCTTTGGTCGGCCGTCATTGGAAGTTGGCAAGATTGGCGATTTCGAGGTGTCGGGTTCGTATCGATACTACTCCAAACCGTCTCCAGACCACACGGAAAAGCTCAAACTACACCTTGGAGGGGACAAGGTCGCCTTCAAGGCCCTTGGTTGGGTTGTCCGACGAATGTTTTGCATCAAAGACAACTACTTTGGCAGCTTCACGCAGTTTTCCACCATGCAGGAGTACCTGGAGAAGTTCGATCATTCTCCAGACTCCGTTGGAGATCCGATAGAACAGAAGTACCGCCCCGGACGCGTGAGTCAATATTCTGAAGTCACACAGACTGATGATATAGAGCGACCCATTCTCCTGCAGTCTTACAGTGGACGTGCGAAACTCCATCATAGTCATCCCCGACGAGATTTACGGTTGCGATCAAGGTATCGCTATCCCAGTCCACGCACTTCAACTAGATCTGAAAACAAACCAATACCAGATGGGTGAGGCATACACGATCTACCGGGCTGATTTGATAGACATGTCGTTTGATGTGGCTCCGACGTACACCGTGTCTTGCGATGATCTGGATCAAGCATACGATACAATCTCGGCACCTTTGACGAGGTCTGAAAATGTGGTTTTCGTGGAAGGTTTGTTGTGTTCACCGACTATGCTGATCTGAAGGCATCGATATCAAGGCAAATCGTCTCTTTGGACCTCAACCACATGCTACCACTTACTTCTGCCTTTGGGAGCTCAGCTTTCGGAACATATCCGCGTTCTTGTCACCCGACTTTGTCAACACCCTCTCTGCTGTCATGAGAGCGGTTGGTTACAATTATACGGATCACGATAATGCTCCAGCTTCTATCTATGTTTCGCAAACGCCGCCAGACGGTCAGTGTCCTCAGTGATGTCGCTGACAGTTGCAGCGACCTTTTTGAAGTTGTCCATCAATCATATCTCTGCGTTTTTGTCGTCCGGCAATTCTGGGATCACTTTGGAACTTCCTCAGGGTCTCTTCATTGACACGAGTTCCATGGCATCCAAGTCCTGCCGCTCTGTGATGGGTCTTGGAGTACCTGTCATTTCTGTGCACGTCCTACACCGCAAATCGGCGGCAAAACGCTGGGATCCGATTGGGTCTGTCACGACTGGCCTGTCTCTTGATAATTTCAAGCTACCTCACGATTGGAAGAAAATCGCAGAGGAGCAAAGGAAGTTCCTGAAGGAACAGGACTCTTTGACCAAACGGATACCTTATCTGTATGGCGAGCCGGACAACTCTAGCTACGGTCACTACAATCATGGAGTGTACATCCCGAGACCACGGGATGTAGCCATTGCTTGGACGGAAACGACGTCAATCACGAGCGCAGAAGAACCGGTCTTCGAAGATTCGACGGACACCGAGAGTGATAGTGACAGCGCCACTACCGCTCCCATCTCGCGGGTACCTCGGAGGAGGCGCGGACTGTCAATTGCAGCCCTGCAAGAACAGCTTGAGCTACAGGATCACGATTCGCTCGGCGATGAGTCCGATTCTGTCTCCTCAGCACTCACTGCCTCTACATCATCATCATTGGATGACAAACGACCTCTAGCTAAGGGCGCGGACATGGCTGTCATACTCGAGGATCGCTTGAGATCGTTCAGAAGAATCTACCAACGAGGACGTCGTCTGTTCGCAAAGTCGTTGCATGTCCAGCCAGCGCCTGTGGAAGATGTCTCGTCTACGCCATTTGTGCCTCTCACCATAGCGGAAGGCGCGATATACCAGATCCAGATGGCGAAGACTGTGATCGAACTCAACACAGACACATTACATGCGGCAGTGGATGTATCGAGCTCCATGAGTGCCTGCGTGAGTCTGTATCCCTCGCTGTCGCTGACAAGATAGGATGTGTCACCGGAACTGCTGCTCGACCAACTGCTAGCTTATCAAGTCAGCTCGGTGATCAAAGATCGCAAAGCCCGGATGCCCAAGCTGTATGATGTCGCTGTACCCTTGTTGGATCTGCGCCTGGTACGAGGCCGCTTCAACAGGCCGGAGTCTGAGGTTCATGTTTCTATCAACTCCCCTTCAGGCAGGGTGCTGCAAACGCCTGTGTCTCAGTCGATCGACACGAACACCGCAGCTACGATGAAGTCGCAGAGTTTGACGATGACTCTGTCGCATCGTGACGCTTCATCGCAGTCAGTGTCGCTCCTGGATGTGCCCAACTTTGACGGTCCATTACGACACGCGAACTTGTTACCTTTCATTCGCATGTCCATGTCAGCGGTAGGAGCTTCTTTCAGTCAATTGGATCAGGCAAGAACCATCCAGGCTAAAGCAAGCAAACTATCGCTGCAGAGCGCCACTGGAGGCATCCCTACCGTGACGTACATGATCGATACTTGGCGTCCTATATTCAAGTCACTACCGAAACACACAGCCAAACGATGTGCAGCCGACGTCGTGTACAACATACTCAATGAAGCAATTGGCGACGGGCTACTCATGTCGCTTCCTACTTTCATGTACGAAAGCCCTTACGCTCTCCAATTCAGTGACCAACGAAATATCCGCCATGACGTTGGCTGGTTCACTCTTGCTCGACTTCGCCACTGGATGGAGATCCTCAGGGAGAAGCCAACACAGTTCAGCTCCTCCATCTCACTGGAGAAGACTAAGACCATTGTCTCGGAGCTGGCCAGTTTGGATGCGGCAGCAGGCGTGACGGAGGAAGTCGTGGTAGCTCAACCATACCTTCGCAAAGCATTGGGTCAACGGCTCGACGATGCCGGCCTGACGCCAGAGTCACGGATGGACTCGGCCTTGAACATCTTCGTCAATGTCACGACGACCGATATTCGTCATTATGGGCGCAAACTACATACTGGCGCTATTGCCAGCAGTGCGGTGACCATCGATAACGTGACGACGGCAATGGAACGTCTGAAGATGTGGCAGGATAACCTTCCCAGCACCAGTATGCGCTCTGTGATCACTATCCGCCGCTTAGCTCTCGATCTTCATGACAGTTTCCTTTCGGCTGTGCAGGCCCTGCTGACGCACATCGACAACCATCGAGAGGAGATACGCGAGCTGCAGGTGGTTCAGGAGGTCGATCAAGCGTCTGCTGTCATCGTCGACGTGCGTGTGAGCGAGCTCGCAGCTGGTGTGACGGGAGGAGGTCTCCGCGCAGACATCACTTTCAGCGGTGCCGAAGCTTCTGGTGTGCTCAAACGCACTTGGCGCACTCTTGAGGGACGCTCAGAGCATGATACGCTCGAGCACAACTCAGCCCTCATCGACTGTAATCTCATCGAGGCCACATTGCGAGAGGCTCACGACTCGACGGTAGCCGAAGAACCAGAGCGCGACCTCGTGGTGGCTGCAGTACGGGCTCTGAGGTGCTCTTCAGACTCGACCATAGACAGTATCGACCCCAAAGGAGGGTCCGCCCGTCTTCTACTCGGCGTGGATGCTTTCGAATTCGACTCACGTCCTCAGTTCAAGGCTTTCTTCGAATTCGCCAAGGACTGGCGTAGGAATCACTTCCCACTGTATCAGCCTGCGATTGAGCAAGCCCAGGCTGTTCTTGCCAAAAGGAGAGCGAAGGCTGGCGGTCGGACGAACAGAGCTCCGAAGAAGAAGGCTGTGTTGCAGGCGATGATCCTCGACCTGTACCTTGGAACGGTTCGTCTCCAGGCGCGAGCTGCTAAAGGTCTGTGGCTCGGTTGGGATATGGGCAAGGTCTACGCTACGCGGCAAGGCAACAAATACAACCTCGAGTTCGGCCTGCACTTTCAGCCTCAGACCGTTGGTGCCTATACATCAGCTAAACGCATGAAGACCAAGGATGCCTCTATACTCAATCTGCCTTCTATCACGATCAAAGGCACTCACCGATTGGTGAACGATAATAGGACCGTCAAGGCAACAGTGAATCTGGGCATGTTCACAGGTGTTATCAAACCGACAGTGTTGGATCGTCTTCTATCCCTGCACCAGAGACTTGGTAACGATGTGCTCGCTGTATCCCGTGAGTATCGCGGCAAGGATGCGCCATCCGCTGCTGCATCTGCTCCGGACATCAAGAACACAGTCAACCCATTGCACTTCGATATCCAAGGGAGTGTGGAGGGCGTTCGTGTCGGACTCCGAGCTGACAATGTCCCCACAACTCTGATGTTTGAAGCACTCGAGCTACGAGGTTCAGCTTCCAACGTGAGGTCGGCGTCTTTAGAGTGGAGTGCAAAGGCGAACCATGTCGGACTCTCCCTCATTCGCCTTCCTGACGGCGGATCGTCTTACCAGGCCGCACGGCCGTTGCATGGCAATCGTTCTGTCTCCATGGTGTTCGACATCTCAGCCGAGGAGATTCCAGGATCACACGCAACTCCCTCGAAGCTGAATGTCACACTCAGCCGCGTGCATACAGTTATGCAGGTTGCTGCATTGAGCGAGCTCGGGGATCTGATCAGGAGCTGGACCGCTGATATCGCACTGCTTCGGAAGGTACACGCGGAGGAGATGGCAGAAGTCAAAGAACAAACTACGCGAGTACTCAAACGGATCGATGCAGGTGTATCGGCTGCAAAAGAGGTCACAAGCATGTCTACTTCGTCTGAAGGCCCGGCTTCGATCGAAACGTGGTTCGCGCAGCGGTACTTGACTGTCGAGGTGAAGGGTGTCGGGATCGCGATCCCACTGGACGCAAGTGCGGCGATTGATGTGTCCAAGGCGTCTCTGGGGTCCAGTGCAGCATTGTTGTTCTCTATCAATCTCATGGATCTGAGGACTAGTCGTACTGAGAATGCTCGGTTCCGCGTGCAACAGATCGCACTGCAATTTGTGGACCACTTCGAGCCCAGCGTCAATGAACATTTCAGAGGATCGGCGCACGCGTCCACGAACTACATGATTCTCCCCAACGTTGTCAGCGAAGCGCAAATGAAGACCTTGGAGGGCACGGTGAATGTAACGGCAAATTGCTCGGCAACCGATTTCAAGTTGGCTCTGACTCCGGACATTGCCGATGGCATCGCTCGTTTGTCTGATCTGTATGAACAGGGGAAGGAGAAGCTTTCGGCCATGGAACGCGATTACTGGGCGGAGTGGACTAAACACGCCGATGGTGGAGACTCTGTTGCAGCACGATATGAGGTCCCTCCTCTGTCGCCATCGCGCCAGCAGATGACTGTCCGCGTCTCCTTCCGCTTCGACAGTGGAATAGTTGAGCTGCATCGCCGTAACACTGATGCTGGGCGACAATTCACCGAACAGCTCTCAGGAAAGCATCAAGGCGCTCGAGGAAAGGGCAGCACCCAACGGGATCGTGTCACGCTTCCGACAGTCTCAGTCTGGATAGACTACGCTGGAGCATCCAATGCTGCGAGCACAGAACCACACGAGCTTTTAGTCAACCTGGCAGTACACGAGAGTCGTAACACCATTCAGCCCACGGTGTTGCCCTTCTTTGTCGAGATCGCACAACGGTTCGAAGTACGTGCAAAAGCCCGCCCCCGACTCCCTGCACCATCACTGCCCTCCTCGCTCTCCGCGGCGACAGGGCAGATCGATGCGTCTCCGATCACAGTTGCAGGGCGGGCCATCGATGGGACCAGCGCCAAGTTAGCAGGCAAATTGCGGGTGCAGATTACCTTGCGCATCGATCGTTCGGAGCTGCGTCTTTCATGTGCCCCGGACTCGAATGCGTACCTCGACTTGAAGTGGGAAAGCGGCGGTTTCGCAGTGTCAACTCTCATCGGCGGACAGGACACCACCACTCTTGCTGGCTCCGTCTCCGGTGTGACTGCCCACCTCTCTCACGAGTTCGCCGAGCAGGGTCGCGGCTGCATCCAGGCGGGAGCGAAGGACATGGCATTCTCGCTCACATTATGCTCTGTGAACGGGCGAAGAGGCCTCTCCGTGGTCGTGGACACGCAGGTATCCGTGGAGTTCCGTCTCGAAGCTTTCAGCGCCTGGCTCATCTTCATGTCCGTGTGGTTAGACAACGCACCCAAGTTTGAGATGAAGAAGAACTCGGAATCCCCGCCAGTCATGCAGACCATCAACCCGATCGTCTCGGACAAGTTATCTCTAGCGGTGCTGGTTCGCTTCCGGAGCATCGAATTCGATGCGAACGTCGCGGTTTCCCAAGCACACCTGGAGATGACGCCAATCATCTTACGCACCAAATCGAATGGGGAAGTCACAGAGGTGGACTTGACAGTCGGCATGACGCAAGTCAAGGCAATGGGAGATATCTCTGGGGATGTCCGCTCCGAGAACCTCAAGTTTAGTACCGTACGGCGGTCGTCTCGTGCAACAGAAGACTCTGACCCACACGTTCTTCAGATGAAGATCGAGGCGGGCGATCTCACCGGGAACTTATTCATCAGCGAGACAAACATTGTTCGCTTCCAACTAAAACCGTCCGTGGTCACACTATCGGACAACTGGAAGGACATCGACCGAGATGCAAGTGGCCAAGTCTATCTAGACTTCATTGTGGATGCTGGTGACTTCGCCGGCGTCCTTCGACTACCCGCTATCCCTAGACTCATCGGACACTTCTATGCGCTGTTCGACCTCACCGAATCCCAAACTCGCATCGCGACACAGCGATCCGAGATTTTCAGATTGCGCCAGAAACGGAACGAGGAGGATCAGACGCCTATGACGACGGTCATCCTACCGCTGTCCAGGAAGAAGTCAGCGTCCGACACCCCAGCCGCACCGCGGTCACACGTCAGAACCGCGCAGATGATGCGCTTCACACTGCATGGGATCGACATCGGTATCTTCGCCGACGACTACGACGACGGCACCGTTGCCGACTTCTACCGCTTCTACATCGGCAAAGTCAGCGCGTCATTGCAGAGGCAAGCGAACAAGTCTGAACAGCCGGAGCGCGAGTTGGAGCTTCACATTGCATTCGTCGAGTGGCAGACCTCTGACGGCAAGCACGCGTCCAAGGTGGAGAAGCATGACATGTCGTCGCGGGAGCTCATTGACGCGGCCATCACATCTGGCCGCCGTGAGGTTGTGATCCTCCCTCTCATGACGCTGAAGATGAACTCGGTCGAAGACCCCGCGACTCGTATCCTGGAATACGACTTTGATGTCGTCTGGGGCCCTACAGACGGAGACATCAAGATCCTTCCCAACTTCTTCGAGGCGGCCTTCCGCTCTTTCAAGAGGTTGATCAACGGCATCGCGCAGCAGCAAGAGGCACGCGCCCGACGCCAGGGCATCGTCCATACCAAGAGCTCAGCCAAGCTCCGCCGAGAGGCAGAGGCCGGCGTAGAGACGCCACAAGACAACCCCCTCCCTTCGCTTGTATTCAAGCGCCGCGGCCCCGGGCCGTACAACAACCCCGTCCCCAAACTCCGCGCCCTGGGCGAGACGACAGGCGAGGCGGCCATGATGGTCCCTCGCATCAAGCGGGCCATGGGTGAGCTGCCGGCCTACTCTCACAAGTTTGTCACCCTGCCGCTCGAGGACGGCATGAATCTGTAAGCCATGGTGTTGGGAATCATTGCTCACTACAGTCTCCTGAAATTATATGAAAAGCAGCTTCCTGACCTTGCATGATGTTTGTAACATATCGCATTTCATTTGTACACACTTAGATGCATCAATACGACATGGCGACTGACGGCTGCTCGGCACCGTACTGTGTTGTGTGATCATCGCTCCACGAGAAACCCTGCTTTCTCGGTAGCCCTGGCTTGCGATGACTTCCCCTGGAGCATGGCTTGCCATGACTGTCCACTGAAGCACGGCTTGCCATGAGCGGTCTCCGAGGCTAAGCTTGTTCTGACTTCTATCAAGTAAAAGTAGTCGGAAGCTTCTAGCAGGGGCCACATACTGGCAGTGAAGTACCAGTGCACGTCCGTGATGCCGAGTATCGTGATTCCATGAGATATGCGCATGGCCTCCATGCGCATAGCGATGTTTTAATCATTCGACGCCCTCGCCCGTACCTTCTGGACCGCGACCTTCCCCGACCGCAGGTGTGGCCAGCCACTCCCTCACAGGCCGGTACACCAGCTCCCCACCGTCCGTCCACTCCGAGCTGAACAGCGTCAACTTGTCAACCGGCCAGACGAAAGTCGGACACCGCCCAAGCCGGTTGATATACGGCGTCCCCCGAGCCAGCGTTAAGTGAGGGCTGTACCTCCTCGTCTCGACAGGGATGCCTAGCGCCCTCACACTGTCCTGTAGACCCTGCTGGAGAGCCAGTAATGGCGGCGGAACGTAGCTCGGAGCGAGATGGAGAATCCCATTCTGCCACCGCCTCACACGGTCGAGCCGGAGCTCAAAGGGCGCAAATTCGCACCTCTCGGTGACGTTGCAGATCGCCTCGATGGTGTGGGTGGGTATCTCGCCGAGGAACACGAGGGTGATGTGCAGGTTGCGCGCGGGCTCTGGTTTACCGGGGAAGCGGCTGTGGCGCCAGGTGTCTATGCTTGCGCGGAGGGCGGGCGGGAGGTCGATCCCGAGGAAGAGGCGCATGGTGCGAAAGAAGAGGTGCTGAAAGTTGTCAGCGAACCGACTCGGTCATGTCGGTCATGTTTATCTCGGAAAAACGACGGAGATAGGTCAATCAGTGCAGTGGTCGCCGGTAATGAAAGCTGCATCTTTCATCCTGTCTGTCGTCTCCTGATGGATGCCGCAGTCAAAGTAAAGTAGCAAATCATAATCATGTGAGATTGCGACCTGTCACAGATGCCACAATGTATTCAGAGGTTATAGTGGAGTCAGCCAGATTGCAGCGCACTCTATGGCTATCTATCCACGCCCCACGAACGGCATCGACGGTGCCCTACATCTGTCAGTAATTGTACTCCGCTCGCTACCCACATGATCGTGAACTGCAGCACATCCGCATCCTTCCCCAGATCAGCAACAAAGCACACAGCCTTCGCCACATTCTCCACCGGCATCATAGGCTCAACTTTCACGCTCCCATCAGCCTGGGCGGTCCCCACCGCGCTCTTCGCAGACAGATCCGTCAGCGCATTCCCGATATCCAGCTGCGTCGCCATGATGCCATACTTCCGCCCGTCGAGGGAGGTGCACTTTGTCAGGCCGAGGATGGCATGCTTCGAGACGGTGTAGGCTGTCGAGTCTGGGCGAGGGGACCAAGCGGAGATCGAGCCGTTGTTGATAATGCGGCCGCCCTGGGGGGTCTGGTCTTTCATTATCTTGACCGCTTCGCGTGTGCACTAAAGTCAATGAGGGAGACAATCTCCATACCCACGAGCACAGCACCCATGATGTTCACGTCGCTGTGGTCAGTGCTTGACATGGGTTAGTCACCCACAGGGTCTGGCGGAACTTGTCCATGTCTTGTTCTTCGAGAGGTGCTCCTTTGACGAGGTTGACGCCGGCGTTCTGGGGTCAGCAAGCAGCTGACACGCAGAGAAGGTCCTGCAGAGTCCTACTGCAAGACGGGAATGAGTAGTGTCAAGCAGCGATGACCATAGCGAGACCTCAGCAGCTGATTCTCGGCAATGCGTATAGCAGTAGTGACAGTCGCTCGTCTAGACCATCGGTCACTGGACCAGGGGACCCCTTCTGAGTCACACCCACATTAAACAGCACGTCCAACCGCCCATACTTCTCCCTGATGGTCCCAAAGATTCTCTCCACATCCGCATCCACGCTCACGTCCCCCCTGAGCACCTCGGTCGTCGTCCCCTCGCGACACAGCTGCGCGGTCTTGCGCAGCTCGTCCTCCCGCCGCCCGACGAGCGCGAGCACCAGCGGCTCGGGGTGCGTCGCGGAGGGGAAATGCTTTGATAGTCCAATCGCCGTCGCGCGTCCTATGCCGGCTGATGCGCCCGTGATGAGGATGACCCGGGAGAGCATGGGGGGTGGGGGTGGGGGGGGGTTTAGTGAGGATTGTTGTGATTTGGGTGGGTAGATGGATGGATGGATCGGCTAGGTGGGTGGCCGATCGGCGACTAGCGGTGATCTGGTGGCCGTGGCCCGGATCAACGCGACGGTGTAGCGTGAACTCTTGTGACAACAATGTTTTCGTCCGAACACTACGACTGACATGAGACATTGCTCACTGCATGGTCAGCATGATAGTATCCAGGGCTTTCGACATGTCTTCCTGTAGCATGCTGACGTGCTGACCAGGTAAGATCAGTGATATATGCTTTAGCGATAGGATTCTACGAGAGAATAATGGTCAGGATTTTTGCGCCGATAATAAAGAGGGCAGCATTTGTGAGGAGCATGTACTGTATCTGGGGTCAAACAAGACGCAGAAGCAGGGCGTACAAGACGACTCGGGAGCTGAGACTGCGACGAGCTCGAAGCATTTGACCGCGAGTCGACGTCTTTCTGCGCAATCAACAGACCCCGTGCCCAGATCATGCTAAGCCACGCTCGCCCCGAGAGCCTGCCACATCGATGTTGTCAGAGCTGATATAGATAACAGTTTCTTGCGCCTGAAGCACGAGCCGGCTCGGCTCGAAAGCGGCAGTGGAATTACAATGAAGTGTAGCTGAGTGACTATCCTCAGCTTGGGGGAGCATGGTGGACATACTCACCCTCCCCTGCTGCAAACAATCGGCGTTGACACACATTCTATATTATTAGTGTCAAACTCGTCGAGTACTCTGCAACTCTCCAAAGCAGGTACGGTCCTATGGCAGGCATACGGCGCTGCATGAGCACGTCGACGTGTTCGCTGCACCAAGGGCCACTGATACTTCGGACTATAGACGACTGAGAGGCGTCCTCCGAATCTCGACATGAATAACACTATCACTGACACTATCACTCCTGCTGCTTTCCACGCCTGCTTCCTACCACAGCCTACAGCTTCTGCCTTTCACCCGGGCGCCCTTTCATTCAACAACACCGCCTGCGGTATCCTCACCTCCTCCGAACTGGTATCCAGACCCAGGTCAAGCTGCTGCCACCTGTGCAGATCTTCCCCCCCACCATTTTTCCCTTTCTCCCTGACAACCAGTAGCGAGCGCCTTGCACTGCTTCCTAAACTCGCTATGCCCCCTGCCGCCGCTCCGCGTACTCCCCGGCGTTCTCGAGGCGTCTGCTTAGCGGGCTTTGTATCTGAAGCTGACCAATGCTGTCCAGCTGAGCGTAGCGTGCGATTACAGTATGGGATTCGCCTGGAGTGTTACCGAATCGACGGTCACGCTCGACCTACCTCCATCAGTTTGATGTTCTCCATTCTGAGCATTACCCTTCTCGTGTGATCTGACATGCAGGTTGCATGGTTTTTGGAGCTCCACTAAGCTGCTGGGGCCAGTCCTTCTTCTGCCCAGCAATGCAATGTTGTGCGAACTTGGGGGTCTATGTTCTCGTGCTGCTGCGCAGCTGGCGGTCCCTACAGTAGCGAGCCAGGATGACCTTGTCGCTCGTCGAGCTGCAACACAGCAATCGACTGAAATGCAGCTGCCCGGCTTTGTTCATCTCCTTCTCTAGTCTGGTGCATGTCGATGCTGCAGAAGTGCAGACCGTTCTCGAAACGCATCAGCCACTCTGGCGACACACTGGCAGAACGAGTGCCACCTCGTTTACATCGCCAGAGCTGCCATGACAGCCCAGCCCAGCTTGACCAGATACGCGTTACAGCCCATCGGTATCGGTGTCTTGCTATCGGCCGACCGAGATCTCGGCGTCAAGCAATGAATACGTCAAGCATCCATCCCTCAGTGAGCAGAGCGTTTGGCAAGTGTCGACGTGTCAGTCAGCATGCGCATTGCCCTCAGCATAGACATCACGACATCGGCCGGACGAAGACCATTCCAATGTCTCGTACGCGAATGTTCCAGCAACATGCCACTACTGACTCAGATGCGAGCAGAACAATGGGCCACGGCGATGGCGGGTGATGGCGCGTGCATCTCGGCGAATTGCGATGCGTCCGTAACCCTGCAGTGCCATGCTGTGCTGTGCACTTGCGTTCGGAGTCCGCTCAGAATCGGGCGAGCGAGGACCGGCTCGCGGCTCGGACTCCGCTTCCAGTCCAGGATGCATGATATCAGATCGTGCATGGTTGACATCAAGGGCGATGATGGGGTGCTGTTCATTGTCAGTGAGACCAACGTCACTGCTGCGTAGTGGGCCGAGGCCGACAATATTGAGCAATAGCAGTTGCAACATTAGCTAAAGGTCGCACTCAGCTCAACTCGTAGTCAGTACAGTGGCTTGTACCATGCGTGCTGACCATATACACTCAGTAGAAGAATCCAGCTAACATGCCATCCCCTGCTGCCATCAGCACATCGGGTGGGCAGTGATCCCACACCATCCAGCCAGATCTACCCCACACTCCCCCAACCTTCGCGATCGACACCGACTCGACAGCACAGCGCTCACCATGCATGTACCAATCATGCCCTCCGCATAGCCGCATTGTCCAGTGCTGTTGTTCTGTCTAACTCACTCACAATTGAATAGCCTCTGATGCCTGCAGGGTAAGAGTGAGTTGGGTTCAGTTCAAAGATTACAGATTGCCCGCAGGGTTGAGTCCTGCGGCTATTACAGATTGAGCCATTAGCCCGCCCTCCTAATCAGCCAATAGCATCTCCCAATGCCCATGCTAATACCCGATTACCGTTTGCGTACAACCAAGGCAAGGCGCCACACTACGTCACGGGCCCATGCGCCCAGCCGGCAGCCGGAGGCACCTTCCTTGTGTAGCCAACTCCATTAGCAGGAGGAGCAGGAGGAGCAGATCACGCGGACAAGGCATCGTGTCGTGCGTGGATCGGTTGTGCGCTGGCTCGTGCGCTTGTTGCTCGTTGGCGTCGACTCGTACGTCGTCGCTGTCTCGAGTCTATCTGCCCCCACCACTTGGCATTCTGGAGCTGGCTATATAACATCACACGACGGGGTGATTGCGTCTTTCCATCCGCATCTACTTCAGAGCAGCACAGCGACAACACATCCAGCTACACAGCTATCAGTGATACATCATGACTCGTACTGAGGTGAGTGGTGGGGTGGGTGCAGGCTGTAGTGGGGCTCGCTGTGGTGGGCTTGGCGACAGTCTGATAGCGAGCGTGGAGTGCATTGTGCTGACGCTGTCTCTTCATGTACGATATATCCTCGATTCCACATCTGGTTACTTTCGATCCACTGGTCGCACGATCACTCACACGATCATATGCCCACTTGGTAACGCGGCAACCTTATCCCTCATCAAACACGCTCCACATGATTATGTCGCGATCACCTCGCATCCATGTCACTCGCTACGCTCGTGACTCGGATGCTCGGCGCACTCACTCACTCGTCACTCGCTTCGCTCGTGACTCGTTCGTTCGTGTAGCGCAACCCCCCCCCCGCCGCAATCATGCGCGACAAGCACTCGCGCACAGACCGGGCCAAGACCGAGAACGGCCGCAAGCACGGTGCCGGCGCAGGCAACTGGGGCACCCTCGAAGAGTCCTACGAGTACGAAGGCAAGCTCGACGCCGAGGCCGAGGTCGAGACTGAGGATGCCAACGACGGCGAGGGCGATGCTCCCCCCGTTGGCAACGAGCGCGTCCACAACCCCACCGAGGCGGATATCGAGGCTCGCAACCCCATCAACGAGCTCGACTCGCGCGGTGTCGCCCAGCCCATCCCTGGGGCTGGTGGCCGCCGCCTCTCCCACGCAAGCGAGGAGGAGCGTGCCGAGGCGCTCAAGTACCGCGAGGGCGGGCTGAGGCAGAACGGTGTGGATCTGGCCAGCATCGCGCGCACGAGCTACGGTGTGGCCCAGAGCCCCCCGAATGTTCTCTCCACGAGCCCTCTGCGTCAGAAGGCGGGTTTCTCAGCAGTGAGTACCGAGCGAGCCATGCCGCAGGCATGGTGAGCGCGAGCGGCGACGTGCCAAGTCGCTGGCTCACCACGCCTAGCGGCATGGCTCGCACAGCTTGCATGGCACGGCATCGGTCAATGCATGTCCCAGCTGCTGAGGCAGCTGCGTAGTCATTTGCGAATGCGTAGTTGACATGCTACGCATGTTACTGGACGTTGACTCGCCCTGCTTGCACCTCGTGCCGCGTCGCATAGCATAGCACTGCTTCGCAGTGCATACTCCTTGACACTCGCTGACCCCAGCAGCAGTAATACCCCACACCTGGCCAGCACACAGCAGTCGGCGCCAGCACATACCAACACCAGCAACATCCACGTAAACGCATAAGCAAAGACAGACCACAATCGGATTCCATGTATTGTAGATAGCAAGGGGAGTATGCAGAAGTCAGAAGTCACCGTATGTTGCAAGCAGCCAGTGTCGGTTGTTCTACTCAGCGCTAACGGTGTGCGTTGGGCTGACGAGATGCCCGATGTTCGATAGGCAAGTTAGGCATCCAGGGCGCGAAGTTGGGGCGACCCACAGTGGGCCATGTACACACCTGTACTCTTGGTGCCATCTCGCGTATACAACAGAAAGCAAAGTCAGTTGGCCCGCGAGGTAGGTGCTTGCAGGTGCATGTAGGTGCATGTAGGTGCATGTAGGTGCATGCAGGTGTGTGCAGGTGCGCAGGGCGTCCAGTCCGATGTGCATCGCCTGTACTCCCACTAGATAAGCAGTGGTGTGGCAACGCGCTCGAGGCTGGTTGCTCCGTCTATCGTGATCGCCTTAGGTATGCACTGGCGCCCGTTTCGAGCAAACCATCGCCCGTACATGTACAGGTGCTTAGACGTACACGTGCGGAGAGCGCGGAGAAGTACGATTGTCGCGCGCACACCTCAGTGCGATTGGTAAAGGTGCACTCAAGCGCCGAGTGCAGTTGCGTGCTCGGCGCAACGCAAGGCGCATGCCGGCGTCTTGCGCTGAATGGTGGCAGCAGATGAGGATAATGTTACGGAGCGACTTCCCCACCCCGTGTGGCATCACTCTCGTTACTGAACAAAGAGCGCGATACCACAAGCACATGAGCCACGGTGACTAGTGGCAGTGCCAGTGGTCATGACGGCACAAGCTGGTGACAGAGGCAGGGGCACTGTTCAGCATACAGTATGGGCAAGGAATGGTCAGTTGTGTCCTCGAGCTTCTCAGCTGACTGCTCGCGTTAACCCAATACATGATGCTATGACCCGAAACTACTGAATGCGATTGCGATCTCCGTCTCGAGATTGATACTCCTGGCCGTCGCTCTTTATCGCTGCGGCAGTCGACGAAGCGAGTACAGCCACATGCTGTTGTCCTCCGCCTGTAGAGAGACCAGTCACCCTCTCTGTCGCCGGTGCCACGCCAGACCTAGGCACTATTGCCACTTGAACTGCCATCAGCTACGCCTCAGTGACAGCACGCACCTCTGGGTTGAGCTTGAACGCCTCATACTCTGCCCTGTTGAACAGCGACAGCTCGGTCTCGTGTTCTGCTGTCAGCGCGGTTCGGGGAGGGGGCAAGTCCACAATGGGAGCGAGCAGCGCGGAGCGGGATGTCGTATCTCATCAGGCCTGCAGAGCTGCGGACCAGCAGATTCGCAGGTCACAGACCAACCGCCACGCCAGCCAGATAGCTAGCCCAGCTGAACACCCTTCGGCCAGCAGACCTCAGCTGGCTCGGGCAAGTCCCGTACCGCCCAGCGACTGTAGTGATTCCGCTCAGCAACCGCCCGTTGCCCGGCAGACATGGATAGTCTACTCAGCATCCCATCACTTCGCTCTGTGAAATCACCAATGCCCTGCAAGCAGAGTCATCAAGTTCGACAAGCCAGCAAGTGCTCCCACCGAGCCAGTCTGCCCTCTGATGCAGCTCGGATCCTTGACAACCAAAACCGAGATCTGAGCGAGGTATTCGCTCTTTGCTGGGATGCGGGATGCTAGTGCAGTGACACGCACCCGCTACACACTGCTTCGACTTTCCACGCCAGCGACTGGACTGGCATCGCGCTGTAAACGGCACTCACCACACCCTGCATCCGCCAGTGTCTGGTTCGGGTCGGAGAGGATCCAGTCGTCATTGTCGAGGTTGATGATGAGGTTCTGGGTCTTGTGCCCGTAGGCCTTTGTGTAGATCTTGATCGTGTCTGGTGTGAGAAGTCGCAGTCGCATGGCCAATGGAAACTCCAGTGGGGTTCGGAAGGGAACAATCCTCAACTCCTGGAAGCGAGGAGGCCCTGCTTCTAGAAGAAGGTGGCGTCACGGCCCATGCCCATATGTGGTCCTCGATGGTTGTGGGAGTTGGAAGGGCGTCGTCAGGACTCACCAAACTCATGTGTCCGGTACAGCTTGAACGTCACTTGGGACTTGATCGCTGCTGTCAGATTCTCTGCAAGGATCATTCGAATGACCACAACTTGGACCTAGCACAGACACACAGCTCCAGTACCACCTCAAGCTGCAGCCACCGCAGTCCTCTCAGAGTATCAAACACCCTGCTTGTCGCCTATGACGATTCCCGCCCATCAAGCAACACCAGGCAATAACTCAACCAGTGACAGCAATAGCCTTCATTAGTGACGTCTCCTAGGCCCTATTCAACACCAAACAAAGCTTCCCATCCCCATGCAGCCTGATAACCAGCGCGCCCTTATGGCACACCTCAGTGCCTCCCTTCTAGTCCGAGCTCCAGTCCTGTCCTCCCTTTCGGTTCAAGCTTGAAACTCTTGTCCTTCCATCCCACGCGCTATCGCGCACACTCACCATCCTTGCACATCCCCATAAGATCCCCAACAGTCGTCTTCGTCAGATCCAGGTCCCGGAGCACGAGGTTCTTGCTCGTCCGGTACGTGAAGCTCTTGATAATGCGCACCGTCAGCGTCGCGGACGTGAGCGGTCGGGTCTCGCTTGCGCTGGCCTCGGTGGACATCTTGCACGGGCAGGTCTACTGGGAAGAGAGGAAGAGATGCGAGCGAGCTGATGTGAAGAAGCGAGTACTCGGGTGCTGTACTGGTTTAGGCCGGGCGCTTCAACGAGGTTGGTCGTAGGACTTGATTGTAAAAGCTCGGGCTGTTTGGTTGTCTGAGCTCGTGAAGGTGAGAGTGTTGTGCTGTTGCTTTATGCGTCAGAGTGCTTTGTGAACTTGATGTGTATGTAGGACCAGGTGGAAGACGCACAGAGGTGAACTCGAGGCGAGCCAAACAAACTCTAAGAGAACAATGATCGAATTTTCCGAAAATCTGGCGATCGCCGCCGTTTCTAGCCATTCCGTCATACCCGTCCAATTGGTAGGATCCTCGTTTTGGGAACGAAGTGCCATTCCGTCATCCGCTTCATCGCTGCATTTGCATTGTTGCTCAACACCCATACGAGGCAAAGTCACTCATCGGGCTGAGGACCCACCGCCCATAGCAGTCGACAGGAAGATGGCTCTGTAGCGTCTTCAGCACTACAGACTTTCGACATGAGTGCTGCAGCTGTACTGCATGTTGTCAATAATTTTGCCACGGTCTGGTATTGTCGACGGCTCAGCTCAGCTGCCACTGTCGCTCTGTCGCTCTGTCGCTCTAGAGCGCATTCGCTTCTAATGGACACAGTCGCTGACAGACAGACGCTGAATGTGACTCAAACATCAGCTTTGCAAAGTAATTTCAACAACTAACCACCTGAGTCGATATGACTCACTCCATAGAGCGCCAAATTGCTCACGCCGCGGACTACCAGCTGTGCAGCGCTTCACAGAAGGATGTGTCTGTCGTATGAGCAACTTCACCTGCCCCCCCGCCGTGTGACTGACCATCCGATTGTGAACAAGCATACCATACCAACCATACACTTCGACGAGCCGCAATCCGCCCGCACACGATTTGAGTTGTTGTTGTATGGAAATGATAGAGCTCATGGGAAGCTGGCAGCACGATCGTCAAGCCGCCTACAAGCAAAGTCAGTCAGGAGGAGGACCTTACAGCCACAGTATCACCACCGCGATCGTGTTGCACTGCCAGACTGCCGTATGGCACAACACTCGAGCAGATGATAAAAGCGTGCTGCGAATCTGCAGGTCTCTGGGAAACGTATAACGTAAAAGCTCTCACATGCTCGCGAACGTGTCTTCGGCACCACCAGCGAGCGTCACATGCCAGCCCAGATGATCAGATCTGGCTATGGCGCAATGGCATACGCACTGTCGCGCATCCGCGACTAGTCGCGTCAACTCTGGTCGCGTGACTGCAGTCTCTGCCCAACATGCTGTCTTTCTCGTGCTTCCTGCGTCTTACATGCAGTCATTGCTGTCGGCTTTGCTTATCACCATACGTTGGGCACCGTTGAGCATCTTGCATGTCGAACTGATGTGAGTAGTAATGAACTGACTGTTCTGTAATGTCCCGCCTATAATGCCACCCGCGTCCTTCTTGCCCAGCCCATTCTCATACTGAGACACGTTCATCGCACTCGACGCGTCGCTGAACATGACCCGACATACCCCATCGAGAAAGGTCGCATCACTGCTGATCTCTGTGCGTGCACCTGCTCTATCGGACTAACTGTAGCTGTGCATCGCTCCAGATCTCCTACTCTGAAAGCAAGGACTTACGTCTTGCTATGTCACCTCTGATCTGCAAACGAAGTCATGCGGAGTCTCATGCTTCGATCTCGCGCTGCTCTGACATGATCTGACATCTGCCATAGACTTTGTCGACAGCTCCTCAGCCGAGAAGCGACGACGCGCGAGCTGATCTGCATCCCCAGATGGTTGGTATCTTCGATTGCCATGCCACAGAAACTCATCAGTCATCAGTCTTTCGTATTTCAACGGATCTCTACCCAGGAATGACGACCAAGCCGCTCTCTCCATGCGTGGTTGTCAGTACGCAGTCCAGTCAGATCTATCCTTGCAGCGACGCGAGCCTCGACCTGCCCCAGCACACCCCCTCCCCTCCGTCTCCTCCCATATTGCCTGCCGACCGCACATTCGCTGTAACTGCGCTGACTCTCCTCCACCCACGCATCACGCTTGCCCCGCCCGCCCCTTGGTGAAATAGATTCATTGGCGCGGCGTCACAGGAGTAGGTAGGAAAGAAAAAAAGGGGAAGTAGGAGTAAGAAGACAGACACCAGGAGAAGGATAAAGCACGAGCCGAAGGCGAAAACACTCGCAGCACCTAGCCTAGCAGCACCTAAGACATATGCGGTTGGAGAAAACAGATGCGTCAATCAAATGTTGTCCCAAGTGATACCGGTATCGCCACGTCTCGTTGTTCATGCTCTCTCTCTCTCTCTCTCTCTCTCTGCTGCTTAGGCCGCGGGGGCGTCCTCCTTGACCTCGTCGTCCTTCTTGACGTCCTCGGCTACAGGTTAGCACTGGTCTGAACAGAGGGAGGGTTCTGAACATGCGATATGAGCGCACGCAGAGTGCAGCTAATGCAGGAGCGGAAGAAGACGATTGGTTCGTGTTCTGATGCCAAAGTGACAAAGAGGACAATGCGCTCGATGTTCACCAGTAGATTGCTAATCTCGCTAGCCACTGTACTCGAGCACTGAGGGACAGAGTACTCGCAGATCATCAACTGCGCCCGCGCGCACGCATACTCGCGCACTGGCACTCGCTGCGTTGATGCTCATACTCGCAAACTCGTACAAGCAGTCGTGCACAGCCGCTCTTGCACACTCGTACCAGCACTTAGTGCACAGCTGTACGAGCGAAGCGAGTACACTGTGCACTCAAGCTTGCAGTCCTCGCTCCGCTCGCACACTGTGCACTCAGGTTTGCAGTGCTCGCTACGCTCGCACTACTCGCACTACTCCGCACTCGTACTCGCAGTGCTCGCTGCGCTCGCGCTGCTCGCACTCGCTTCGCTCGACTCACCGTTGTCCTGCATGTCCGAGGTCCAGAGCGTAAGGTTGTCACGCAGCAGCTGCATGATAAGAGTAGAGTCCTTGTAAGACTCCTCGGACAGAGTGTCGAGCTCGGCAATGGCATCGTCAAACGCCTGCTTGGCAAGGTGGCACGCGCGGTCTGGGGAGTTGAGGATCTCGTAGTAAAAGACCGAAAAGTT
Organism: Cutaneotrichosporon cyanovorans; assembly: GCA_002335625.1. Classification (NCBI taxonomy): domain Eukaryota; kingdom Fungi; phylum Basidiomycota; class Tremellomycetes; order Trichosporonales; family Trichosporonaceae; genus Cutaneotrichosporon; species Cutaneotrichosporon cyanovorans. The sequence goes on along the minus strand of BEDZ01000015.1, from coordinate 383,113 downwards.
GAGGGCAAGACCAAGACGGATGGGGTGCGTCGGGGGAAGCTCGGTAACGGCAACGTCAGAGGCAGCCTTGTAGGCCTCGAGGGACTTGTCGGCCGAGTCCTTGCGCTTGTCGCCAGTGGCAAACTCGGCAAGGTAGCGGTGGTAGTCTCCCATCATCTTGTGGTAGAAGACCTTGGACTCGCCCGAGGCCGCCGAGGGGATGAGGTGCTTGTCGAGGACCTCGAGAATGTCCTTGCAGATCTTGGCGAGCTCGGCCTCGATCTTCTCCCGGTACGACTTGATCATGGCGACCTGGGCCTCGTTGCCCTTGGACTCCTCCTTCTGCTCGATGGACGAGACGATGCGCCACGAGGCACGGCGGGCACCAATGACGTTCTTGTACGCGACCGAGAGGAGGTTGCGCTCCTCGACGGTGAGCTCCTTGTCCGACGAGGCGACGGCCTTCATGTTCTCGACCATCTCTAGTTTGTTAGGGGGGGGTATTCTTACTTTGAAGAGTAGTAGTCTACTCACCCTCATAGCGCTCGGCCTGCTCAGCGAGCTTGGCGAGGTAGACAGAGTCTTCACGAGTAGCAGTGGACATCTGGGAGGGGTGGAGTGCAGTTCAACAAGGAGATTGACGTGTTTGCAGAGAGGAATAGTGCCGAGTCGAGCGTTGGTGTCAGCATGATTGCGCACAAGGAAGGGTGGGTGTGAAAAGGGGGACCGAGGAAGGCGCGGGAATACTACGCGGCATCACTGATGGCGGCGGTGTTTCATCGCCCCATTGTAACGGCGCATTGAGACAGTGTACATGTCGACGGGGTCGCGGGGTCCTGCATCATGCATGCGATTCCCTATGCATGCATGCATGCATGCATGCATGGGTGCAGGTTGCAGGTCGCGATGCATGCATATTGGCGATCGCAACTGCTTGATGCATGCGTCGTATGTCCCTTGCCCTTTCCAACGCCCACCGCACCCTTCTCTCCCATGTATCACTCACGGTTATTAAGCCTGTAATATGTAGTATGCAGTGCGAGGTATGCAGTGCGAGGGTAGAGTAGCAGTTGGATGCAGGATGGCAAGTGGATGCACAGATGAAGGATGATAGAAACGAGGATACATGTCGAATGCAAGAACACGACGTCAGCGGATGATCAATCGGAACGGGAGAGACAGAGGGGATGAGGAGATAAGAGGCAGGAATAGCAACGCGTCACAACAGAGGAGCGAGGATGAGAGAGAGGGCAAGAGCGAGTAGCAGTATGTATCACCTCCCCTCCCCACTTGCACCTCCAGTCGCGTCGCAATCGAGTACTGATCGCGTCGACGCGAGTGGAGACGAGGTAAACGCGCACGAGCGTGGATGGGTGGGTGGGGGGGTGGTCGAGGATGATGCGAACAGACGCTGACTGGACGCGTAGTAGTCGTCGAGTAGTAGGTGGTATGCGCGAGGGTATGTATGATAGTAATGGGAGTATGGTGGGTGTATGGTGATGGTGGTAGTCGGAGTAGCAGGAGCACGAGTATACGAGTACTACCGCCCGCACGCGATGCCTAGTCGTAACCTCGCCTCGATTCCCACGTCAATATGCCCCCCGCCTCGACGTACTCCTGGCGACGAGGGAGGGGATGCGGCGGCGGCTGAAGGAGGGGATGGGACGTGTACTCTGGTGGATGGATGACTTACGGGTGGTTTAGAATAGGGGGATTGAGGTCGAGGTGCAAGTAGAATGATAGAGAATAAGATGAGGTGTGGTGGGTGGATGGATGCTTTGTTGGCAGTGAGGTATGGCGGTGGGGGTGTGATAGGGGGGAGGGGAGTAAAAGGGAGGGGGGAGGGGGAGGGGGGGGGACGGAGGGAGGCAAGGCAGGCAGCAGGCAGGAGGGACCGGGGGAGGGTGGAAGGGGAAGGAGGGAGGGGAGGGGAGGGGAGGGGGAGGATGGATGGTCCGGGTGCAGCGGCGGGGGGATTCCATCTGATTACACTTACTGCATATGGCGAGTGAATAGAGGAGATGGGGCCAATAGGGAAATGGGTAGGAGATGCTATTTGAGAACAGGGGTGATTAGGATTAGATCCTAATGCATCAGAGAGATCGTATTCAGCGATTATAAAAATACAGCACGCATTACAAATCCCAACCCAAATACACCCACCCGGAAGCGTCACTGCTCTGACTCAGGTTACAACCATGCATGGTCATGATAATAGATTCCTGGATCCAGCCAATCCCAGGTCATCCTACACTCGCTCACACCGCTTTGGCTTGACTGCTCGCGCTCCCTCGCACGGGCCGCGACGGCAGCGTGGACCCTGGGGGCAGGTGCCATTATGGCGCCGAGAAACGCCGGGTGTGGCGGATATGAGGAGGGATGGGCCAGGGTATTGTTGCAGCTATATCCTGGCTGGACGTCATTGGCGTCGAGGATGGTGTGTATGGATGGAGAGGAGGGAATATCTGATGAGGAAGGAGAAGGGATGATAGGTGTCCAGTCGTCTCAGCTTGCTCAGCTTGCTCAGTCTGCTTGCTACTCTGGTCACATCTGTCCACATAATATGTGGTTTAGGAAATGTTAGTGAGATCCGAATAGTACAAATGAAGACAAGTGCTGAGTATACTCACTGTCTAGCATTGAGGCAGGAGTATGCCAGCCACCATCGTATGAGCACGTAGCAGGAGGGTAGTCATCATGCCCATACGTGTACATGTGCTTGTCGAAATCACTCAGCATGCATGAATCTGCTTTGTGCACAGACGCAGGCGCATTTCATGCATCAACAAGCAGCAGAGTAGTAGGTCAGCAAACATGCGAGTGGTGTGTGCTCCTGGGTATCGCTGACTGAGGTAGACAAATACCGCATATAAGCGTTGCCATGATCAAGGACGCAGACCCGTTTGCCCTCTCCTGAGGCCTGATGCACTACTGATGTCCACCTCCAGACGCACGTCCAGTGCAAAAGGCACACACGCCTCATTGCCTCACGGGGATCCGAACCCGTGTCCAGTGCGCAGGTCAGTGATCAGATAGCCAAACATCGCCAGAGGCATTGATGGGCCTGATGGGCCTGATGGGCAGGATGGGTGATCGGTGCCACACTGGCCAGACCACTACCTATACCTAGCCTCGACTCCGCTTATCCCTGCCCTCCAGATACATGTCAGAGTGGGGGACTTCGGCATGACCCCGTTTCATGCGTGTCTAGACACCGGCGACCGAGCCATGTCCGATGCATATTGTGCATTGTGCATTGTGCATTGTGCATTGTTCGATGACATTATGCATGCGTATCTGGCTTATGCTACGCATTGTGTACCTGTCTATGTGCTATGTGCTATGTGCTATGTGCTATGTGCTATGTGCTATGTGCTATGTGCTATGTGCTATGTGCTATGTGCTATGTGCTATGGCATGATGTGCTAATCGGCACAGCCGCCGGAATGCAGACCATATGACCATATGATATGATCGCTGGAATGTAATGCTGCTGCTAGCCGCGTCTGGGCCGACTCTGCACACCGGCACCGGTACCGATGCACCTACTCCACAGATACATCGTAATTCTCACAACTCATTCCAGCTGTTATACTGCTTCTTCACTCGTTATCATCAGCATAACCCGTAGCAAGGCGACAGCGCAGCCTCTCCCGATCGCACGACGCACGACGCACGCGCCAAGACATCGACCCCGTCATCTCCACCCTCCTCGGCCTCCTGATTACTACTCGATTAAAGGAGATAATCGGACCAATTGGCCGCCGAAAATAATCTCACTCCTGCCCCTATTGCCTATTGCCCATTACCCTTCTGAAGTTCTTGCCGCCCGCCGCCCGTAGCCGAAGCCGCAGGGCAGGATCGAGGAGTAGATGATAACGACTGGGCAGCTGGGCAGATAGATCTACAGCTTTCGACATATCTCTACAAGACTCACTCAACACTCGACATACTCCATACTGCTATTGACACAGCGCAGCAGCCTCAACCTGCTTACGAAACACACTAGCCCAAGACTACCTACCTACCTACACTACATACTACCACACTCGATCTCGCACCATGGCCTCGAACATGGTGCCCCAGGTGCGTATTGCGTATTGGGCTCCAGCCGCTCAGAAGCCCAGTGCCAGTGCCATCCATCACTGCCCAGAGCCCGCTGACAGACAGGAGGAGCTTCCTGTCCTGGAGGCATTTATCAACATCCGCAACCGGCTCACAGCGCTGAAGAAGGTGGGTAAGAGGTCATGTCATGCCTTGACTTTACAGCTCCCAAGCTGACTTTAGGACACGACAAAGTTCATCCGCGCACAGGATGTCATGTCGATCTACAATGCAATGATAAAGCAGTGTAAGTGGGGCTGTACAGCTGAAATGGCACAGCTGCAGCTTTGATCCTATCGGTCATCGTCGTGTAGTCAGCTGGCTTGGCGCTGACGACACTGCTGACCTCAGTGACAAAACTCAACGCCATCCGCGAAGAACGATCAGAGGGCATCCAAACAGGCAAACCAGTAGTCTACACACCGAACCGAGTCGACACGATCATCGCCGACTCGTTCTCCCTCATCAGCCTAATGTTCCTCACAGTAGGCAAGAGCCGTGAGAGCCCGGCGATCTACTGCCAGATTGCGAGCATGAGGGTGAGTTGGGAGAGAGGAGGGGGGCCAAGGGCTGGCTGACATAAGCAAATACTCAGCCACCTCGACGAATCCGGGTCGTACACTGCGGACTTCTTGCAAGGGTTCCAGGAGCGCCTGGATCAGTTGCGAAACATTATCAAGAACGACGCAGAGGAGGGGCGGCATCCGGAGCCCGTGTTGAAGTACATGTCCAAGAAGTTGGATGCGAATGGTGAGTGCGGAGGTGGAGCTTAAGCTTGCTCCTAGGAGGGGTTGGGATGACAGGTTTGTTGTGGGCATCGGGTGTCGAAGACGATCTCGACCCACGACCATCCTTGATGCGGCTCGGGAATCTGGAATCGTAAGCCCAGCTGGAGCAGTGGCTTGGGGATGTCGGGAGGCTGTGAGACGAGCCCGCTCTGGAGACGAGCAGTAGGAGACTCCTCTCATTCAGAGCTCAGGACATAGTCCACTGGATCTGAGCGGATTTCTGCTTGCAAGTTGCCTCCGGGACGCTAGCATGGTCATGGGGCGCGCATTGGGCTAGTACTTGATGCTCCTCAAGTGATGCTAGGCTTCGCAGAGGCGCCGAGATCAGCCAGATAGTGCTCCCGAACGTACTGCAATATGGCTATCAGGACGAAACTCTGTCTCTGAGCATCGTGCTTCGAGCTCAGTCTCACCGAGGGCCAGCTGGGTTACTGCGACAACAGACGCAATTTATCGTGATCCCAGAATCAACTGCAAATTTGAGAAACCTTTGACTGGACCAGCTGAGTCGCTATGGTTGTGGGAAATCCCCTCAGCGACCCACACTCAGTGGTCCATTCAGAGAACCTCGAATTGCAGATGTTGTGAGGTTCAGAACGCGAAGCAGACGGATCTGAAGTTCAATCGGCACCAGGTCTAGTCAGCGGAAGAGCTACGATCCTCGCCTAGTGCCAGACGCTCGACTTCCTGCCCAGCCAGACAGCTTTGTTTTAGCCTTAGCCTTGTGCGTGGGGGCTGAGGTAAAGCTCTCTGGCATCGGGAGGGGTCGAGTCGTCTGGCATCGAATCGTGTCGGAGCTGTCAGCAGACCGGACTGGATGTTTTGAACCTTTTGCGGATCGATTTAGCTCGATGAGCTGTCCAAGCAGCAACCCCCAGTCATCAGGCCATCAATTTGCAAGGAGGATGTCATAGTGAATTCACGACACCCCCCTGCCTCAAACTGTAGCCTCCCCCTTTCACTTGTACCAAGTGTCTGCTGTAGCATCGCTGACACCCAGAGGCCATCCTCAACGAGCTGCAGGAGAGCCTCAACGTCCTCTCGATCGAGCTCGTGCCGATCCACAACCGCCTCGTGCAGCTCCGGAAAGAGCTCATGTCCCTCGCGTCGCAGCCCAAGGTGAACAAGCCCGAGTTCAAGAACATTGTCGAGGAGCTGCGCAAGATCGACTCGAAGCGCGTAGACGGCAAGTTCCTCGGCCCCGGCGGCTCCTCCGTGCCCGAGGGCCAGGCGCTCCTCGGCGGCCTGATCGACTCGTGCTTCGAGATCGTGCAGGACATCAAGGCGCGCGAGGCGGAGGACGAGGTTGCGCCGCCACTGAAGCCGATTTACGAGCGGCTGCAGCAGATGGTCCGGCAGCTCGAGCAGCTGACGTTGACACATCGGTGGACGTTGCGTGAGACGGACCTGTACAAGTGAGTGGGGGTGGGTGTGCTGGCTTTAGCCAGCATACCCTGCACATGTCTGTCTGTCTGATTCTGAATCTGAATCTGGTCCTGATGCCAGCTACCTCCTCTCCCTGCGCGAAATCGACTCGATGCGCGTAGACGGCAAGTTTGTCGACGCGGATGGCCACAAGGCCCCAGGGCAATACGTGAGCACCTCATGAAGACTGTTGCTAACCCCAGGTCCTGCTGTACATGCTCCGACGATGCTACGGCCTCATCTACCGCCTCATGGCCGAGTCCGAGCCGATCTCGGAGGAGCTCATGCCCGTCGCGAACAAGCTCTCGACGATCAAAAAGTGCCTCAACGAGGTGCTCAAGTACGGCGGGCCATACTCTCCACGGGACCTGTATCCCTACCACATGGCGCTGCACCAGATTGACCTCCTGCGCAAGGATGGCAAGTTCCTCGCCGACGACGGGACAGTGCCGGAGGGGCAGGCGATTCTCAACGCGCAGCTGAGCGAGGCGCACGAGTTGCTCGAGATGCTGAAGGAGAGCATGTCGGATGATGATGATGACGATGAGTGAGGGCGTCAGTGAGGGGCGCCATCGGTGTCCCGAGCGGCGTCCCGCGGGCATGTCATCAACATACAGGACTGCCCATTCTGCGGTGCTCATTATGGCTCGGACATGGCGTCGGGGCAGTCTGCTTCTTCTCCACTGCGCTACGACGTCATGGGGCGCCCTGTGGAGGGAGATGTGGATAAGAGAGGAGCCGCGGTCGATTGGTTGACCAGTGAAGGTCGACACTCGACACTCGACGCGAAGGCAAGGAGACAAAAAGTCAATACAATCAAACTACAGCATAATCAGTAGCTCGGACTCGCGAGCGGCAAACAACGAAAGGGATCATCGCAGCGTGAGACGAACGCTGGTGTATACGTATACTGGCCTTTGCGGCGTTGTATTGTAATATGGTCATGCAACATCTATCATCGGCGGGGTGTTCACAGATTGGGGTTGAGACGACCAAGCGCGTCCCTTTAAGCGGCTTTGTTGTCCCCGTCGTTCTGATATCCAGGCGTCGCTCTACTACACCTTGCTATTCAACAGAACGGTTGTGTCTCCTACATGACCGTTGATGTAGATTTCGCGAAGACACTCAAGGTGGTCACGCTTATCAGTCGCCTCCAACATCACAGTACCGAGTTTCTACGACGCACACACCACCATCCTCAACCACAGCGCCACCATGGTACTTTCAGGGCAAAGACCGCAACATTCTATCTGTCGCAAATCAGAGTGGCAGTGTTTCAATGGGCGGTACAAGAGATGCAGGGACCGCTCTGCAACGCTCTGCAACGCTCTGCAACGCTCTGCTAGAGAAATGTGGGTGGTGGCAGTAGCACGCACTGTCTCAGCTGCATCTTACTTCGCAGTCTCGACCTTGAGCTGCGTTGCGATAGTCAGCAGAATGCGCGTCTCGAGTAAATAGCATCTTCTGCCAGTCATCTCGACAATGCGCTGCCTCTATTATCGTGCATACACCCCTACGTCTGGAACGGGTTCTCGATCTCTGCTGATCCGTCAGTTGGGCTGATGAGCACGACGTTCGGGCCGCGGAGAACAACGAGGCCGAGTGTGCGTGGTGGCATTGCGTCGTCTGCTGTCAGCGAGCCGGAGGGTGGGTGTTGCTGGGAGAAGGGTGAGCAGACTTTCCAGAGCTATAGCAACATCGCAGCCTGGGCTACAGCTCAGCAGGGTCATCGAGGACCTGCACGCCGTTGCAATATAGCGGAGCGTCCCGCGAGCCTTCCACAGGCTCTGCTGTATGACTCGACGCTGAACATGGTTTGCAGCAGCCTGTGCCCAGCACGAAACCCTGCTGCGGCCAAACATCATCCAATCAATGTATTTGCGAAGATCCCCTCGCTTTTCTGCCATGCTAAAGCAATCGGTGCATCCTCCACGCCCGAACTGACTCACTCTCATATTGCTCCTCGACATCGTCCATCACCAGGTTCATGAGCTGGTCGTAGCCCTTGAGGACGCCGGTGACTGCTGTCAGCTGAAAATTCAGACTCAATATCGTGACGCGTCATGGCCCAGCGCATCACCATCTACGGCTGCTGCTGCTGAATTCGCTTGCTGCTCTGCTGAATGAGTGTACACAGTGTGCTGTGTTCCAACGTCTCATCATGGACACATTGTCGCGTTTGGTGAGCTGGTCATACGACGAAATCGTTCACTGCCACGACGTAGCAGTCAAGCCGCGCGACAAGCACATATTGCCAGTCATACTCAGCAAGCGCGCCAGATCAAAGCACCATCGATCGCACACCGCCAGCCTGTATGCTGTACCCATCCTCACGCCGATCCTGATCGAACCTCCCGTCCTGGCACCACTCACCCGTCCGCCCGCCTGCCAGCTTCACCCGGATACTCTTGTCCACATAGTTGCCCAGGTTCAGGATCCCCTCCTTCTTCTTGCGCTCCTCGGGCCGACCTGCTCCTCCACGACCGCCGCGCGGTGCTCCTCGTCCCTACTGTCAGCGGGTACTCCTACCCCCACGGCTTACTCTTGATGACATAGTGGGTTGGTGAGTGTATGTGATAGCGGTCGTTATCAACAACGGCAATATGGACTTTGCCAGCGGAATCAAAACACCGATCGTGGATCGTGCCGACCTCACGAGATCAGAGCGATATCAGAGCGAGATCAGAAAGTGACCACTAACGAATCATCGCATTCAGCTTGCTGCGAAGGCAACGACATGGCAGACGTCTCGTTCAAGGGTGAGTTGATGCGCTGGACCTTGCAGGCTGCTCCGCAAGTAGAGTTTGCGTCGCGTTTGGGCTCCGTACCAGCAGCTCTCCCGCACTCGCTGACATCAGTCCTCAACCTCCTCTCGCGCGAGAGGGCGGTCTACGGCTTGCGCAATGGCGACCACGAGCGGTATCGGTGTGTATCTGGAGCCATGAGATGCATGGAGCAAGAGCTGACTTTTCAGCCGCCACTGTGCGAACAAGGTGCACCGCTTGCGCCAGGTGACGGGACAAACTAGCGGAAAGGGCAAGGTGTACAAGAAGCCGGCAGAGGTCACTGCTGAGACTGTTGCGGACTCGAGGTGAGTGGGAAAGGCCGTGTGGCTACTACGATATGTTTGCGCTTGCAAACAAAGGCAAGAAGGTGAACTGGCGACACCGGTTGCAGTGTATCTGAAGTTGTCATGAAACCTAAAGCCATTGGAACAGATCGCTGTACTGTCGACTGCTTGAGCACCCGCTGACCCCAGGCACCTCCAGCTTGTGCTCTTCAACGCTGAGCGCGCTCTCGCTCACGCGCATGAGTTCAAAGCCCTCCTCGGCAAGCCAAACGCACCCAGCTCGGCCCGGCGCGACCAAATTTCGTGGCTGCGTCGCGCGTTCAAGCTCGCCACATCGCTGTACGACATCGCTCGCGAGCTGTCGTCCGCCGGGCGCATGAACAAGCGCACACTCGCCGAGATCACCATCTACTACCTCTCCATCCGTGCCGAGCTCAACTTTGAGCGTGCAGCCCACGCCGAGGTGCTTGCGGACCTGGCTGCCCGCCGCCGTCTGCTGGGCACCCTAGCGACCGCCGCTCGCGACAGCTACGACCAGGCGCTCGCGACCGAGTTCGCCGACGCGTACGACCCGCTCATCCGCTTTAGCGCGTACAAGCTTGGTCGGGCCGAGTCGCACGACATCGACGGCGTCGTGGCTGACATTGACGCCGAGATGATGGAGGAGGCTGTGCCTGGCTTTGCTGAGCTCAACGAGGCGCTCCGCACCGAGACGAACGCGGAGGAGATGGAGGCTGGCCGCAAGACCCTTGACGATGTCAAGTTTGCAGGCGACAAGGTCGAGTTCCGCAATGCTGAGCTCGTCGCTGCCATGCTCAAGGTCCAGGAAGCGCTCAGCCGATTGAACAAGCCCTCCAAGGGCAAGGAGGCGAGCTCGGGATCCGGGCACCCCATCCGTGCCCGTGGCGGCATGAAGGGGTGGGACAGGGTGCTGTCCGTCCTGGGCGAGGCTGAGGCCACTGCCCGTCACCTGCTGGACGATCACGAGGCAGGAGCATCGGCGTCCCTGCGCTCCACTGATACGGCCAAAGCACTCTCTCTGGCCCACCAGTACATCGTCTACGTCCTGCTCTCGCACCGCATACGGCGTGACCTGTTGCTTGTGGACTCGCTCACTGCTGGCCAGAGCGCCCTTCCCTCCGACCCTACCGTCTTCAAGGTCCCGGGCGGCCGTGCCAAGGTCGAGGAGGCGGTCAAGTCGCTCGCAGCCGTTGTCAAGCTGTACGACACTGTGCTGCAGAGTCTGTCGCAGCTGCGCAGCCTCGCGATCGTCGAAGAGCGAGACAACGTGCGCCGTGCCGCGGAGGGTACTGAAGCGTTCTACCACGCCACACGCTGCTACAACCTCGCTCGGGCACACTGCATACACCCGACACCATCATACGCCAGTGCCGTGCAGCTTCTGGGGCGTGCGAGCGACTTTGTCCAGCAGGCTCGCGACGCGCAGTCGGGCAAGACTGAGGAGGAGATTGTACACCTGACACCTGAGCAGATTGAAGACCTGAGCAAGAAGGTAGCTGCCCTCGAGCTTGCTGCTAAGCGCGCACTGTTCGCCCAGACCGTCACCAAGCCGGTGTTCTACGACGGCGCGTTCAACTACATCGACTTGCCCATGGACGAGCTGCTTGCCAAAGCTGGCCGTACGCAGCCGCAGCCCGCGATCCAGCAGCCTACAGCCGTGCCTGCTGCTGCTGCCAGGGCCGAGGCGGCGGCGGCAAAGCCCTCTGCGCGGGAAAGGACTCGCGAGGCTACCCCGCAGCCAGACCCGCAGGACGACAGCGAGCACAAGCAGCAGGAGCAGACCAAGAAGGGCTGGCTGGGCGGTTGGTTTGGCCGTGGTTAGGTAGCAGGGGCGATCATATGCATAGTCTTGATGGTGTTCGATCTCGATGATTGCTGCTGCTGATATTTGTTTTCATCTCAGTTTCGGGCGGCCGCAAAGTTGGTGCCGGCGCCACCGTCCGACCGAGCAAGACAGCCGGTTTTGCCCAGATGCGTCATGACCATCAGATCTCTCTTCCTCACTCCTGCTTCGACCCACTCTCGCCCACACCATGCCCGGGCCGTCGGGACACTCGCGCCGCCGTCGCGGCGACGTGCAGGGCGGTGCACGCATGGCCTCCGCCGGGGGAGCGGGTGCCAGTGCGAGTGCGACGCCGAGTGCTTCGGCAAGTGCCTCTGGTTCGGCGGACGCGGGCTTGGAATCCGACGACCCGCGAAGTGCGGCCGACCTGTTCAAGTGAGTCGAAGTAAGGAGGGAGAGCAGTGTCGGAGTAGCGCATGCTGACATACAGGGATGCGCAAGCTGCCACTGCTGAGCTGAAGACGCTGCTGCAGTCGGCGCCTCCGTGGGCTCGCGAGGCGGACGCTGTGCGAAATCGCGCTCGCAACATGTACCTCGCTGTTGTGTTCCACCACCCCCTGAGCCCCCAAGCGCAGAGCCTCGACTCGCTGTGGCTCGGCACGACGTACACGCTCATCTCGGCGTACCGGGACGTTGTGGCGCGCATCGAGGCAGCTCTGCCTGCCGGCGGTGGTGGTTCAAGCGCACGGAGGAGGGACGGCAAGGCCGCAGGGGGTCAGGATGCAGCCAGTGACTTGCGGAGAACGCTTGCGCGCTTCCGCTCAGCCCTCGTGGCCGAGGACACGTTCTACCGCTCGCTGGTGAGCCGCATTGTTGGGTACTATAAGCTGCAAGGGAGGTCGGCGTCGTCGCTCGCCTTGGCCGGCATACCCGTCCCCGCTGAGGATGATGCGTCAAGTGCAGCGTCCTCCTTTCCTCCGCTGTCAAGGGAAGAGGAAGAAAAGAAGCTGCAGTTGGTATACAAGGGGCTGATATGCCTCGGCGACCTCGAGCGATACAAGGAGCAGTACTCGGAGCGCGCTCGCCGCGATGCACGCGAGGGTGTCTCGCCTAAGGTGGTCAAGTTCGAGAAGGCCATCATGTACTACCAGGTCGCGCGGGGGCTCCAGCCTGACAATGGGACGGCATTCAACCAACTGGCCGTAATCGACGGCTATGTCGGAGACTCGTTCAACTGCACCTACCATTACCACCGAGCCCTGGCTGTCCGCCAACCCTTCCCGAGCGGAGATGTTAACCTCGAGAGGGTGTTGAAGCGCGCATTTGACCGCTGGAGGGCTGGGAGGCACGGCGAGGCGACAGGTGGGGACGAGGTGGAAGGTGCGGACAAGTTGAAGCGGGATCTGCTTAGCGCTTGTGCCATTCTGCTCTTGAAGGCTGGGTGAGTTGGACGTATGGGGCAGCGAGCTCATGTCAGGACGAGCCACTTCAATGCGCTTTACGAGGGCATCATGGAACTTTTCGCACAGCTCGTGCGGGCACGCCAGCTGCCGTCCGAAACGATTGTCAAGACCACGGCCATGGTCATTGGCGCACATTGGTGTGCCCGTGTGGGCAAGCGGGACGAGAAAGAGGACGAGGACAGGGCCAGGCGGCGACGTCATGTCGAGGATCTGGCGCTCAAGTTCTTGCTTGGGACGTTTGGTGTGCTGTTGAGCACTGCCGAAGCTGAAGCGGCTGAATCTCTTGCTGCGCATCAGGGCGAGAACGAGAGTGCAGTTGCCGAGGACGACGAGAACACCGACACGACGATGGCACTTGCGCAGCGGATCACTGCGGTGCTTCGTCGCATCCTGCCGTCGTTGCGGATAATGAGCAGGTGGCTCAAGGGTCATCTGGAGTACATCGGTCGTTTGGGCGGAAAGGCGGATGTCTGTGCGTTCTGGGAGCAGTACAGGCGAACTATGACAGTGCTCGCGCAGCTGTTCCCACTCGTGCAGCTGCCAAGCCTCGAGAGTCCACTGGAGGAGGATGTGGACATGCGCGGGTTCCTTCCCCTGCGGCGCCGAAGCACCAGCGAGGAGAACTACGACTTCCGGGAGCAGCTACAGGATGTCCATCCTAACGAGGAACAACTGATGCGGATCGCGGACTTGCTTGTTGACGTTAAGCTCGTTTTGCAGTACGAGGTAGGTCGCATGGCATGTTGCTTCGCTTACCTCAGTCTGGGGCTGCTGCTCCTGCTGGCGGCGAGAACCTTGTTCCCGCACTGCTGAGGGAGGCGGCGATCAAGCCTGCTGTGCCCGGGTCTGTCACTGGCGAGTCAGAAGACGACCCCGTCAACCTCGCCATGAGCGCCACACTCAACGAGAACAACAGCGTCGCTGACGATGACGAGGAGGAGGTCATAATGTGGGAGCGGACGCCCGTAGTTCCGGGCACCGAGAAGACAGCCACGGCGCAAGACCTGCTGCAGAACTTGACACTCGCTGCACCTCCACCATCTGGGCTGCTCTTCGGCGACAGTATCTGGAGCATGTCGCGCGAAGAGTCACAGAAGGGCAGGGCAAGGGCCGCAAATGCGGCATGGCACACCCAAGAAGACAAGCCCGAGACGGTGCAGCACCCACCTGCACAATGGCATCAGCCTCAGCCGCAACAGCTCCATCAACTTCCCCAACTTGCCCAGCATGACCAGTATCAGCACACTCCACCTCAGCATACCCAGTACTCCCAGCATAGCCAACATATTCAGCATCACGCCCATCGTATCTCCTCGCAGGGTCCTCCAGGGTTCAACCAGCAACCACAGCCGCATCTGCCGCCTCATCAAGTCCGTGATCAGCAAAATCACTCACATATCCCACACCAGCCTCGGCAGCAACCTCCTCCTCCGCCACCTGGCTTCACAGCGCCGTCGGGGTTCAGCACGCCTCCAGGGTTCACCACACCGCCAGGTTTTGCCACGCCCTCGAAGTACAACATGTCGCCCAACCTGGGCAATCAGTGGCCGCGGTCGCGCCCGCAGAGTGGCAACAACATCTGGGGAGCGCCGGATGTGCGTGCTGGTGACGCTGGTGCAGCCACTTGGGGAGCATTCCCGCAACCCTCGCGGGCTCAATGGGGCTACCAATGAGCTCGACCAGAGCTGCTCCCACTGTCTTTCCGCTGCTGCGTCGTTCGGTGTGCTCGCAGCCATCCGCGTTCGCTGGTCTACAGGTCCACCGGGCCAGAGACGAGAGCAGCGCCTTATGTGCTGTCGTCGAATATATATACAGACATATACTCATACCTCATGCTTGTCTGCCTATGCATATGCTCCAGCGGGTTAGCTCCTTGCTGTTCTCATGCATTCCCTCGTTCTATAGGTGCGCAGGAGTAGCCTCAAGGGCGCCGCTACCATATCGCCATGTGTGTGTGATTGTGTGTATTATCACCGTACCATTTATCTCGGTGCCTGACCTCCGTCCGACTTTTTTATTCCACAACTTCGTGTCCGACTTCTCCATCGCTCACCACTACGATGTCCGCCCCACCGCCACCGGACACGCCGGGCCAGCCGCCCAACGGGGCACCCACTCCCGGCGCTGCGGCTGATGGCAAGCCTTCCGCCGCTGCCACTGCTGCGGAGAAGAAGCCTTCCGTTGCGGCGTACGCGGATTCGAAGGCAGGACAGTACCCCCGGCCCAAGGTCGAGCCGCTGCCGGGATGGCGCGGCGCGTTCGAGTACACTGGTATCCCGCGATCGTGGTTGATGAAAAAGCCGCGCCAGCTGCTGCCTGGCAAGAAGATGAGCATATTTCTTGCGGTCGCGGGCGGCCTGTATTATATGTATTACGAGGACAGGAGGCAGTGCAAGCTCATTCGGGAGGAGTATGTTGCCAAGGTTGCGGACATGGCGAAGGCGCCTATTGGAGCTCTCGAAGCGCCGAGGAGAGTTACGGTGTATGCTGCTAGGTGGCCGGAGGATGACGAGCCTGACAGGGGATTGAGGTATTTCCGCAAGTATGTCAAGGTGAGTAACGGGGAGAGTGGGGTGTAGACGTTGATGTGTGTGGTAGAGGGAAGAGGAGTGCTGGGTGATGAGCAGGGGCGTCTGCATGCTGAAAGGTTGATCAGCTGAAAGTTGATATTGGCGATATTACCATCGAACACTCACTGACCCCAGCCCTACCTCGTCGCCGCAGCCATCGACTACCAGCAGGTCCACGCACCGCTGTACGGCAGTGTCGCACGCATCGTGCGCAAGGACATCCTCCGCTCGCGTCGCGAAAACCTGGGTCTCCAACCTTACGCCGATGTTGCGGAGCTTGGTGTCCCGCCAGAGGTTGCGGCGCAGCAGGCCGCCAACGAGGCCAAGCGTGCCGTGGAAGGCGGAGTGGTCCTCGTCGGTCGCCCTACACTGAAGGAGTACTTCGCGGGCGTGAAGGCAGGCTGGGGCAACGGTGTGGGCGACTGGGTCTGGGAGAAGGAGGTGGAATCTGCGATTGCCAACGACGGTGTGTTCGACGAGCCCAAGGTCGAGTCCGAGTTCTCTGCCGACCAGCCTACCCAGCCTACAGAGCCGACCCAAGCACCTCCCACTACCCCAGCCGCACCCATCTTCAACCCGGTGACTCCGGGCCTCCTCACTCGCCAGGTTCCCCCACCCCCTGCCGCTCCTGCTCCTCAGCCCAATGTCCCAGTTGTCATCCCCGAACACCTCCACGAGCCACCCCACCCCCGCCCGCCGACACCGCCGATCGTCTTCGTGCCGTGGACGAATCACCTCGGCTTCCTCCAGATGCCGTGGATGCTCTACGACTTCTTCACGGAGCGGTACCGCGTCCGCTCGGGTGCTGAGGCGGCGCTCAAGATTATCAAGCAGGAGACCCGCCCGATCACCCACGAGGACACCGAGGCTGGCAAGTCGGCCGAGAAATACTACAAGGGCGCGTACTACAAGACGCCCAAGCGCTACGAGGAGGCAAGGGAGAAGTACTACAAGGAGTTGAGTAAGAAGCTGGAGAGCGCGCGCGCGTTCGCACGTGGCGAGCGCGATCTTACCGACGAGGAGAAGAAGAGCGACAAGCCTGTCGTGACGGAGAAGGATCTGCGCGAGGAGAGGCGGAAGCGCGAGCTGCGGTGGTTTGGTGGCCTGGAGGGCTTCAACATTGTCCGCCCGGAGTCGGAGGTGGCGTGGGACCCCGAGTGGGTTGGATGGATGGACGTGTACACTGAGCCGATGGAGAGCAAGTGGGATTGATCGCATTGTAGAGCATTGTGGTGGATATGCACCAGTCTGGCATCGATGATATCTTCACATAGCAGATTGGGACACGGATCAACAACACTTGTCGATTGCTCGGCATCTGCACAGAATGTATACACCCGATGCTCCGTATCGATAGACTGTTACTGCGATCCTCGACTGCTCAGCTCTTGATGAACAAGGTATAATGATACATGTACACCCTACTGAGCGACCGAGGACTACATATCTACCAACTTCGGCATCGTCGCGTCACAGCTTCCACAATTCAGTCGCAGTTCCTCATCCCATCTCACCTTCGCATAGGCTGAGCTTCCACTGTCTCCCGGTACTCTTCACATCAGCCCTTCCCAAGTCAGCTACGCACGATGCCTGCTCGGCCCTGCATGAGAGTACGCATCCACATCGACATACTGCCGCTCCCCTCGCCGAGACGGCGTCAGCGGAAGAGGTTGCGGTGGCGGGGACTGTGTCAGGTCCTGTATATGAGGTGGCTGGATAGCACGCTTCCTC
This sequence comes from Cutaneotrichosporon cyanovorans, assembly GCA_002335625.1. NCBI lineage: Eukaryota > Fungi > Basidiomycota > Tremellomycetes > Trichosporonales > Trichosporonaceae > Cutaneotrichosporon > Cutaneotrichosporon cyanovorans. Next base: position 366,179 of record BEDZ01000015.1, on the reverse strand, counting down.
GCAATGCCCTCTTCCCGCTCTCGCTCCTCCATCGGCCCGTCGTCAAGGTATGTCGCGTCTATGGCCTCCTCGCGCCGTCGTTTGCGTGCTTGTGGTCGGTCATCGTACTCCTCTTGCGCCGATACCTCTCCCGGCAGCTTTGACCGCGGCGTCCTCTCAATATACTCGTACAGCACCGTCATTGTCGGCTTGTTGGAGCGAATGTCCTGGATCTCTCTGCGGACCTGGGCGCGCATCCGCGAGATCTCGGACGACAGGCGTGCAAAGGACATGACGTTCATTCGTTCGAAAATCAGATACGCGATCATGTCGAACTCTGGATGTCAGTCCAGCTCTGAACCTGAGGAGGTCCCCACTCACCGACTGGCGCAACACGCGCACGCTCGTTTCCGAAGGCCACCTCGTAGTAGTCCGCGGCGATACGGACAAAGATGGCCAGCGCGAGCTCGACTCTATGTCGGAAGGACGCTTCCGGCGCGTCTTTGCGGTTCAGGAAGCTCGCCAGCGAGGTCTGGGAGGGAACGACTCGATCTGGCGACTTGGACGCCCGCATCACGTACGATAGGATGGCTCGGAAGGGTGCAGCTCGCTTTGTATCCAGCCCAGGCAGCAGTTCTCCCAGCGTCGACGTCTCCAGGACAAACTGCTTCACCAACTTTGAGATGAAGGCCGACCACTCGCCAGGCATGGCTTGAAGCTTCTCTGGTCCGTTGAGTGCCATACCCAGTTGCACGCGTTCTGCCGTCAGCCACTGGCCTTGCACATCAGTACGCACGGAAGATGTCCCGCTGCTGCTCCAGTGTGAGGTTCTCATACTTGATCGCAGAGAGGACCTTGAGGTCGAATTGCCGCCGCAGGATGGGTGGGAGGGGCTTGCCCTTCTTGCGCGTTCCGTCCGGCGGTGTAGTGTAGTAGTACCGCTGCTTATCTGCTGCCACGAACGCGATCTTGCCGTGCATGAAAGCCAAGATGGTGCTGCATCGTTGCTTGCCATCGATGCAGATGCGCACCTCCTCGTTCTGCTCGTTCCACTCGACCGCAAAGAGCACAGGCGGGACGTAGTAGTTCTGCTGTCAGCTAGGCTTCAGAAGCAGGCACTCACATAGAACAGCGACTGTATCAACGCCTCTTGCCGTGGCACGGACCAGACGATATCACGCTGGTACACCGGGTCGAGGTCGACGTGACCGTCAGAGAGCATTTCTGCCGTCAGCAAAGCTCCAAAAGCAGGTGATGGCAGTCGATGGTCCTAGCAGATATCAGGATGTTGTTGCCCGCCTGACGATGCCAAAATGGCAGCCAAACAACAGACATAGCTTACAGCCAGTGCGAGGTGCCATCGCCATCGAGCCTAGTGCCATCATCCGCCAACTCCCTGCCACCACCAGCTCCCCACTCACCATATAGCTGCCGCAGGTTCAACACCTCGTGCCGCGGCGTCCTCAGCGCCCGCTTGCCCAGCAGCCTCGCCGTGTCCGACAACTCGCCCCTCACAGGCTTGACATCCTCGTCCTCCTCGTCCGTCGTCTCGAGCTCGTACTCCTCGTCGTCGGACAGGTCGAGCGGCGGCGCGGGCTGCCGTGCCGTGCGCGGCCGCATGGTCATGTTGGACATGGCGGCGATGACGGCTGAGGCGGGCGGCGATGGAGTGTTGTTGATGGAAGTTTGGTGTGGAGGAGGGGTAGAGGGTGTGGCATTCCGGTACATCCGGGCGAGGTGGTGGAGGTGGTCCATCCTGGTGGCCTCTATGCCTAGGCCGACATCAGGTTGTTGCGTTGGAAGCATCAACGGCGATAGCAGCGAGTAGATGTACGAGAGCGGCTAGAAGTCAGAGGATTGAGCAGTGTAGAGATAGTATTTTGGACGACATTTGCAGGACGTCGAACACACACCATCATTGAGCCCCTCATACACACCAGAAGGTACGAGGTCGAACGTAACGCCCAGGTACTGATTCAGTACACCCATGCAAATGCCTACAATTATGCAGTCTATCTACCCGACCAACGCCATACCCCATCGCCGAGCCTCGACGTCGCCTCCGGCGCCGTCTTCGGCTCGCTACTTCGGCGTCGCCTTCACCACCACACTCCCCACGATCGCACTCTCGATCTCTGCACTCATCGCCCTGAGCACATCCGCGACCACCTCCACAGACACCAGCAGCGCCGTCCCCGAGTCCAGCTTGACTGCCGGCGCCACAGGCGGAGCCACGCTCTTCACTCCACCCCCAGTGGCTCCCTTGCTTGCTCCCTTCTCTCCCACCGCAGCGCCATTCGCACCCGCGGGCGTCGCCTGTTGCCCCAGCGGCGTCGCATGCGTCATGGGCGTAGCGTACATTGGCGTCGCGGCACTAAATCCCGACCCCGGCGTGGCCACCTTCGCCGCCTTGGCAGCCTGGAAGCCCTTGTACACCGCCGCGTCGAGCTTGGGCAGCCGAGTGAGTGGCCCACACGTGAGGTCCTTCGGCAGCTGCCACGCTGGCGGCCCGTCCTCTTTTTGCCGTGCGGGGTCGGAGAGGAGGAACTTGGTCCCGTTGCACGTGAGCGTCACGTCTAGGGCGTAGCGAGTCGTCTCGTGGTCCCAGACCAGGCGGTACTCGGTGATACTGCGCACCACGAGGGCGGGGTAGTCGCTCGCATTGTGGGCGCGGATGGTCTCCACCTCGAGCAAGAAGGGGAGCGTGGCGCGCAGGAGGCCGATAAACTGCTGCCCTGCGCCGCCGCGGGTCTCCTTTGTCGTCTCTGACTGCGCGGTCACCTCATTGAGGTAGTGCGAGAGCAAGGGGGCGAGCTGCTGGTGTGGTGAGGGCTCGCTGTCGACCGCGGGTGTCTCGCCAGCCGCAATGGACGCGACGGCGCCAGAGCGGAAGAACGACGCCTCGTACGAGTCCGTTGCGGGCGTGTACGTGATGCTGACCTGGAAGCCGTGGGCGTATTGTAATGTAGCAGTGCACAAGTCGAACGACAGCATCCGGATGTCGCGGTACGGCTCCATCTTGTTGAGGCGGTTGACCTCGCCGGCGACAACGAAGACCTTGTTGAGCCGCTCCCACTGCTCGAGGAAATCGGGGACGCAGCGGGCAATGTTAGGGGCATGGAAGCGGACCGTCTGCGTGACGTGATCGAACGTGATGCCCTCGGCGCGAGCTGCACTGCTCGACGCAGGGGCGACGGCGGGGCGTGCGTCGTTGACGGAGGGCTGGTGGCGCAAGCGCACGATCGTCTCGACACTGCACTGGTCGCCCTTCCACCAGTTCATGATGACGAGGTAGACCTGTGGCGCGGCGACCTCGTGCGTGCGGCCGTCCTTGAAAAGGTCGCTCGCGTTGATGCAGATGTTTGGCACCATGCCGGCGAGGGCGGACTGGGATCGTGGAGGGACAAAGTCGGATTCGTCGGGGTACTGCGTGATGTAGGGGATGCCTCGGTCTTTGAGCTGTTGCTCGACCATGGTCTGGGCGACGAGGGCGCTGGGGTCAGCGGAGTCTTACTCGTGGGAGATCAACGAAAGCCCAGGGCACCCAGCAGGAGACTCATGACCTCAAACAGATGTCATGGTCAATAGTTGAATTTCATGTTGGTCCGCAGCACACGCCAAGGTACATCCCAGGAGCCGAAGGCTCTTGGACGTGATGCAGCTCGTAGGCAAGCGACTAAGAAAGAGTGTGGGCAGGACTTAGTGTGTGTGGGTATGCAATGGCTCATTTCAGTGATGGAGCCCGTGAGAGTTACACCACATAACAGCACTCAGGAAAACCGACTCACTTGCAGTACGTGAACATGTCGTGCAAATCCTTCGAATCGACCTGGAACCGCTTCCCCTTCGGCAATAACCCGTTCTCCTCCCAGATCGTCACCTTGCCGCCCTCCTTGCCCGCGTCATCCTCCTCCGCGCCACGCTTCACACCCCTCGCCGCCCTCCGCTCAGCCAACTTGCCCAGCTCGATCGGTATCCGATCGCTCACAGCCATTTTATTCCCCTTGTTATTGTCCATAGGCACGCGATGCAGCTTCAGCAGCTCATACGCCATCCCCTCCGGCGTGATCTTGCACACAAAGTAGTGCGAGTGCGAAACAGGGAGAGGGACAAACGCCGTAGTGCTCGGGTGCAGGTCGGTGTTCGCGACGTCTGGTGTCCGCAGCGCCACCCTCCGCGTCGGGTGCAGCCCCAGATGCCGCAAGTTGTCCTCTACATCCTCCATGACCGCCGCGGCGATGAGGCGCCACGTGTCCTCTGCGAGGCGGGACTTCTGCTCGTTCACGGAGACAGTGGCCAGCTTCGCACGGAGTGTCCTGTTGTTCTCTGTGACTTGGCCTGCATCTCGGACTGCCGAGTCCTCGATGTCGATCAGGCCAGACATGGGCGCGACGGAGATGATGAAGTGCGCGGAGCCGTTCTTGGTAGGCAAGGGAACGATGAGGGAGAAGGGGCGGCCGCCGGTTTCGGACTCTTGCAGGCGCGGGGCGTTGAGTGGGTCGAGGGTGAGTTTGCTGTTCTTGAGTAAAGGTGTGGTGATCATCCGTGCGAGGTGGGCCGCGTGGGTGCGTGTTGCTGTGGTGACGAGGTCGCGCGCTGAGAGGCACGAGTGGTCCTGGGGTCAGAGACGACTCAACAGACATACAGAAAGCTGGCTTAGGAGTGTAGGGTGTGCAAGTCAGTGTGGGCAGGTCCTTTGTTGTATGGGACCAGGCCATCAACACTGTAGAAGGAAACCTTTCCCACATGACACACACTTATATTAACGTCCCTTGCTACACATGTGCTCCCTGCCACCGATGTGCTCCCTTCCATACACTCGCTACTCACAATCTTCAGACTCGCCGCATTCATCGCATCCCCAGCCTTCAGCCCACCCCCCGCACCAGCCTCCCCAACCTCCCACTTGACTGCCAGCTGCAGCCGCAGCGTCCGCTCCGACGGCGTCACCCCACACGCCGCAATATCACGCAACACCCTCTCCGCCGAGTTCAGAGCTTCCTGCGACTCTACGAGCGAGATGGTGATCGACCCGCCATACGACGGTGGGCCACGGTTCGCCGCTGCAGCTGGGGGCAGATTCCGCATCGGCGCGACTTGCTGCGACACGGGCCGCTGTCGTATCCAGTATCGCAGGGTGAGCTGCCTGCCGTTGTCGCCCATTTCGGGGTCCAGTTGGCCGCGCCAGCGTCCCTGCCGCATCGTGATGGCCTGGTTGCCGAGGACTTGGAGTTGGTAGGCTAGCGAGACGTGTTCTGGGGTCAGCAAAGTCTCGAACAGATGGTATATGACGATATGCTATGAATGCAGGTACACTGCTGCGCCATAGTTGGGCTGCCACATTCGTACGCAGCACTGATTAGATTGTTGCAACTCACGCAAGTAGTTGTACATCCGCACCAACGGCGCATCCACCACCCTCTTCCCCGCCGCCTTCTCCGGGTGGTCATCTGGTATTTGCTGGGGCTCCAGGGCTGTGCTGTTGACGATATCGAGTATCTCCTGCCTCTCCGCCGCACTCAGACCCCTGCTCGACCCATCTGCAGACCACGCCCAGTCGAACCCTGTCGCCCACCACCTGCTGTCGTCCTCAAAGTCCGCCACTGTTAACTCTGCCACCCAGCCATGCTGCCCTCCCCCGCGCACGTGCACACGCCCATCTGCCACCCGCTCGACCACCAGCTCTGTAGGGATGTAGTCGACACTCCGGAGTCGGTATAGGAGTTGCTCGTTCAGCCGCTCGAGGGTGTCGAGGATGCGTGGGGGTTGCAATGGTGGTTTGGGGATGAAGGCGTCCTCGAGGTTGGAGGGGAGCTGGGTGTATGTTCCTGTTGCGCGGAGGGTGAGTGCTGTGACTAGGTCTGCGTTGCGTTCGCTTCGGGTCAGCACGACATGTCCAGTACAGCTTTTGCAACTGAATCAGTTTACTTACCGTAGTGTCTTCACCAACTCCGACACATGCTTTATATGCTCAATCGACAACTCGTGCTGCGCATTCTGGTGCTCAAGGAACTGCTGGATGCGCCGCGCATCAGTCACCTTGCCAAGGCTCCGGATGGCTTGCTCGTCCGCCGCCCCTCCATTCTCGTTCTCACTCGCCCGCGCCTTGCCCTTTGACGGGTGTGCTATTGGACTCGTGTAGCTCGACTCGCTGTTCGAGTGCGGGGTCGGGAAGGATGCCTGCGGGTTGGTGGTGGACGATCTGCCCTGTGCCGAGGGACAGGATGGCATGTCCACGCTGGTTTTCCATCTCAACACTGCGAGGTATTTTATCAACGCCTGCCGGGTCGTCTTTGCATATTCTGTGATTGCCTTTGCCTTCTTCATGGGTGGCAGGGAAGCCAATCTGGCGTCAGCACATAATACTGCACAATCATTGTAAACCCACTTGGTCTCCACCAACACCTGCAGATCAAGATTACATTGCCGCACAAGCCGATCCAGCATCGGACCGAGAGGCACATTCTCAGTCTCCCAGTACGGCGGCAGCTCCTCCTCGATCTCCGCGGGCGTCGGCGTCGGATACCTAAAGTACGGCCTCGGCCCCAGCTGCGGATTACGAGGGATGGGTGCTGCATCGTGATCGCCTTGTTGTTGTTGTGAGGCGGCGTTGATGGGATTTGACGGGCCGGCTGTGGCCGACGATGGCCCAGCACCCTGCGACTGCAGTGGCGGCATGGGCTGCGGGCGCGCCGGAGTGTATGCCATGGCGCGGGTTGGAGCGCAGACAGCGGTATTGGAAGCGTGGATTGGTGTTAAGCAGGCATGGCCTCTGGTCGAAGTTGGACAGGTTCGAGAGATGAGGTAGTGGTCGCGAACAAGGACATTGAGGTGGGGGTGAAGCGGGTGTTGTTGCGTGGGTTGCGAGGAGGTGGGGTGGTAGCATGGGATTAGCATGGCAAGCACGTGTAACGGAAGTATATACCATGCATCAGTGCGTCTGAAGTTTTAACTACTATAGACGTGAGTTCGATTCCGCCGTGGTGCAGACAAAAAAGAGCCTGGGTTCGAATCCCAGCAGAGACATTTGTTGCACTTTTGCGCGCTCTTGGCGTGTCCCAAATACGTCGCATCTCTTGTCTTGCATGTCTTGGAATCTTGCAGGCATGTCCCATGCCCATATACCCACCCCATGTCAGCCATGTTCCAGGGATCCCGCCTCATGCATGCATCATCGCGATATGATACCCATCAACTCGCATCTCAAAGTCCATGAAAGTATGGTAGCAGTCATCTCTGTAACACTGATGTGATCGTCGCCACAGATATATGTCATCCCGCGAGGCTCGCCCCGACGTTCTAGTCCTTTGTAGAATGACACTGTGCTGGTTGACTGACCGACGTCTGAAGCGATTTCGTGAGAATGAAACGGGACAGCGCAACAGGGTTAAGAGGAGTACGGTACAAGGCGGGTCAGGTCCTACGACGGGGCGCGGGAGATGGCACGGGCACGGCTAGCGCTATACTATATAGCACGGGAAACTCTCGCGGGACTGAATCCACTACTCTGCAGATGTGAGTGAGCCCGGGCAGCAAAGAAGAGAAGTTTCATGTAACAATGTGATCATCTGCTCTGCATGTCATCTGCGCATCATCTGCAATTGCTGTTCTGAAGCATGTTCTCGATCTCGAGCACATGAGTCATCATGAGCATGAGCTTGATCTGAAGCACTCGTGCGCTCCCCGGAACCCACATAGGGTCCTTAGACATGGCGCTTTGAATCGTTTCACAAATAAATCAGCCCGTTCACTGTAAATGAATATTCATAATGAATGATGTTTCGAAAATGTCACAATCCTAATGAACCCATTAGTCACTGTCCCATATACTTCTCTGCCCCGCACATCAGACTAAGCGATTGACCCTTCCACCCCTCCGACCCACCCTGCGGTCCTCGGACGTGACGTGCCCCCCTTAACCTTGTTCATGAGCACGGGTCGATCGATCTCTGGCAAGCTGACATCCACATCGTGACTAGTTTGTGAACATTGTCCAATCCATCATTCTGGGCAGCCAGCGACGACGAGGGAGGGGACTCTGGCGTTTGACTTTCGACTTTCTGCGATCTCTTCGGTATTCGAATCACGAATAGGCAAGCTGGGGTAGGAAGGGGGTGATCAGCAATCGCAAGGACTTTGTCGTGTTAAGAGTGTCGTGTGTGTGTTGTCGATTCCCAGACGATAGATAGTACGAGCACGCTCTTGGATCAGGACGTCCGGATCAACATTCCCAAACGCATAGCGGCATAGCTTGCTCATCGTCCGAGCTGCTCGTCTACCAGCGCATCGGTCACCGAAGTTTCCAACCTCAACAAACCAGACGGTACTACGGGCACTGTCGCTTCGCTCCAGTGCCCTCGCTCCTGTGCTATGGCCTTCCTCGCAGCGTCGCAAAGAGGCGGCCTCCGCCCTACACGGCGCGACCTCGTCCTCATCCTCCTGACTTTTGCAGTCGCGTACATCTGCCTCGCGGGCTCGGCAAGACGAAACCCCTCTGAATCCCCGCGCGACCGCTTCAACTCGCTCTCCTTCAACGACCTCCTGCATCCCGAGGGGGGTGCCGAGGTGTGCAATGCAGCACTTACAAGTCGCGACGGGGGCCTGCTGTTCGACGAGTCAGTGAAGAAAGTCGGGTTCGTCAAAAACGAGGAGAGGCCCAATGCCGGCGACGAGGAGGCAGATGAGTTCATCGACCGGGCGACGGAGCTGCAGGCGTATTCACCCGGGTGGAGTTTGTTCCAGAGGCTGTATCTGTTCAACGGGCAGCTCTATGTCGTTACGTGAGTGATAATGTGTGTGTGACTGTGCTGACAAGCAAGGGAGAAGCGCACCGACTTCCCGGAGCTCAGGTTGATGACCTCCACGGGTGTGGGGGCTGTTGACGAGCCGGGGAACGCAGAGGCACGAGAACCTAAAGGCGACGAGATCATCTTCCTCACGCCAAAGGAGGCGCACGACATGTGGGGGAACAATGTGTATCGCATGAGGGGGATGACGTGGATCTGGAATGACGGGAACTGTGAGTACGAGCATGAGGAGCGAAGCAGGGAGCAGGATGAGCTGCTCTTTCTGGTGTGGGAGAATCTCATGGCTTTGATGGTGCGGAGCCTGCCTGCATGGTTGCTAGAGGTTGCGCAGCAGAGTGGCAGGGCCTGCTCACTGAAAGAGACCGGGTTCGACTATGAGGTGCATACCTGCTCGCTCACATCTCGCTCCTTGGCCGACGTGCTGGGCTACGAGGAAGAGCATCCGCGTAGCGCAGCAACTGGTGCTAGAAGCCTTGTCTGTTTCCCGTGCCCTGACATTGCTCGAACCCACTCGCTGCTCGCTCCGCTCGCTGCTTGCAACCCACTCGCTGCTCGCTCCGCTCGCAGCTCGTGGCTAACGACAGTTATCGACCACTACTACCACTTCGCGGCCGAGCTCCTCGTCGGCACATGGCGCGTGCACGCCACACTCGACCAGAACATCGCCGCAGACGGCAAGTCCGAGCTCGAGCCCCCGACGCGCGCCTGGTTCCTCCACCACGACCACAAGCGGTGGCGCGACGCCCCACGCTTCAACCCCACCATCCTCTTCGGTCTCTTCCCGAACATTGCGACCCTCTTCCCCGAGGACATGGATGACCTGCGGCAGGTCACAGCCTCAGAGTACCGCAAGAAAGCATACGTCTTCGACCGGGCAATACTGGCCGACCGCTCGGCTGCCTTCCGTGGCCCGTACACGTCTGCCACGTCGCGCACGCTCGCGGGCGCAATGCACGTCGGCACCGTCTCCAGGTGGTGGTGGGAGCCTGTGCGGCGGCAGATGCTGCGGTTCTCGGGCGTCTCAGAGGACATCATTAGCCGCAACCTCGAGGGATACGGTGCTGTCGACCCCGTGATCTCCGAGAAGATGGACAAGACGGAAGCCGAGGCGCTCTTCAAGCCCCTGGCACCAGCGGGGAACTACAGGCCAGTAGTGACGTACATCTCGAGGCAGAAGAGTCGGCGCCGCTTGCTGCCCGGAGATCATGCTGCGCTTGTGGCGGCGCTGGAGGAGAAGGCGAAGAAGCTCGACTTTGAGCTGATTGTGCTCGAGGCGGAGAGGTACTTTAAGGAGGAGCAGTTTGCCATCGCTGGCAGGACGACGATCATGCTCGGTGTGCATGGGAATGGGCTGTCGCATCTGCTGTGGATGCCGCCTACGCCGCGGTCCGCTGTTATCGAGATGTTCTACAAGGGCGGGTTTGCAAGAGACTGTGAGTATGTTCTGGCAGCAGGGCGGAGAGAACGAGGGTGGGATATGTGTGCAGAACACGTCATCGTGATGGCGTAGGGGCGAGTGGCGGTGTGCAGATCAAAAGTGGTAGCTCAACTACCACACCCCACCACTCCACAGCTTCATCGTGACTCCTCGTCAACCGCCCTCGTCTGCCAGGCGCTTTCCTCTTGCTTTGATATTGGGTCTCGCTGACACCAGACCAATACACCGCCCACTCCCTAGGCATCAGGCACTACGCCGTGCAGCACGACAAGGTCGCGACCGCGCCAAACGAGTTCAAGGTCGACTACCCCGAGGGCGACGGGCCCGACGACGGCTTCCAGGGATCGAAGATTACCGTCGATGCGAAGGTCGTGGCGGATCTGATTGAGGCGCGGTTGACGGGCAAGGAGGTGCAGAATCTGCATGTCAAGCCGGAGGGGGAGGAGTAGGCGACGACGAGGTAGCGACGAGCCGCAGGCGAGGAGCGTAAGAGGAGATGGCTTCACAATCGAGCCGAGAGCCGGAGAAGAAGGAGACATCGACGTCGAGTCGCAGATGAGGAGCAGACTCCTCGGTCCAGAGAGTGGATTCGAGTAAACTCTGCCTTCGGGGGATGGGAGTCACGAATGTCAACGACGAGCTAAAGGAGCGTTCTCCTGCCATTTCTCAACATCAGAGGACCAAACGGTAGCTATAGCCGGGCCACAAGGGATCACCAGGCCAAGTCAGGAAGGAGGAAAACCGTGTGGAGGAGCTGCAGGACGGGCCGGACAAGTCGAGCCGAGATTTGTGGCTTCGACAGCAGGCCGGGCGAGATGTCGAGGAGGTAATATACGACACTCGAGCTGCGCTCGAGCCGAGAAGAGTAGGGGTGGAGGAGAACTGTACATCGCCATCATCTAGTAGACCGGGAGGCGAGCCGGATGTCATTACACTGCTACACTGCGACTATGCATTGGGATTATAGTGCGGAGCGATGCGAGTTGCGGGAGCGACGCGAGTCGCGTTGTTGACTGATAAGGTGACATTCGCTGCTGTGATCTGCTCTACAATGGATGCGACTGCGACTATCTGAGTTCAATCATAGGCAGAGATTGATCAGCGACACGAACGTTATGATGATTTGTGTTCGAACTGCCGCAGAATATCAGCGAGAACCAGCTGCCATGAGTGTATAATGCAGGGATAGACTATTGACTAGGCAGCATCGGTTGCGTCGAATTGACCACAGATCACCCATACTTTGAGTTCATGAACTGAAACTAAGATCGCTTCGTCAGCAGTGATATCTGGCACCAGAAGATCTATCGTGCTGCCCGTAGTTGTGCAATCAAATGCAGCACTCCCAGACGACATCCTAGACTTGCTTAACGTCTCTACACCAGTTCTATCGATACATCTACGCCCTACTCAACACATCCCGGCGCGCCTGCAGCCCCGCCCCGCCCGCAGTCAGTATCCGCTCCGTCGCCAGTGCCTCGAGCTTCTGCAGCTTCTCGCGGGGGATGCTGTCCTTCTCGGGCAGGGCGGCGGATGGGGGAGGTGTTGGGGATGAGAGGAGGCGGGAGGTGGACTGGTGTCAGCGCTTGTATGGGGTATGGTCGACGTGGGCGGCTTCAACTGATATTCGGATTTTCGCTTCGTCTGCCCTCGGTGTGAGGATGCAAGACGTACTCCGCCCTTCAGATCCTCTGAAAGTCCTATTCAGCCTGTCACCGCCTTCAAATCCCATCGTTGCATTCCGCTCTGCTGATGCTGAGCGAGCTCGACCTCTACTCAAGTCTGCTTGTAACATTGCACCAATATGACACACAGATGTTCACTGCGCGATCCAATTCGCCCTCCCCCTTGGAAAAAGACGTGCAGCACTGCTGTAGACACAGCACTGCTCCAGACACAACACTGCTCCGATCACAACACTGCTCTAGACACAGCACTGCTCGCTCCAGACACACCCCTGTTCCAGACACAGCCCTGCTCCGACACAGCTCGCTCCACACCGCAGACCCGCTTCAGACCACACCCTCATCCCTCCATGCCTGCATGGACTACCTCCGCTCTGATCTCATTCACAGTCCATCTCCAGACCTCATCCCGTACTGCTCACGCCCATCGACACTCCACTCACCAGCTTCACACCCCACCACGCGCGCGTCCTGCTCTCGTCCACATTGCCCTCTGGAGGCGTCTCCATCTCCACTGCTCGGAGGTAGTACTTGAGCGCCAACTGGTAGTCTCCCATAGTGTACGCCGTTTCTGCTGCCCGAGTGACCGCCATGCTGTTCCACGTCTGCAGCACCATCAAGTGCCCCAGGGCACTCATCGACTGTGCGTACGCCCCCTCGTCGGCATACAGATCTGCCAAGAGTGACCATGCCTGTGGATCAGAGTAGAAGATGTCGAGGTATTTCAGGAGGAGGTCGATGGCTTCTTTTGGTGGTTGGAGGGCGATGAGGCGGGCCCAAGCCGTCTGATGTCAGTGTGAAGAACTCAGAGCAGTTTGCTGGCCCATGGAGCGCAACAATAATCTTTTGCTAATCTCTCACTCACCACATTACACCCGTCGACCTTCAGCAACCTCTGGTACACCTCCTTCGCCTGCTGCACCTCGCCGAGCGCCTCGAGCCACAGACCGTGGAGGATCTCCAGTCGTGGCGAGTTGGGGAAGCGGGCCTCGAGTGCTGTGATCTGGTCCTACGGGAGTTAGTACATGTATGACTATCTCGGAATACAGTTTGAACCAACTCACCTTCGCCAGCTTCAGACGCCCCGTATCCAACGCCGCGATGGCCAGCTGCTCCCTCACTGCCCATTCTGATGTCAGTCACGTTGCTGTACTGCCACTCACCATCCTTGCTCGACGACTTGAGCACCCCAGGCGCAAGCTGAACCACCTTTTCCGAGTGCCGTGCCCCCAGTGTCCGCCACTGTGCGAGCTGCTCTGCTGGCGAGGTCATCGTTGGTGCAATGTTACGATCAGACACCTCGACAGCACACATCGACGCATCAACAGCACCTGTTACCGGCGAACACATGGAAGTACGGATGTTTTCCACGTGCCCACCATGCGAGTCCACCCTGACCATGAGACGCCGCGAATCGCCGGAGGTATACCCCCTCTTACCCCGCTGCGATCCGTTACATCCCCCCGTGCTCGGCTTGTTGAGATTTCAACACAACCACAGCTACATCCTCGCAGCGAGGGTGGTCAGTACGCGCGGTTTATACCACCACTGCAGCACCGCGCGCACTCCTCGACATCAGCATCGGATACCCAACGACTTTCTTACTCGATCGCGCGAAAGAAGCATCAGAACCCATCCCCTGCATGGCTCCCTAGGGTGGTCACACGCGCTTGACCACCTTGCCTCCACTTGTGTGTTTCTAAACGATGGCGGCGCCAGCCAACCGGTCCGGCAGGCCGCGCAAGGCATCCAATGCCACCGCACCAGTCAGCACGCCGACAGTAGAGGTGTCGACGCCGGCAGGGCAGGCGACCGGTGGTGCATCGACGGCCGTGACGGCATCGCAGCTCACGACGACTGGGCCAATGACGGTTGCCGAGTGTGAGGCGCTGGCGGCCCAGCTGGTGGACACGAACACGCCCATGCGGCGGCGGATGGAGATTGCGAGCGAGCTGAGGGATTCGTCTGAGAGCAACCGCGAGTATGCGTTCTACGACAAGTACCTGGCCGTGTTCATCCCTGCGCTCGTGCAGATCCTAGGCGACGAGAAGAACATCGTGTTCGTCAAGGACAACTCGGAGCAGCGGTTCCGGCATACGCTGCTTGCGTACCTACAGCGCCTGCCGCACTCGGAGCCGTTCCGGCAGTACGAGGCCAAGGTGCTCGAGCTAATGGTCAAGCTGCTGAAAGTGGAGAACGAGGACAATGCCCTGCTGTGCATCAAGGTCATGATCGACGGGTTCAGGAGCCACAAGGACCAGGCGGAGCCGTTTGTCGAGCCGTTCTTGGATCTCGTGAAGCAGATGTACGCCAACCTTAAGGGCGTGGTGGAGAAGGAGTTCGGAGCACCAGGAGGGAAGCAGGTGAGTGGGGAGGTGGTAAAGAGGAGCGCTACTGACGAAGCAGCCCTCTGTTGCAGCTGGTGGCAACCCCGCAACACCAGGGAGTACGGACAGTGCGCAGCCGACGACTACAGCTTCGTCGTCGTCGCATGTACACCTGTCGCACGCGCTCCACTCGCCCAAGGTGCTCACCGAGTGCCCGATCGCTGTCGTCTTGATATTCCAGACGTACAAGACTGTTATGGGGCCCGCGATGCTCGATCTGTCCCCGCTGGTCATGGAGAGTATAAAGATTCAGCCAGAGCCGCAACGTGTCGCCCACCTCGAAGCTCAGGAGCGAGGCGAGATCTTTGTCGGCGTCGCGCCGGGCATCACAAACCGCGAGATGTACACCGAGCTCATCAAGACACAGGTCAAGACCATGGCGTTCCTAGCATACGTGCTGCGCGGGTCCTCACAGGCCAATGTGAAGGACTATCTCGAGGTGTTCCCTGAGGCGTGTATCCGACTCCTGCGTGATTGCCCTCCAGAGGATGTCTCCACTCGCAAGGAGCTGCTCGTAGCTACACGGCACATCTTGACTGCCGACTCGCGATCATCCTTCATCCCTTACATCGACACACTGCTCGAGGAACGAGTGCTCGTCGGCACTGGCGTGTCGAGCAGAGAAGCTCTTCGACCACTGGCATCTTCTGTGGTCGCGGATTTGATACACCATGTGCGCAACGAGCTGCCAATAGCACAGCTGCAGCGCGTGGTGTATGTCTTCTCGTGCAACCTCAACGATTCGACCTTCTCCAGCTCGATCCAAACGATGTGTGCCAAGCTGCTGAACACGATCGTCGACTCGATCGCCAACAAGGGTACCGCCGAGGAGTCGGCGGCGTTGATGCGCAGCATGTTCATTGCATCTCTGGAGAAGCTGCAGGCGATGACGGAGGCGTACGACAAGCTCAAAGCGTTGTCGGACAGGGATAAGAACCTGCTCAAGGCCAAAGAGGAGACCGAGAGCAAGGGCAAGGAGTCCAAGGACACCAAGGAGGTCAAGGGCGAGAAGGATGTCAAGCCCGACGACGCTGACAAGGAAAAGGACGTCGAGATGGCCGACGCATCGGCGGAAGACTCCGAGGCCGACGCCGAGCGCATGGCATACGGCTGGCGCGAGATCGAGCAGGCAATGCCTGTCAACCAGGTGGCGTATGCCAACGACACGCTCGACGGCTTCTGTCGCGAGGCGCGGTACCTCTTCAAGACGCTGTTGCATACCTTCCGCACGCTCATGTCATACACCCGCCAGGGCGAGCACCCTGTACCTGCGCCAGACGGAGAGCTGTTGTCCCGCTTTTTCGAGCGCAGCTTGCGCTGCATCGCCATATTCGACAACAACCGCGACCCGAGAGAGCCAAAAGAGGCCATCGAGCTGCTGTCGCAGATTCTGCTTCTCTTCGACGCGCACTCATTCCGCGAGGTCTGGTCGACTCACATGGACTTCTTCGTGGAGCAGGCGCTGCAGAACCAGCACGTCTTTTCGGTACTCCAGATCCTGATCACGCACGAGTCTGTCTCACATCAGCTTGTGGCCGTCACGCTCAAGTACCTGATGACCCACTTGGATGAGGTCGGCAGCTACTCACCCAAGAAGGCAACCCTATGCTTGCGTCTGTTCAAGATCTCCTTCCTCGCCATCAACACGTACATCACGACAAACGAGGTGGTGCTCGTGCCGCATCTGCAGAAACTCATCATGCGCTCGTTCGCTCTTGCACCGCAAGCCAAGGACCCAGCCGTGTACTACCAGATCCTGCGCGCCCTCTTCCGCTCTATAGGTGGAGGCCGCTTCGACCAGCTGTACAAGGAGGTCCTGCCCATCCTCCAAGAGATGCTCGACAACCTTTCGTACCTCCTCCAGCATGCCACCGACCCGGTGGAGCGCGACCTCTTCGTTGAGCTTACACTCACCGTCCCCGTGCGCCTGACCAACCTTCTCCCACATCTCAGCTACCTTATGAAGCCTCTCGTCCATGCACTGCAGGCGGGGCCAGAGCTCATCAGCCAGGGCCTGCGCACTCTCGAGTTGTGCATCGACAACCTCACTGCCGACTTCCTCGACCCGACCATGACACCGGTCTTCCGTGACCTCATGGGAGCGCTGTACAAGCTGCTCAAGCCTGTACCAGCGAACCGCAACCACTCCCACGCTGCCGTGAAGATCCTCGGCAAATTGGGTGGCCGTAACAGGCGCTTTAACGACGTCGAAAACTTCCTGGACAACCGCCCGTCCGCTGAAGACCTCACGGCACCAATCTCGTTCGAGGGCAAGCGCAGCCGTTTCGACCTTGCTCCGCTCGTGGATGCTGCTGAGCTCGCAGTCTCCAAGGAAGTCGAGGTGTGCAGAGATGATGGTCTGGAGGTGCTCAAGCTCGCTGCCATGACTCAGCTGCACCAGGAAGAGCAAGATACAGAGGGCCTGCCGGTGTTCCGGAAGACGATGACCTCGCTCTTCCACGCCTGCCACGGGCCTCTGGCTGAGCCTGCGACCGAGTTTGTGCGCGATTACTGCAAGCGCGTGTTCCTTGTCGAGTTGAAGCGCTCGGAGGACTCAGCACAGGAGAAGCTCCTGCCGGACATCACCAATCGCCACCGCCCGTTACCTCTTACAATGGCGCTGACGGACGCGATGGTGGCGACGATGGCTGAGGCTATCGGCCCACGTCGAGAGCAGATCGCCGAGGTGCTCACTCTCATCATCGGCGACTTTAAGACGCTCGCGACACAGCCTGAGATCGCGTCGGCGAAAGAGACCACGCGCAACATTGACCGCTTCGTATACTCCTTTGTGCGGCGGTTCACCAACTTGTGCCAGGACGAGGACTTCAACCGCAAGCTTGCTGGTGTGACCGCCATGGACGTGTTTGTGCGCAAGGCGGAGCTGAGCCGCAAATTCATCATCGACCTCGAGTTCGAGTTCGTGCGAGTGCTCATGTTCGCCTTGCGTGACGCACCCCGCGACCCACCTGCGTCGGTCAACGGCATTGTCGACCTGATCCAGTATCTCATTCGAACGTGCCAGTCCCAGGATGACGGCAAGGCGAAGCAGGCCCGCCTCACCGAGATCCTCGTGCGCGAGCTCAACAGCCAGAGTAAGCTCGCGCGCGAGGCTGCTCAGTCGTGCATTAAGCTGCTGGCTGAGGTGATTGATCAGCCGATCTCGACCGTGATTGGCGACTCAACCCGTCAAGTTTTGCTCGACACCAATACCGGCCCCATCTTCTCGAAGCCGCTGCGTGCGCTGTCGTCCTTCGCGATGCAGGTCGGCAACATCGACTGCGTGACATACCTGCTCGACTTGCGCCCGTCGGTGCCCAGGATCAACGACGAGTTCGTCCGCTTGGTGCAGGAGGTTCTTGCGCTCGCCGACGTCGACGACGCAAGCCTCATCCCCAACAAGCGTGGGGAGCCGCCGTCGCACAAGCAGTCGTTCTGGCTCAAAAACCTGCGTATAGCTTGCCTTCGCATGCTGCGGTCGACAATGAACTGCCAGGAGTTCGCGGAACGCGCCAACCTCAACCCGATCAGGCAGCGGATCATAACCGTCTACTTCAAGCACGTGTACTCGAACTCGCCGGAGATCGTCGATGTTGCCCACGACGGTTTGCGCGATGTGATTCAGCAGCAGAACAAGCTGCCCAAGGAGGTGTTGCAGTCGGGCCTGCGTCCAATTCTGGTCAACCTCGCCGACGCTAAGCGCCTCAGCGTCTCCGGCCTCGAAGGTCTTGCACGCTTCCTTGAGCTGCTCACGAACTACTTCAAGGTCGAGATCGGTGTCAAGCTTCTTGACCACTTCGACACCCTCGCCGACGTCCAGATGCTGGTCAAGGCTGCCGGTGGGCCTCTCGAGGACAACCCCGACATCTCGCGTATGACGCGCCTGGTCAACATCTTCCGTCTGCTGCCTGCCACTGCAGTGCAGTACCTGAAAAAGCTGACGACGCAAGTCGTCGAGGTGGAGGCACAGCTCCACCAATCCGCACCGGGTCCCTTCACTGAGAATATCGCGCTCTACCTCGACAGGTACCACGCTGAGGGTGCACAGAACCTCCTTGACAACATTAAGAACCCTCGCACAGTGTGGACGTACCGCAACATCATCCAGTCAGGCAAGGCGCCGAAGCTCGTCCAGGAGTTGTCTGACCGCGCCGAGGCTATCTGTGCGCTCACATTTGCCAACCCCGAGCATATCGGTCAGATGGCCAACCCCGAGCACTTTGACCTCGTTCTCCCTGGCCTGCTCATCATTCGCGAGCTGTCGAAGACGTCTCCGTCTTGGCTTTCCGACCGCCAGCCAGTGCTCGAGGCCGTCGTTGGTGTTTGGCGCTCCATTGTCTTACGCTCGCGCGACCCGAAGAGCGACATGTCAAACCTCCACTTCCAGACCATCCCGCCGCTCATTCTGGACATGTTCATGAGCACGCTCGAGCATCAGACGCACATCCCGTTGCTCTTCCATCTTGTCGAGGCGTACGAGATCCGCAGCTCGTTCGACAGGTCGAACGTTGCATTCTTCCTCTACCAACGCGCAGCACTCCAGCAGTCCGTCGACTACCGCCGCGAGGTGATCGACTACTTCATGAACGTGTACGCCGAGGAGTCAGTCGTCACTTGGGCGTTCAAGACGAATGCACTCCGCCTCGTCGTCAACCCCACGCTTCGTGTCTACTTCGCTGACGAGAACAACGACGGGTCGCTCATCACGCCTGGGCTGATCGACAAGATCAACAAGAGCATGTGGCGCCCTCTCGCGGGCACTGCGACTGCCAAGCAGCGCGAGGACACGCTTCTCATCGAGATCTTTGCGCTAACGACCCTACTCGTCAAGCACGCAAGTGCAAAGGTGGTTGACACGCGCAAGGAGGTGTTCAAGCTCGCATGGATGGGCATCAACCTCCTCGAGCCTACAGTCAAGCTCATGGCGTATGTCCTCACTGCGTCGTTCATGGCCACGTACGAGACGCCAGTGAAATTCGTCCGTCTCACGTGGACTGGTCTCCTGCGGCTCAAGGACAATGAGTCCAAGGCGCTCTTCCGCCAGGCCATCGATACATTGGCGAGCTGCTTGCCTGTGCGAGACCCGCCCGAGGCTGGCAGGGGCATCCCCGACTGGGCGCAGAAGGTCAAGACTGTGCTCGTGGAGGAAGGGCACGCCACCAGCACGCTGGTGGTTGTTTGCGAGCTGCTCGTCGGCCACCCGGATCTTTTCTACGACTACCGCGACCTCTACGTGCCCCACATCGCCATGTCGCTGCAAAAGCTGGGCTTCGTGCAGGCGGCCACGGCGGAGATGAAGAAGCTCACCGTGGACGTGATTGAGCTCATCTTCCGCTGGGAACGCAAACGCATGCTTCTCAAGGACGAGGCCACGCGTGAGGGCTCCCTCGAGGATGTGGACATGGACGGCGCGTCGCCCGCTAAGAGGCAGCGCCTTGACCGCGCCGGCACGGCTGTGTCAAGCACGAGCAGCTGCGGCTGGGTTACCCCTGCCGCGACGCGTGAGCTCATTACTGCGCACCTCCTGCGTATCGTCGCTTCGTCCACTGAGCCGGTCGCTCGCGGCGGCCTGAGCAAGCGCGCTCTCAACTTATTCAAGGAGATCCTCGGCCCCAAGGGCCTGCCAAATGTCTCCGTCAAGCTTGCGTTCTTCAACCGCACGATGACGCAGGACATCACCGAGGGCACGATCGCCACAGTCGCCAACTCCGCTGAGGCTGTCGCTGCCGTGGCAGAGGTGCGGGACCAGGCATGGATCCGCAGCAAGCTGGAAGTATTCCGCAAGCTGCTGGAGAAGATCTGGATCTCGGACGATGCCTCTTTGCACGAGGTCGTTCGCCCTCTGACAGAGCGCATGTTCCAAGAATTGCCTGAGGAGGAGGTGCCTGACAGCGACGACGACGCGCAAAAGCTGCTCAAATTCGTCTCCACGACTGTCAACAACGGCTTACAGACCAGCCTGCGCTCTACTAACGAGCTGCCCGGCACGATCTTCCTCCTGAAATGCTGGCTCAAGGTTCAGCCGAAGCAGCTGCACAACGAAGGCATCGCGTCTGGTCTGCTTCGTGTCCTGAGCAACCTCGTCAAAGTGCACACTAGCACCAACGGCCCTGACCCGTCGTACCGCCTCATCATGTCGATCCTCGAAATGCTTCGTGACCGCGTCGGCGATCTCAAGGAGCACAGGCGCTACATGGTCAACATCCTCGGGGCGCTGATTGACAAGTCGACAAACCTCACGCTCTGTCGCTACCTCCTGGACCTCGTGCGCCAGTGGGTCATCAAGGACCACGACGGTCCGATCGCTGTCAAGGACAAGGCGTTACTTCTTCTCCGTATGGCGACGTTCGAGCTCCGCGACGACACGTTGTTCAAGCAATATCTGGACCTCATCTTTGAGGTGTACGAACTTCCAGAGCTCGCTGGCACTGACATCACTCACCGCCTTGAGCCCGCATTCCTGCTCGGTACGAGGTCGAAGGACGCTGCTCAGCGCGCCAAGTTCCTCAACAAGCTCGAGGCCACGCTGCCCCGCTCGCTCGACGCGCGACTCGAGTACTTGTACTCGCTGCAGAACTGGGAGACCTTGGCTGACAGCTACTGGATCCCGCAGATGCTCAACCTCCTGCTGGGTGTTGCCGACGCTAGCGGAGAGGCATTTCGAGCCCCGCTGCCTTTCGTCGATAACCTCGATGTCCTAGCCAACAAAAACTTCACTCTCGGCGAGATAGTACAGCACATCCGCAGCTTGGTGCACATCGACGCGGCCACCTGTCACCGGATCTGGGTGTCCATTTTCCCCAAGGCATGGGCTTCTCTCACGCGTGCGCAGCAGACGTCTTTCACGCCATACATCTCGAAGCTGCTGTGCAAGGAGTACCACCACAAGCAAGCTGACATGACGCCGAACATCGTCCAGACGCATCTCGAGGGCATCGTTTACTCTAAGCCACTCATCACAATGCCGCCACAGCTTGTGAAGTACCTCGCGAAGACATACAACGCCTGGTACGCCGGCTTCGAGATTCTGAACAACCTGGCGGATGCGTACAAGGGCACCGACAACCTTCGCGAGAGTTGCGCTGGTGCGCTGGGCGAGCTGTATGCCGAGCTGCACGAGGACGACATGTTCTACGGCAACGCTCGCTGCCGCTACGTCTACCCCGAGACTGCGGCTGCGCTCACGCTCGAGCAGAACGGCAAGTGGCCTCAGGCCATGGAGATGTACGAGCAGACGATGCTCAAGGCTCGCCACGCCGCACTGCCCTTCACTGAGGACGAGTTCTGCCTCTGGGAGGACCACTGGATCCTGGCTGCGCAGAAGCTGCAGCACTGGGAGTCCCTCACTGAGCTTGCTCGTGCTGACCAGAACCCGGACCTGCTTCTCGAGTGCGCTTGGCGGTTGTCTGACTGGGGCTCACCCGATCGTGAGATGATCGAGCAGAATCTCAAGGCCATTGCCGGGACACCCACACCCCGCCGCAAGATCTTTGAGGCATTCACTGCTCTTATCAAGGCACACGGATCGCGCGAGCCGCCCAACGACTTCCTCCGCATCGTTGACGAGGCACAGCAGGTCGCCATCCGCAAGTGGACGACGCTTCCCACGTCCATCACGGGGGCGCACTTGCCCCTCCTTCAGCTGTTCCAGCAGGTCGTTGAGCTTGGCGAGGCTGCCCAGGTGTTCGACAGCTTGCAGATGACAACTGTGCAGACGCTCGAGGCACGTGTCAACACCGAACTCAAGGGCATCTTCCAGACTTGGCGTGATCGCCTGCCCAACTTCTGGGACGACATTAGCGTCTGGTCCGACCTCCTGGCCTGGCGGCAGCACGTCTTCCAAGCTGTCACAAGGGTATACATGCCCATGATCCAGCCAGCTGAGGGTGTCACTCACGGCTACCGTGGCTATCATGAGACGGCATGGATGATCAACCGCTTCGGTGAAGTCGCTCGTCGCCACGGACTCCTCGATGTATGCAGCACGGCACTCAACAAGATTTATATGCTGCCTAATATCGAAATCTCTGAAGCCTTCCTCAAGCTGCGTGAGCAGGCACTCTGCTACTTCCAGAAGCCTGAGAAGTTTAACGAGGGCCTCGACAACATTAGCACGACCAACCTCATGTACTTCGCACAGCCGCAGAAGGCCGAGTTCCTCACTCTCAAAGGCATGTTCATCTCTCGACTGGGACAGGATGCCGATGCCAACGAGGAGTTCGCGCATGCTGTTCAGATGGACTACAACTTGCCCAAGGCATGGGCTGAGTGGGGCAAGTTCAACGAGAAGATGTACCGCCAGCAGCCGGAGGCCCCACCTCCGAACAGCAAGCCCGAGCCTGGACCCGGCGAGAAGCGCATGACTGATGCCCAGTGGGCCGAGTCTTGGGCTCAGGACCGTGCTCTCCGTGCTTCGTCTGCTGTGTCTTGCTACCTGCAAGCTGCTGGCCTGTACGCCAATCACAAGTCGCGAGCCTTGCTGCTCCGTGTACTGTGGCTCCTGGGTTTGGACGACAACCGCAACACGATTGCAAAGGCGTTCGAGGCGTACAAGGGTGACCTCGTCATCTGGTACTGGATCACGCTCATCCCCCAGCTACTGCTTTCGCTGTCACACCGCGAGGGTCAGATCGCGCGTCTTCTGCTCATGCACATTGCCAAGAACTTCCCACAAGCGCTCTTCTACAACCTCCGCGTTACGCGCGACGACTTCAGTAGCGTCAAGAAGAGCCAAGCACTCGCAGCCCACCGCGCAGCACAGGCTCGTAAGGAAGCCGAGGCCAAGGCCAAGGCTGCAGCTGCAGCTGCCTCCAACGCGAGCGGCGGCGACTCAAACGCCACGCCTGCGGCTGCAGACGGTGAAAAGCCCGAGGTCAAGACCGAGAACGCCGAGGAAGACAAGGAGAAGGAGAAGGACAAGAAGGAGGAGCCGGCTGGTGCTACTCCAGCTGCTGGCACGCCAGCCTCCAGCAACGGTGTCATGGCCCCGCCGCAGGCTCCCGGCGGCCCTCGCGTCCCGCGCCAGCCCTGGGAGATGGTCGACGACATCATCAACCACCTCAAGACTGGTGTCCCCCTCCTGGCGCTGTCGATGGAGAAGATGGTCGACCAGATCGGCTACCGTGCAAAGCCCACCTCTGAGGAGGATATCTACCGCTTCTTCTCGGCACTACTCAACGATGCCATGGCGCAATGGAGTGCGCGCGGCGCGTTCCTCAACGACGAGCAGGAGCTGGGCCCGACCACTCGCGACAACCTGAAACGCTTCGCTATGAACTTGCATTCTGACCTCCGGGCGTCTGTGGAGCGCGACTTCATCACCAATCAGCCCAAGATGCGCGACTACATTAAGCGACTGCAGTTCTGGCGCGACTTCTACGAAAAGACCATCGATCAGCGCCCGCGCTTCCAGCCGCTCGACTCCTCGGGTATCAACCTCACGGACTTCCACTACACCAAGTTTGAGGATGTCGAGGTGCCGGGGCAATATGTGCAGCATATCGATCAGGCCGACGAGCTCATCCGCATTGCTCGCTTCCACCCTCGTGCCGAGCTGTGCCGTGGCTTTGGCTTCTGCTACCGCCGCATTACAATGATTGGACACAATGGCACGTCGTACACCTTCAACGTCCAGATGCCTGCCGCACGCCACTGCCGACGCGAAGAGCGGCTCGTGCAGCTCTTCCGCATCATGAACTGTGTCCTGAAGAAGCGCAAGGAGTCTCGCCGACGCAACTTGCAATTCCACCTCCCCACTGCTGTTGCGCTCGGAACGCAGCTCCGCCTCATCCTCAACGACTCGTCCTACGTGTCCATGCAGGAGATCTACGACAACTATGCCTTCGCGCATGGCATGACGCACGAGGATACCATCTTGCAGTTCTGCGATCGCCAGCGGCAGTTGCACGACCCAAGCGTGCCACGCACGGACGCGCGCTTCATCCAGCTCAAGATGGAGATCATCGAGGAGATCCAGGCCAAGATGCTTCCTGAGAACGTGTTGACCAACTACATGATCAAGAACATGGCGGACTCGGAGAGCTTGTGGCTCATGCGCAAGCAGTTTGCCATGCAGACTGCGGCAACGGCATTCCTGACCTACGTGTGCTGCCTAAACAACCGGGCGCCGAGCCGCTTCCACATCAGTCGCAAGACTGGCCAGATGTACATGACGGAAATGCTGCCTTGTAAGTACAGCATGCTTGGCGTGCTGGTGAATATCGCTAACCTGCAGCATTTGTTCAGGGCCAGCCGCTCTTCCACTCATCGGAGGCGGTGCCGTTCCGCCTCACGCCGAACATGCAACATTTTATCACGCGTGTTGGTGTTGAGGGCGTCGTCAGCGCCGCAGCTACTGCGATCGCACACTCGTTGACGCTGCCTGAATTCGACCTCGCGTCGACGTTGCATCTGTTCATCCGTGACGAGGTGAGTATATCAAAAGCCTCTGCCTGGTTTGTATGAAGGATCGTGCTGACGGCCAGATCCTCACGTGGCAGAACACGTACAACAAGGGCGGTGCGGACAAGCATGCCGACACGCCGCTCACGGCACACGTGTACAAGAATGTCGATCAGTTCATCAAGCGCGCCGAGCTGATGGGCCACATCGGCGAGGTCAAGGACAAGGTCGCCGGTGGCCCCGCTATCAACCATGCGATGGTGACGCTCATCAGTCAAGCCACGGCGCCGACTCTGTTGGCAAGCATGAGTGAGACGTTCATGGCGTGGTTCTAGGGAAAGAAGGAAGACACACTGTATTCATAGTTGTACTTATAGCTAATTGCATATGATATCCGTATAGGGATTGGCGAGATCGCTCTGATCGGCGTCGTATGCTGCTTAAATCTCCCCGGACTGAAAGGAAATCGTTGCATGTTTACAATTTCTCAGCTGCGATGATAGTAATGCCCGCACTAATAGAGTCGTAGCAGCGAATCCTCACCAACGTCGAGCAGTGCATGTGACTGCTTGAAGACCCGTTCCAGCGACGCATGAACGAGTTGATTTGGAGCCGCATTGTGGGCTGTTTAGTTCAGTGCCTATGACGACACTACTGATTACGGGTGACAGAAAAATTCGGGAACGTCAACAGTCGTGTGAAGTCCTTGCGTGAAAACACCTGAAATGAACATCCACCAGCATCCTCAGATGTCTGTCCGACTATAGGACCTCCCAGCCCAAACTACTGCTCATATGCATTTGGTGAACGGATACAAGGATCACTTGGAAGTGACGAACATGCTGGAGCGCCACAGTTGCTATCCGCTGTATGCTCTGTGTCAATTGTCCTTTCTTTTGCCCACCTGCATGCACCTGCACCGGCCGCCAAGCTTCGGGATGCACCTGATTGATGGCATTGACTTTGACCTACAGTTTTGAGAAGAGTCGCACTCTGCAGACGGCTCTTATGTCGCACATGCCAAGCCAGCAGACGGCTCTCGTCCGTCGCCGGACCTCCGCTTCACGCTGCGATACACTAAGCACGTAGAGAATGGTAATTTTGCATACATCTACGTTCCTCTATCCCTCATAGCAAGCGGCTGCGCTTACTTGCACTCCTTCTCGAGGAAGGTGATGAGGTCGTTGCGGTCCTTGGCCTTCTTGAGACCAGCGAAGGCCATCTTGGTGCCCGGGATGTACTTCTTGGGGTTCTCGAGGTACTACCGTCAGTGATGTCCAACTAAATCCAAACACTCAGAGCGGGATGCTGATATAAAGCCGAGGCTGCACATTATAGATGAATCTGAATCTCTGTCCAGCCCCTCTCCTGACCTTCCCGGAAGATTGCAGCCCCGCCATCCGCCTACAGCAATTGCAGACTCCATGTCGCGCAGCAACCCTCCCGCCCATATCCTACTCACGTCGAAGAGAGTCTGCTCGTCCCAGGTAACGCCCTTGTTGACGTTGGCAGCGGTGTAGGAGAAGCCCTCGGCCTGGCCGGACTTGCGGCCGAAGATACCGTTGAGGTTGGGGCCGACCTTGTGGGGGCCGCCCTTCTCGAGGGTGTGGCACTGAGCGCAACGGGTCTTGAAGAGGTTGGCACCCTTGGTAGCGTCACCTGGGGGATTAGCTACGCTCTGTGATGAAACAGCAAGGCCTTGAGGAGTGATGGGCATGCAAATCGAGCTTGTTGACAGCTCAACAACATTCAACAGCCGCCCATTTCTGTTATCGAAAAAGTCGATTGCCGTCGTTTCGACGTGTCTCCGCTCTGGCATACTGCGCCTGCATGCCCATACTCCTTGTGCCGCCCACTACTCACCAGCCTTGAACGATTCACCGGCCATTTTGATTATTGATTAGGTAGTCGAGAGAAGAAACAGAAAGTGGAGTTGACAGAGGTTGGAGCAAGACCAAAAGTCTGTACGAGAGACGTGGTATGGTGTATATGTAGCGGCAGCGTCAGTATGCGTCCGACCTGCTCCGAGGGGGGGCCAATAGAGAGCGCGCAAAATCAGATACAACTTGTCTCCGAATGGCCGTGTGCTGGCAGCCTCAGCCACTTGAAAAAAAAGCACCCAAGTACGTCGGCGATGACGGAGTTGGCTGCTGGCGACCTCACAGGGTGCGACGTTCCAGGGACGAGAGGCAGAGTTGCGCGGGCCGGAACAATGGACAATAGACGCAGGGAGGCAAGGCATTTGATGAAGGTCGGTAGGGGGCCTATTTTGGCAATAGGCTGGCCAAGTGAAGACGTTCCTATAGATTCAGTAGGTATGCATCGGGTCGACCAACGAAGGCGTCTGTCTGTTGAGGTCAAGCAGGTGAAGCAGAGACTAACCTACCTCACCTACATCTCAAGTCACAAACATGGTGCGTGTCAGGAGGGGCGGTTGCGATGTGAGGCAATGCTGACATCAGGGCGGCGGAGTGAGTACTGCATGAGTTTGAGTCCTGCGAAGGCGCGACGCGACGGTTCAGACGACGAGAGGAAGCGCGAACGAGCACAATTGTCGGTGTACTGCACATGAGTGGAGAGGCCGGCGCTGGGCTTGCAGCGAGGTTGTGATGTCTTACTGGGCACGGATGGTTGACGTTTGACGGAGTGGGCAAAGTCAAGATGTGGCGAGGAAGGTGGTCTGGGGAAGGTGTCGTGCAGGGAAGATGTCGAGGAAGGTGCCAAATCGGGATAGGTCGAGGAGGCAAGGAGTATCACACTTGACACGACAGCTCTCGTGTAGCCCCTGGCGCCAACGCTATGCTCTAGCGAACACGCTGTTGATGTTGCTTGCAGGGGAGAACAGCATTCGAGGGAGAACTGCATTGCCTACGACATGTGCAGCCGTCGAAGTCGCAGCTTCACGTTGGATCCTCCTCTCACACTCCTTCCTGTCTCTTTCCGATATGTGCACTTTGTGTGTTTGGCGTCTTGCTACGCTTCTGCTCCAGGTTGCGCCATGTCGTGATTCACGAGCCATCGCTATCACAGAGCATGCACTAACAGCAGGGACAATACCCTTACCCCAAGGAGGTCTGGTCTCCTTCCGGTGGCTGGTGGTCGCGCCCACGCAACTGGGTTTCCAACACTGCTGTCTGCATCGTCGGCATCACCGTTGCGACGTACGCTGTCTGGCGTGTCAGCGCCAAGAACGAGGTGAGTATGGTGCTTCATGAGGCAGAGGCTTCGTGTGCTTTGCCTGAGCACGGGCAGATGCTCAATGAAATAATGAGCTCCACCCGGACATTCCGTTGAGCCGAGACGAGGCTACGAGTCGAATGTGACTCCGGCGTTTGCTGCGTTCTTTCACTCTGCTGACACCAGGTCCGCCACATTGCACCGACCAAGCCAATCCCATCCGCGCGGTGGTCTCCGCAGGCAGCGGAGATTGGTGTTCGCAAGGAAGAGCTGTAGACAACATGCAAGGATGAGCGCAGCAGGCGTGGGCAGTCGACGAGGACATGGCCACAGTGCTACAGTGCGACGGTGACGCGCACGGGTACACTGAGACTCTTGGGGTGCCGCTGTATGATCAAACTGATCACAGCGATCCTGGAGGCCGCAGCAGCATTATGACTGACAGTCTCTGGATAAACCGGCTGCACGCACTGCACTAATCCGCACTGAAACAGCTACCGACCTATGACCCTCTGTGCTCCCGGTGCTATGAGTGCTGAGTCCCGACGCTCAAATATTTCACGATCGTTTAAGCAGCCTGATCACCGATGCCCAGTCACTACTCGGCAGAAGCGCCCTCCTACCATCAAGAGTTCTAATAACCACATCTTCACTTCATATTCGACCTACTGCACTACAATCTACTGCACATCATCTATTCTACCACATCTGCATGCCACCCTGCTCATCAGCCTCACATCACAATTCGCACTCACAGCAACAGTCAGGCTCACGCCAGTGACGAACTCGGCATCCGGACCAGCGAGGAACCTTCAGGTCAGTGTAACTCCCCTACTCCACTTACGATACAGCGTTGGCGACGTCCTCGGGCTTTGTGTTGCGTCCGAGAGGGTTGATAGTAGCTTGCTGACTGTCAGCAGTCGCCCCATTACCGTGTCTAAGCCATTTCACTCACAGCAGCAAGCTCCGCGCCCTGCGACTCGCCCTTGACGCCAGTGAAGAACTTGTCCAGCTCGTCCCACATCGGCGTGGTCACAACTCCGGGGCAGTAGACATTGCATGTGATCTTGTGCCTGCCCAGTTCTGCTGCGGCAGCCTGGTTCAGACCACGGACACCGAATTTCCTGTATACGATCAGTAATGCGTTGTGGCAGGTGCACTCACGTAGCAGAGTACATTCCCAGGC
The DNA here is from genome assembly GCA_002335625.1 of Cutaneotrichosporon cyanovorans. NCBI lineage: Eukaryota > Fungi > Basidiomycota > Tremellomycetes > Trichosporonales > Trichosporonaceae > Cutaneotrichosporon > Cutaneotrichosporon cyanovorans. Next base: position 337,119 of record BEDZ01000015.1, on the reverse strand, counting down.
CTGGGAACGCTTGCGTGCCAGCGATAGACGAGGCGGCTGTCGTTAGCTCTAGCCGAAAATAACTTAACTCACCGATCAGCCGTCCCCCGGTACCCTGCTTGATCATCTGCTTCGCTGCAGCCTGGTAGCTGAACATGACGCCACGGAGGTTGATCTGCCACAGGTCCTCCATGACCTGTGGTGTGGTCTCGAGGAAGGCGGCGGGGGGGCCGATGCCTGCGTTTGCTACCATCACTGGGTGTCAGCTCATCACCAACGTGAGAGGAGGCGGCTCCTGCATCGCAGATTGGATTGCGATATGGGTGGAGCAATGCGAGTCGCAATGCTAGGCGGTCACTGCTGACAAACCCGTCCAGCTGAAGAACATAGCTGGCTTCCGTCTCACACTTACCATCAACACTCCCGAGCTGAGAGGCAGCCCCCTCAACCAACGCATACACGTCCTTCTCGGACCTCACATCGCACGGGATGACGACAGCCTTGGCACCAAGAGCCTCACACTCAGCCGCAACAGCGCGAGACTTCTCATCCGCACCGGGGCGGTCAGAGACCACGACGTTGAAGCCGTCCTTAGCCAGGCGGAGGACGATGCAGCGGCCGATGCCTTGGGCTGAGCCCGTGACGATAGCTACCTTGCGTGGGGCTGACATATTGGTTGACGTCTAGGTGGTCAGAGAACTATGAGAGGGAGGGCTCCTCCCCCCCTGGCGTCCTCATATATATATCGTATAGCGCAAAGTGATCACATTGTGTACCCCTCCCATGCCCACCACCCATTAGCACCAAAATCAGTCAGCTGCTGGCACAGACTGGAGTGAGTCCGCCCACCGCCAAGGTTGCTGAGGCACAGTCCAGGTGTAGCAGGAGGCACATTGTGTCTATGCGCTGTCCTCAGCGGCCACGTAGCGCACATGGTGCGGTGCGCGCCAATGGCGTCGAGGCGCTTCGTGGCCGTTAGCCATGTCCGTCTCGTTGTCAACAACTAAGAACAAGCTGGGTGTGGACCTACTGAGCGGCCGGACAAGTAGCAGTACGGTTCGGCGTCTTGCCGATGGTGCCTGGCAGCGATAAGCGGCCACATGACCATCGTTCCGATGTCGTCCTCCGGTGTTCCGATGTGAGTTGTCTTTGCAACCTAGACGCGTGAACGCCTGAATGTGACTTTCGACAAGCATGAGAGGGGGCACGTTCTCGAACTCTGATAGGGGTGATTGGGCAGCTTATGGTCGACGCGTTGACGTGATCTGGCTTCGGGTGGGACGTCGGAAAGGCATGGTGGCCGAGGAGGACTATGTGATGGATAATGTACCATGTAAAGCCGATACGGACTTGATTGCGAGACAACTAGACGTTCCGCATATGTTGTGCTGCGTTGCATTGCGATGAAAAGCGAGCCTAGCAGATACACTTTACGAGTTTGCTGTGATATCCTCAACAAGCTCCCCGTCGCTCTCTTGGCTGCGACCGGAGTCGACAGCACCAAGGCATGGTCAGGACTTTGAATGACTCTGATGCGAGCTCTCTGAGACCTCAGAGCTCTTTGTACTTTTTGTACTTGAGCTTGCATGATCCGACTACAGTTGCCTGTTCTCAGTCACGTCCTCTGCCGCCTCTCTGACAGGCACCACATCGACGCCCGCTCGCCGTGCCCGCCGATCGGCGATCCAAGCTGTGACCTTTCTGTCAGCGTGCCACATACCACAGCCCTACCATCGATGCCACGTTCACCAGCGTATAGCAGAAGGTGATAGTAGGCAAAGCCCAGTCGCTGTCCACGAGCTGATATACGGGTTTTGCTTTAGCATTGATCTCGCCTTCGAGGTTTTCGAAGACCTTTTCCGGCCCGATATTTAGCAGTCCCAGCAGAGACAACGCCACGCCGAATACTATTTGGCCGAAGTGGATGATATAGTGCACGGCACCATGGAAACGGTATCGAATCATCGACCGTATGGCCGAGAGAATCAGAGTGATACCCTGGGGTGTCAGCGTTAATAGGAGGCGTAACTCACAGCAGTGGGGAAGAGCCACAACACACCCTTGACTGCATCATCGGCGCTCTCAGTCAACAGCTCTAGGACCATATCGTTGGCAGCATCAATCTTTGCCTCGTTCTCGGTCTCGTTGGCGGTCCTCAGGTCGTCCATGTACGTGAGGTTGTAATAGATGTCCTCGGCCTTCTCGCCCGGTTCCAGACCGGAAGACTACGGTAAGTCCTATGTTAGGGCCGAGACGCAAACTCACAACATAAATTCCGCGGAGGACTGCTCCTGTGTACATCAAATAACGTACCTCAGGCAATGTCGTCGAGTTTGGGTCGTTGTACAGAATATATAAGTCATTGTACATAGTATCAAAGTCGGGCTGTAGGTTCAAGCGTTGGAGATATGTTGCTCCTTTCACGTATGTTCTTTGGTCGACCTCAGAGTGATTCCGCAGAGCGTCGGCCATCTGGAACCAGTACGGCGTTGTGTCGTTGATACCATTGAAATAGTTCTGCAGGATAATTGTGTTCTGTACTAGTAAGCTGGTTTCATTTAGTAGGTATGCGACTCACAATCATGCCGGACAAGAAGAGCAGCATGACGAAGTGCAGGGGCAGATGTACTGCTTCCCAACATAATGCCAGACGGGGGCTTTGGGCAGGAACCTCGATCTCAAGATGCTGGAAGAGGAACAGATAAAGATTGAAGATGATAACAATCACTGGTATCAGAGAAATGACGAGCCTGGCAAGAATTACCGAGAAAAGCCTGCGCGTACACTGATGCCTCCGTCACATGGAGATTCTTGATGCCCTTGTTCAGTGTGCCGACTAGACCTGTGAACCCCTCGCCGCTGATGTCAGCATGCTGCCCCATTACTATTGATACAAACATGATGATCAATGTCAACGCCGAATAGCGTTCTGATATCTCGTCTTGTGGATAGAGATAGCGCCGCCAGACGATGGGCGGCGTCCATGTCGACAGCATCTCGAGAGCTATGCCCAGGTAAAACATTGCAATCTTGGCTGCCACACGAGAGTTGTTTGTCGCGGGTATAGCCACAGCTACTGCGGCAAAGACAGCACAGACCATATTGGCCAACGCAGCAACCTTCGCGTCCTTCACAGATCTTCCTACGCGCCGTCCGTCGAAGACGACTTGACATCAGCCACACAGTCACACCCCCACTAACCCCAGGCATATTGCACAGACAAGACGACGCGGCTAATAATGAATGTTATTCCCACAGTTAGGAAAGCAGAGCCCGCGAGTTCTGAGTAAGCTCATGCCCCATGCGTTCCCGTACTCACGATGTGCAGTAAGTACACTCGTAGGCTCCTCATCAACATTTAGCTGGTAGACCTTCAACAACTTGCTCAGATCCCAGCCCACAGCCGCCGACCCCATGTACGCAAACATCGCAATCTGCCCGGCCTTCGCAATCCGGTGGAAGTTGTCCTCGCCCTCGAATCGCACATCATAGTGGACTTGGGTCTTCCAGACCCACACCATGATGACATAGTACCTGGCGTCAACTCCCCTCTCGACACTGCTCGCACGAGAGGTATGTCACAATCACACCTGGCTCACGCAGCTCCGTATTAACCGAGAACGTCGCAAGCACCGATACGAAGAGGAGGTCTGTATCAGCATCGCGTATCGGACCTTCGCTTACCGTAGAAGAGTCCCATCCATTTGGACACCTTGCCGCCTTTACTGAACCACTCCTCTTCATCCTCACTTGCAGGCGCAGGCATCTGCCGCCATGGCAAATGCCTCACAGTGATTCGTGGTCGTTTGCTGTGTCTCACGGCGGCTCCCCAATGACCCCTTCTTTCTTGCTTCTCATGGTGGTGGTCCTTGTCGTTACTTTGCGCACGATATCGTAGCAAGCTTTTCTCCCCAGGAGACACTGGTGAGGACAGTTCTTTCGCTGGAGTAGCCAGCTCGCCACCTCCCTCGCTGCCTTCAGTCCCATTGTCCTGCTGTACAGAGTAGTTTACTGCAGGCACAGCGACGCGCAAGGGGTCCTTGTTGCCGGCGCTGTTAGAGCGAGCCTGCCCGCCGGCACTCGAGCTCTCCATCGCACCGTAGTTTGAGACCGTCAGTGTAGTAATGAGTCTGAGATGGATAAGCTGCCAGCGTTAGATCCCATCAGCCCCCTCATTTTGAGCCCAGGTATGTGTCTCACTTCACGACGAACGCCATCTTGAATACCGATGCGACAAAATGATCAGTTCCAAAACCACACATTCATTGCCATGCTCGTCATCGGATTCATCAAAGTCTGAACGCCGGTGTCTGCGTGCCTGACCTCAGCCGAATCGGCATCGAGCGTCAGGCAGAGAGAGGGTGTCCGTGATACACTGATGCTGCAGCTGTGCAGCTGATTTGGCATCACACATTCTGAGTTGGACTGTTCATGCGTGTGCGTGAGGCGTCCCTGTGAGCCGTCCCTGGTAACAGCAAGTTGGTCGAGCTGCATTTCTTGTTACACCCGTGGTAGTCCGTTGGACACGCCTTGCAAGCTGCAGCCCTGGGTGGATAGGACGGATCGCGGGTTGCAACGTTCGACCTCGGTTGAATGCGACTGTGCTGCTGAACTGCATCATGATCTCTACTATGAAGGGACATTATAGACGTAATCGCCATCACTCAGCTCCTCGGCTAACCGACAGCTTCATGCGCGTAACAATACACTCCTCATGGCGGCTCTGGGATCGGGTGCCTCAGATACGGATGCCTGAGGGCCTCGTTGACCGTCACTCTGGTATCCGGGTCAAAGTCCAGCATGCGCATGATCAAGTCGAGGAACAGCGCATTGTGAGCATGAGTCGGCGGGATGATCTCTTTCAGACTCTTCAGCCCCTTCACAAACTTGCGCGACGACTTGGACACGCTAGCGTTCGGGAAGTCGATCTTTGATCCACGGAAGAACTCTGGCTTCTTGATCTTCCCGCGGTCGACCATGCGCTGGGGCATCTTGCCCATCACCACCTCCATCATCGCAAGGTGCTCCAGGTTGTCGTGAGTCTGGAAGAGGGCATCGCCAGTAAAGAATTCGACGAGGATGCACCCGATAGAGAACATGTCACATGGGTATGACCATGGAAGGCCTGGGGTTAGCTACAGATATCTCAAACCTCAGAGCTGCTCGCTGACTCACCGAGAATTATCTCTGGTGCACGGTAATGCCGGGTGCTCACGACACTGGAATGGTACTCGTTCTCAAACGTGGCACTGCCAAAGTCGATCAATCGGACGTCCGTATTCCGCAGAATGGACTTCGATTGAGCACCGGCTTTTCGTGGACCCACAAGTCGTGACTCGTTGCTGACCAGCAGGATGTTCTCGGGCTTGAGGTCGGTGTGGATGAGCTTGAGCTTGTGCAGGACTGTTGTCAGCGTCATCAAAGCAATGTGGCATATGTTCTGTGACTTGAGTTAGCTAGACTCACATTGCACACTCTGCAGCAGACTCAATGCAAAGTCCTGGATATGTCTTTCAGGGAATGGTTGAAAGCGATTCAGCTTGAGGAAGTCGAACACGCTCATTCCAAGAAGCTCAAAGACCAGACATGGGTGGTTTCGGAAGTCGAAGTACTCCATGAGGTGTATGCATTTGCTGCGGTCAGCGGGTGTCCTAGAAATCCGAGTTCAGGCGTGAGGATGCAAGTGGGCAGCACATTTTGGTGCAGATGTGCTGCCAGACGCAACCCCACCACTCGTCCACCTGAGCACAGCACACGCCCACTCACTAAGCATTCGTCGGATCGCTCTTCTTCAACGTCTCCAGGACGCGAATCTCGATTTTACTTGCGTCGCGATACTTCTGCACTGACCGGATGACCTTGATAGCCACACGCTTCCGCGACTCGATGTGTCTGGCCTCCACGACTTTGCCAAACGTTCCCTGACCCAAGAGGCGAGTGATTTTGTCTGCAGTCAGTACATACCCAGCTAAAACCTCGTCTTTGCTCACATCTTCCCCCGATCACATCGTCGGGCTTGACAACGTAGTGTCCCTCCGGGTCATCCCAGGGCGCCTGCCCCGGTGCTGCTGGCGCAGCTGCAGTCGAGGTCGAAGCAGCCGGCGCAGGTGGCGGAACGTCCTTCTTGACTTTCGGCTTTGCAACCTTCTTCACGTCGTTCTCCTCCTCCACCTTCCTCTTCTTCCCATTCATGCCATTGCTCCACTTCTCCACTGCTGCGGCAGCCGCTGCAGCTGCAGCACGTGTCCGCTTCCTCGGCACTGGCGACGACGAGTCCTGTATCACAATGACCTCCTTCGGTTGTCCCACAGAGTCATATGTATGCTCCGTTGTCCATCCATTGCCCTTCGACGGGATGGACTCTGCCAGCCGCCGCGAGCTGCGCGTGCTGGACGCAGTCGCGGGCGTGGAGGTGATAGTGGCAGAAGACGGCTTCTTGCGGGGTGGCATGTCGGGTGGTGATGCAGAGTACTTGAACTGCAAGGGTGCTGGAATGTGGACAGGTGACCTGCGCGAAGGCGGTGGGTACGGCGATCGGGGAATAGATGGATATGCTGGCCTGGAGTATGTGATATCTGCCAATGGGCTCGACAGGTACTGTCTAGAGTGGTACAGGTCCTCGCCCTCTGCTGCTGTAGCTGGTAGTGGCGGCCAGTACTGGCGAGTGTAGACAGCCGTCAGGGGCGGGTGAGGAGATCGGAGTGACCTATCCTCTACTGTGTTGGGAGACGAGGATGTGCCTGCGTAGGGATGGTGGGGGTGGTGGTACGGTGGGGCTGCTAGTGAGGATACGCCGTTGCTTCGTCGGAAGTCGTAAGGAACTGCCGTGTAGGGAACTGGTGGAAGCCCAGTGCCAGGCGAGACGCCACTCCGGGGTGGTGCTGGTGGATAAAACTTGTACGACGACGGAGGTGCAGTGACTGGCGCACTCTGTGGTGCGTCGTAGTGCAAGCGGCTGGATCCAGAAGGGGGGATGCTTATAGCTGGGGGTGGGGCGTGCGACCGCGGCGCGAGGCCAGTTTGAGGATGATAACTCGCGTTGACCGGGGAGTGCGCTGACGGGGCACTCAGTCGGCGTAGCGGTGGCGGCGCTGCGTGCAAATCTCGCAGATGCGGAGGATGTTGTTGTTGCTGCTGCTGCTGCTGCTGCGAAAGCCTGCTGGGGTAGCTAGGATCGTGGCCAGCACCTCCTCCTCCTCTAGACGGCGGGCGACTGTCCTTCTCGTCTGCTACTCTTGGGTAGCTGTGATGCGGATGATACGTCGAAGATGTGTTCAGATGGGGTGTCGCAAATTGCGAGGGCACCTGCAACTGCGCGGTGTGCGCGTGCGGCGCTGGCGCAGAAAGCGCTGGTCGAGATCGAGAGATCGATGCGTGTGGGACCGGGCAGTCGTTGCTTGGGCCTGGAGAGATGGTAGTATCGTGTATCTGCTGTTGTCTAGAGGTTGGATACTGCGTCTCCATGGGGTTGTGCCGTTTGCTCCTGCTTGCTGCTGAAGCCAACAAAGCTCAAGCCCGAGCCTGCCTGCCTGTGCTGCCTTGGTGTTCTGTCCCTGCTAGCACTCTTGCGTGACTCTGGACTCCTGGCTTTGGCTCCTGCCTCCGCTTGGCTACTTGCTGAAGCGCAGTAGCGGAATAGTTGGCAAACGACGCCGGCACGTCCACCGTGATGGATCCACTGTTGATGCTGCAGGGCGGCCGACCACGTTGAAGACGGAGAGGAGAGATGCGTGGATGAAGACGTTGAGTCTTCAAGTGGTCAGAGATGGGCCAGCAACAGCGAGCGAGCGCGCACGCAGTGGTGGTAGTGGTGGTGGTGGTGGTGCGTCCGTCGGCGGGTTGACAGGTGCACACTGCACACGCTTGCAGGCTAAGCTAAGCTGGTATGCTGTCAGCATATGCACGCACGCATGCACGCACGCATTCACGCACCTGCGGCAGGGCTACTCAGGCTGGCTGGGCTGGGGTTACTGCTGCTTCTCCTGCCTGCTGCTAACTAGCGGCGACTATGGGGGAATACTGCCGTCGATATTGAAACGTAAGTGGGGGGAGAGTGTAAGGAGTAGTGTAGATACGCAGTTTGAGAAACGAGGAATGGGGCTGGCAGTGGGTAGTGGGTAGCATGGGTAGTGGGTTTGGGCTATTGCTAAGCTATGCTTATGCATGTGCGTGCATAATCCCACTTTTCCGCTCGGCAGCCGATTCCGAGCGAGCTCAGCGGGGTGTAGTGGCAATGGGGAGTATGGCAGAGGTCAAATGCTGCACAGGATGGAGAACAGCATGGTGTTGATATGGAGCAATGCAGTGTGTGTGTGTGTATGCGAGCGTGCTCAGTGGCGACGGCTGTTGCTTAGCACGTAGGCACTGAAGGAGGGCGTGCGTGAGTTGCGTCTTGCTGCGCGCAGCAGTGAGTTTCAAGGTGATGTATGTCGGCCCTCATGCCATTACTCCGTGGCCACTACGCGGTATTGAACAGCAGACTCTCCTATCTAGATCTTCGAGTCAAAGCAGTTGCAGAGTACGTCACAAAGACTGAAGGCATACAGTGGCTGTCGCTCAGTCATCGGAGGCGGCGAGGTTACAAGCCGATGTCTCACTCATCTGCAGGCGGGCGTGAGGCAGCTCCGATGATGTTGATGTTGAGATCCGAGTAATCAGGAGACAAGCTCCACAACACAGAGTCAGTTGTGTACATTCTGAGCGTCGAGGCGATGTACAGTATTGAAGCGCAGAATCAGATACATTCACAAGGAAGAGAAAAAATAGTGAGCACCCGGTATGGAAACGATGATTACTTGCAAATGTTCTCCCTTCCTCTCAGCGCGCAGCAAATGGTTCAATAAGTGCTGATCCGACAATCCGAGCTCGGCGGACCTGCACCCGATGTCTCACAACAAAGCCGAAGTCCATATAGCGAGTGAGTATCAATTTCTGTTACACGTATGGCAGTGGCACACGGATCTGACCAACTCCTGTGCGTTCCTTGTGCATGGAGTTACAGTGCTATAGTACAGCTATAGTACAACAGATCTATGCTCTACCTCTGCGCCCTGATGACAGTGATCCACTCGCCCAACTCGCGCTGCCCCTCAGCCTGTACAATGTAGCTATTAGTCATGGTATACAGCTTGAACGCGTAGCGACGCTAGATATCAGCACATTCCAATCTCCCACTCACCCCAAGCAACATCTCGACATCAGGACTGGCCTCGACTTTCGCATGTGCGACGTTGATGACCTGTGTCTCGCGCTTCGTGAGATCCGGGTATAGGTATATGTATGGACTGGGGTCAGCGAGGACACGACCACCACTCACGGCCGCAACATGGCTTCGACTTCTTCCCAGACGTTCTGGCTCGAGTCTGTGAGGAGTGCCAGTCGTCCCTGCTTGATGACACGTTCTGCAGGGGTGACGAGCTTGACTGTGGGGATGAGCCGTGGTGCGAGCTCGGGGAAGAGCGTGCGGAGTCGTTGGATCATGAATTCCTCTTCTGGTGTGTCTTCGATGTCGAGCTGTTGTCAGCTTCGGTGGAGAGGAGACAGCTTGCGGCCGAATGGAAGCTAAGGCAGGGGAAAAAAATCGTCTGGTAAAGAGAAGGTAGGCAATGGGAGGATCACCCAATTGCAAGGAGATGGGAGGAGGATCGCCCAACAGTGGAGAGGTGGAAGGAGGATCACCCAGTAGTAGGAAGAGGGGGAGGAGTATCGATCGGTATAATGAGGAAAGTCACTTACCGCATAACGGCCACCCAGCTCACCCCGCCACCACCCCACTACCCTCCTGAGCAGCGCCTCTCGCTCCTCGTCACCAGACTGCCTGGCAACCACATCCCCGGCAAGACTAAGCACAGCCCGAGCAACCTGCACGTCCGCAGCGAGCCGGCGCCGCCTCCCCATGACAGCGTACTCTCGTACAAGGGATACGCCGCGCGGTCGCCAGTCGCCCAGTACTTCCGCGTAACATCCTCTCGTGGTGACAAGGTCACGCAGATCGGTCCTCGTCCTCGCTAGAGGCGGTTTGAGGTCAACCCCGAAGATGGCAGTGACGCTCGTGTACGGCTTCGAGCGCCAGAAGAGAGGGAGGCTGAACCGGCGAGCATCGCGGTCGATGATGCGTACCCTTACGTCCCAGGCGAGTACGGCCGGCTCGTCCATTGACGCAAACTCGATCTTGAGCCTGAGGCGGACAACGAGGTGGTCGTCCGAGGGTGTGCGCCGGTCGAGCTGGGCGCACTCGTGGGCTGCGGTGTCCCATGTCCCCCGGGCTAAGAGAGTGGATGTCCCGTTGGAGGCGTAGGTGGCCTCGGAGGACATCTTGACGTCCACTGCAGCAGCGGGGACTGGCTTAACGTCGCTGTCCTTGTGGACGAGTCTGATCCCATCGACGGATGCGGAGGCGATACGGGACCAAGGGAGGGCATGGCCACTATCGTGCTTGAGCGTGAGGCAGAGCTTCCTCTGGAGTCCTTGGTGGAGCTGCACGACGTCCTCCTCGACCTCGGCTGGGGTGTAGCCCCCATCGCCGGTCAACTCATGGATCTCGAGGCTGACCAGGATATCGTGATGTTGTGTGATTGCCGACTTTCCTGCGGGTTCGATGGATGTATCCTGCTTGGTCGTGTCGCTGATCGTACCTGTGCTGATCGTGCCGTTGGTCGTACCAGTGCTGATCGTGCCTTCGGCGATGCGGCTGTCGATCACACCTTTCCTGACTGAGCCATCGGTTATGTCACCTTCATCAGCAGGCGCCATACCGTTATTCGAGGTTCGATGTGATTCCTCATTTGCAAGGCCACCATGTGATGTACCATTGACATCCGCACCCGTATCCTCTCGCGTGCTGTCGCGCTTCAAGCGGTCGAGGTATGCATCCCGGACCCGCGCAAACACCTCAATCCCAGCATACCCGGATGCAAAGTACTCCTGCATTGCGGAAGTAGTGCTCACAGACACAGTGCGCCGGAGCTCGAGATGCTCTGAGGAAGCCTCTCCCACCCTCACAGATGGGGACGTGAAGACATCATCTGCAGCGACGTGCGATCCGACGAGAGACGACAGGCGGGTTTGGAGGTGCACTTCTGACACTTCGTCCCCGGACAAGCCCTGCACGGAGTCGACTGCCACGACGAACGAGAACGTGTCGTCGAAGGGTTTGAGGCTGGCAACTGAATCATTGTCCCCATGCTCAGTGGCAGAAGACGAACACTTGAAGCCCACTCGACAGGAGCCAATCCGTTGCAGCGTGTAAGGGCAGTAGATCGGCACAATGGAAGTGTGTGACACTTGTCGGCCGAGGAGACATAGCGAGACGCGCGCTCCTCCGATGTAGGAGAACGTGGATGCGGGTCTACCCACAAATGGCCCGAGCAAGTCCAGATGCGAAGAGTGCTTAGGGTTGTCCTTCGCTTCCTGAACATGGCGGATGAGTGCAAGCTGGCGCTGGAAGTGCTTCAGTCCCCATGTATACACCGCCAGCTGAAGCCCCATCACTCCGGTTGTGTTGGGAGGTGTCTTCGGTTCTGCTTCTTTCTGATCGGATGTCCGACCTGCACCACCTGGAAGGGTAGACTCTCGATCGATGACTTGGACCACAACGCGCGGACCGAGAGAAGTTGACGTGGTGTCCGACACGTCCTCGTAGTCAACAGCGCCGCCCCTGTTCTCCAAGGCAGACCTGGGAGACGTTTGTGGCGTGTCCACGATGGCAAAGTCATACGCCACTCGCAAGCCCATCTCTTTGCTGAGGTCAGAACACAAGACCCTGTCATGGACTCACGCGATGACATTCGCCTCCTGGACCTCCGCAGCATGCAGTAGCAGCTGCTCTGACATCTGGAAAGTCCGCAGTGTTTTCCACTTGTTGACGGAGTCGCGGGCAAGGACCAGCTCCTCGACCGACCAGGACGAGGCATCAGAGTCCGGTCGGTCCCCGCGAGCCGCTGATGCCTCGGAGCGGATTCGCTTCATCTCCTGCGACAGTACTCGCAGGTGTCGGGCAGCTTGCCTCTCAAGGAGTGACCGTTCGCCTTGCTTCGAGGGGGTCGAAGGTAGCGATGGGGGAGGGCTAACAACCTTAGATGTCCGTGACGGCGTTGCTGGCCTCGCAGACTCATCCATTAGGTTACTGGCCTCTGCCTCTTGGGAAGCATTACTGGTCTCAACGACAGCGCGTTGAGGCGAGGAGTCTTCTCGGGGCGGTGTAGAAACCTCATCCGAGGCTTTACCTGACAAGCCACGAGCAGTGCGGACCTTGATCTAGAATCAGCCCTGCCAACTTCGTCACTACTCACAATGTCTTCGAACAGCTTGTCCAGATCTTGGTCACCCAATGCCTCAATGTCCGCCAACTCGCGCCTGGCAGCTGTCCAGTCCATCAGCTCAGTAGAGGCCGGGGAGTCAGCCCGCTGAGGAGATCCAGTCGAGCTAATCGACCCGCCCATGACAGACATCCGTTTTCGATGTGTGCGCACGCCAGCAGGGTCCTGTCGTCAGCGTCCTCCCCGACTACGAGGCCAATGTCTCGATCTCCATGCCACTCACATTGAAGCGGAACACATGCACGTCTCCCAGGATCACGCGGAACCCATGCTTCAGGCGATGACTCTAAACGTCAGTTGGTAAATGGCACTACCTCACCGTCTCTGCGGGTGTCCGCTTTCCGTTGACCTGTGTGTCAGCGCACTGTGCCAAATCGCTACTCACAAAGACCTGAGCCCCAGTCGATGCTGCCACGAACACATCACCATCAGTGTTTATGAATCTGCAGTGGCTCTGCTTGATGTTCGGCCCTGACAGCTTGATTTGAGCCGTCGGGCTGTCGATGCTCCCAACAAGTGTCTCGCCGGGCTTCAGCTGATACACCAGGCATTCGGACATGAGTGGATCTGCATGTCAGATCGCTCACCTATCCACTCACCTTCGTTCAGATTGACGAGGGAGGGATACTTTTGTGGGGCATGGACCCCAACAAGCTAGACGTGTCAGCGACCCCGACCGTTAACTGCGACAAGTGTAGTGTACGTGACGACTTCATCGAGGGGAAACATGAGTTGTGAAGGGAGGAAATTGCACCACAGCAGGTTGGGGAAGACAGAAACGTACATCCTTGTCGACAGTGATGCCCAGCTCTTCCAAAGCCTGCTCTCGAGCGACCTGAATTGCCTGAGTAGCAGCGAGCTGTTTGTCAGCGTACACAGATATCGAGTCTTACTTTCTCCTCCCACGTCTGGTTCAAATCCTCCATGAGCTTCTCCGACGCACTGCACATCAGCACACCTGCTCCAGGTCTACGACGGACAGCAACTGATCCTGAAGCTCGAGTTCTGGTGTTAGCTCGGAAACGCAATCAGTCTTACTCGAGATGCGTTTGACCTCCCCATCCTTCGTCCTGAACGTCACCATTTGTTGATCTTCAGGGATGCTGGGGTCATAGTCTGTCTCCTTGCCCTCTCTTGATGCTGCAGATGCGACACGACTGCGTAGCACTGTTGTTCAGCGTCTGCTCACAAACGAACATACGATCAAGCTCCTCCTTGAGCTCCCTGCACTGTCAGTGATGATCATCGCAATCGCCCACCTGATAAGCTTGGCCTTGGGGTCCTCATTGACGATTGCGTGGGTCTTGATCCGCTTCGCGGCATTGGCGTAGCGTAGAGTACTGAGGTTAGCACTGCACTGCGCATCTGTTTACCTCAAGGTCTCCTCATCTGCGCGAGGGGGTCAGCTCAAACCAAAATAGAGCAGTCAGTACTCACAGTCGGCAGGGCTGGAGTCAGCTGGAAACTGGAATGCTGAACTCACGAAACTGTAGCAATCATCGTCGTCTTCGAGTTACCACCCAAGCTCTCCTTCAAGAGCCAAGTGAGCACCGAGTCGCGATATGGGACAAAGTCTTCCTTCCTTCTTGGACCTTTGTGTTCCGACTGCTGAGCGAGCGCGGCAATGACTTTACCCAGAGTGTTCAGAGACTTATTGATGTTCGCCCCCTCCTTGAGACGGGCACCCTGCGAGTCAGACCTGCGAGTGCCACGAACCCACCGTAGCACCCGAAGCAGCAGACCGCTCGCTCCCAGCAAGATCAACGAGCGAGACCCGTGACACCTTCTCCCCTGTCATTCTTGTGGTCGAGTCGGACCGTCTCTGAGTCAACTGCGGAGTGGTCAGCCGAGTCTACACCGATGGACGCACGATGACAGTAAACACCGCATGCGACCTCGACGACGTCTCGTTCATATTCGTTGCTGCGACCGTGCGAGCCTTGTTGCCCTCATTCATCAGGGCCATGATCTGCCCATAGTCTTGCACGACGAGCTTGCTCAGATCCTCGACGTACGGGCCTAGCGAGGGGTGCTCTCGAACCCTCAGGTTGTTCTTGTTCGTCGGATTAAGCAAGTCTCGGACCCTGCTATCAGTAATTCCCACAGCTAGTCTCACTTCTCATTGTAGATCTCCATGTACGACACTTCAACAGAGTACTCGATGTCGGACCCGCTATCGCGTCGCTCATCCAGGCGCTGGAACAGCTCTTGCGTCGTCAATGGGATGAGGCCCTTGTCCACCCCGTCTGAGGGTCAGGAGTGTGTCGACTTCCCAACTCACATCCCATCATCGAGTCTGTAATGTCAGCTTAGGTCAAGTGCTCCTCGGTAGACGGAGTGGCACTCACAGCTCTTCCCACTGCAGATGGCGCTCAGCTTCCTGAGGACTCGCTTTGCTCTGCTCACCTCCCAGTTTGTCCATCTGCGTGTCAGCGTCGCTTCTTCCCTCACAGCCTGCGCAAGTCTGCGCAAATAATAAACTCACAAGCAAAGATACATGTGTTGAACCCCTGGAATGCATGGTCGAGCAGCTCGACGCCTAGATCCTCGTACAGCGTCTGCTGCGATGCGTATCCAGGCTCATCACGCGGACCAGCGCTCCAGTATGACTTGTCTGGCAATCAGCGAAAAGCTCCAGGAAGCCCAGCCCATGCACTAACCATAGGAGAACACATGCTGCTTTTTCTGGCCTCGGACTGACGTACCCAACGAGGACTCAGGAGGATCCAAGATCGTCTGACCGTCCTCCATGCGGATCAACGCCTTGGCGCCTCGTGCTTTCTCTGCAAGAATCAGTACGCCTTCCCAGTTCAGAAGTCCAGACACAGAACTCACCCCGTGCATTGAGGGGGCGACATCTGCGATTATCAGCATCACTTCCCTTCGGCAGTCAAGGCTGCTCACCGTACGACGACCTTGATGTTGCCCCCGCCGGACATGTTGCTGCGACAGCTGGAGCGCTGCCGGGGTATGCGCGTTCTGGGTAAGACTTGGTCTGGATAGAAGAGTTTGAGAACTGGAGTCAAGGAGCGTCAGAGTCGTTACTGCTGGACGACGGACATGAGACGACAGCGATGAAACGCCCCATCTCAATGTGAGTGATGTGCCCGAAACCAAATAACGGAGTCGGGTTGGTCCGCCTGGTGTCCGGGTGGCAAAATCAGTGACGCGCCGGTTGATTGTCAGTAGTAGTACATGCCTCAGCAGTGACCGACCTGACAGTGGCAGCATACACCCTCGACTTTTGGCCGGTGCTTGAAGCTGTGCGACCTAAATTGTAATGACTGCCTATCGTATCTCTGAGAGTCGTGCTCAAGTTGACAAACGTACAATGGCGGGGAATATCTTGGTTTTTACAACATGAAGGTTCGTGAAGACAACGAGACCTCCTCAAGAAGCTCGCTCATTGGCAAGATAGCTACGATCGACGATCGCATGTTCGTAGCGTATCAAGCTCTGTGTGCTTGTTTCGAGACTTGTGTGGTAACTTCGAGACCTGCTGGCTGCCTCAGAGCTTGTGTGGTCGCGTAGAATCTCGTGTGGTAGCACCCATACTCACCCAGACAAATGAGCTCACCGTTCAAGCCGTCAGCCGTTGGGAACGAACAACGACAATCCGAGCATACAACACAATTCCCTCCATCCTCTCGAGGCCTTCAACGACATCATGGTCATGCAGCCATGGGTTGGGCGGCTTCCCTGTGCTGTCGACGGTATCGATGAGGCACAGTGCTGTTCTCTCGAAAGCAACGCCTTCATGTCTGTCAGACGTTGTTCATCATCAGTGTCCTTCATTCGAGCTCGTTAGCAGTAGTCGTCCGTCAGATGTACCTCGTCAGTCATATCTCAGTTGCATTGGTCTGTGTCCGCCGAACTCATTCGGCGCCTGATAGAGGATCGCAAACGCTGCATATCTCATCTCATCAGTAGCTAATCAATCACATGAGCCAAGCTCGACTAGATCTTCGCATCGCTGTCCACTGCTCTACGAACGCTTAGGCAGCTCCTCGTCGACATACTTCTTGCCCAGGAAGCTGGGGTCAGCGAGATTCCATTCATCTGTGATTCCAATACTCACCCCTCCAGGCCGCTGAGGCCGATGAGACCGGCACCAATGGCGAGCACAGTCTGGCGGTCCCAAGGGCGGTCCCAGTTGGTGTAACCGACGTAGCCGAGTGTGCCCAGGATGGCGATGTTAACTGAAATCAGCACTTGCTCTGCCTCTTCTGTACTCACGGGCACCAACTAGACCACCAGCAACACCCGGGCGGAGAATAACCTCCTTGGCCTGGAGGTAGGCACGCGAGCCCTCACGCTTGGCGCGCTCGTACTCGGCCTGGCCCTCGGGGGTGTCGAGGTAGGACTCGGTCATCATACTGAATGTCAGCAAGAAGCGGAAGGGTTAGAGCAGATCGAAACCCGCGTCCACTCACCCCTCAACGGCGAAGAGACCAAAGACACCAGCAAGGGCACCACCGACGACGTTGCGGTCCCAGGTGGGGCGGTCCTTGTTGATGTAGGCGTAGTATCCGAGGGTGCCAATGACACCGACGTTGACTGGGGTCAGTATGGATTTGAAAGTGCCTGGCGCCGAAGCTCTCTACCCACCAACACCAAGGAGACCACCAAGGACGTGGGGACGCAGGACAACATCAGTAGCCTTGTCCCAGTACGCGGCGAGCGTGTTCTCGGCGTTGTTGAGCTCCTTCTGTGCTATGTCAGTGTGACGCTCCCAACGCGCGACCGATCCCGGTTTTACCACCCACCTGGGCCTTCTTCTTGATCTCCTTGCCGTGCTTCTCGGCCTTGTCGGCAGCCTTGTTCGCATCCTTCTTCATGTCGGCCTTCTCCTTCTCCCACTCGGGGTCATCTGTACGTTGTTTCAGCTGGTGGCGAGTTAGCACTACTATCCGATGCTGAGTCGCGTCCCATACCCCGTCCTGTACCGCCGGTTCTCACGCGTCCAGAACCGAGTACAGCAACGCCCTTTCATGTTTTCACTCACCGATGTCTCTTCGTCAGAAGCCGGCAAGCCATCACGCAGGTCCTGGCTTGGTTCTGGCATTTCACCAGCTGGAACTGCAAAGGCGTCAGAACAGCCACTTGCGTTTTACCGGGGACATGTGGCCACCCATTATACTAACAACTTACTGTTGTGACCGGCGACCTCTGCGTAAGACATTGTGGTATATGCTATGGGGGTGGTGGGGATAGGTGATACGAAGTGTCAGAAGATGAAAAGATCAGAAAGAGATAGATGGATGGATGGATGTGGATACTGACCGCTGGGTGGATGGAAGGGTCAGTCGCAGCAAATCACGTAGGATGCGTAGGACGATGACGGACGAGGTCGGCAAGGCAGCCTGCGAGTGGCTAGGCAGTCAGTCTGTGCCACCAGTCAGGCTTCTCGATTAGCAGCTAGCGAGCCATCAGGCATCAGGTGAGGGCAGAGCATTCGTCCCATTCTCCATCGCCGCCGCCGACGTGATGCACGCGCGTACGGTGCTGTGGGGGAGAGGAGAAGAGAGCAGGTGCTATGTGCTATGTGCTACCCGTGTTGTCCCATCCCACACGCCTGGTGCGGTATGATGTCATGAATAAACCTACATGCTGGCAATGCTAGGCCCAGATCGGCATGCAGGGGGTGGAGTGTGCAGGGCGCAGTGAGCGATCAGGGTGCAGGGTTGGTGTGTGCGTACAATGAAGATGCAAGGGTGATCGCCGGGGTGTCGGGGATATGGAGAGGCACGTCAGTGGCGTCCGTGAGGTGCGCGGAGTCCAGTCAAGATCTCCGGAGCCAGCCGGAGCCCGCACGTGGCTAACGCGTGTAAGAAGCAGTCGCATGGCAGCCACGCGACGCGTCTGCCTCCGCCCTGTTGTTTGTGGGTCATGTAATCTCGAGCGCGTCAACCAGCAAGTCGATGGTGGGAGGCGGTATTGTCACAGGCCACATTCATTCAGCACCATTAGGCAGGCAACGAACGACTGATCTGCAGAAGCAACGCCGAAGTCAACATCTTGGTGGAACAGAAGACAAGCATTGTTTCAATGATCGCAAGCATCTGAGCAAGCGCAAGCAGTACCTCGGAGCCGCCGTCGAGGCTGAGCACGAGCAAGCGGTCGCTTGACGCTTTCCAGGTCACTTCGGCGAGGTCTCGTCCAACCATGCAAGGCGGCAAAGGCAAGGGCCTGCACCAAGACTCTCCCATCGCGATCTCGTCGAGGTCACTCTCCGCATCGCCCGTACCCATCGTGCTCGACTCGAACAGCGACGACGAGAGCCCAGATGACCTAGCCGTCGCACTGAGGAAGCTGGGAACCAAGGTGCCGCAATCTACCACGACGCGCCAGCCTGTAGCGGGTCCGAGTCGTATAAAGGTAGAACGGAAGCCCACGCTTCCTGCGTCTCCAGTGGCACGCGCATCAAAGAGGCACGTCGACGAGACACTCATAAGCGGCAAGGACTACAGCGAGAAGAAGCAGCGCAGGCGGCGTCTCTTGGTGCCGGAGCGTGGCCAGACGACGTTAACACAGCTGGGCGGTATACAGCGGAACCACGCGCCTGTGCCTCAGAGCACCAATGGTCACGCAAATGGCCTCAAAACCTCTCCGAGGGTCAAGACAGAGGGCCAGCGTCGCAATGCCACTTCGTCTTCCTCGACACTGCTGAACGAATCCCCCGGGGTGCGCCGCACACACTCGAACAACACACTGGGACGCAAGAGCTCCGGAGGGACGTCGATCACAGATCCGATTCTAATCACCACCTCGGATGAGGAGGATGATCTGTCACAGAGTCTGCTGCGGTATTCGAGGAAGGTGGCGAAGTCGGTCAGTGGGGGGTCGTCGTCGTCGTTACTGGCGAATGGAGGGTCGACGTCTGGGCGTGCAAATGGGCCATTAGTATCTGAAAGGACAAACGGTGCACCAGCATCACAGGTGAATACCTCATCTCGAGGGCTCGCAAATGGCATACTTGCAACTCAGGCGAATGGATTGTCCTCATCGGGGCGCACAGCTGGGGCGTCATCGTCTCATGCAATTGGTTCCCCGTCCCGTGCAAACGGCCCTTCGTCTCACGCAGATGGCTCATCGTCTCGTGCAAACGGCTCATCACCCCACGCGAACGGCTCATCCTCCCATGCCAATGGCTCATCATCCCACGCCGATGGCTCATCCTCGCATGGCAACGGCTCACAGCGCCCACCCGTATCAGCCAAGCGACGCGGCCGCCTCGCCTCCCTATTCCCCGACGACTCGAACGACCCCACACTAGAGGAGCGAGCAGCCAAGGCTCTCTCCCAGCCCCCCAGAGCCCGAAGCCGAAGCAGAGCACCAGACACAGTGCTGGTCAGTGCGACCCCTACACCAGTGAAGGAGCCTTCAGGCGAACCCAACAATGTTCCCTCGCCACCAGCCCGGAGACTCCGAGCACTGAACAAGGAGCCCAGCGATATGCCCCTACCACCATCTCGGCGCGTACGAGCAGATACGATGCACAACCCCTTCCTGGTTCCCGAGACGGTGTTGGTCAGCCCAGAGACTGCGGTCATCCCGAGCAAGCGGAAGAACACTCGCGATCAAGAGCAAAGGGCCGCCCCCAGTGACCAGGAGCAAAAAGCCACTCGGGCACAGAAACCTACATCAAACAGCACCCGCTCACCATTAGACGAGAAAATGACGCCGAACAAGCAGCCAACCTCACCCCAAAGCCCCATCACCAATATCGTCGACAAATCCCTCCTCACACCACCACGAGCAACCCTCCTCGACGGCCTCGCTCGCTCACCCACACCGAAGAAGGCCACGCCCTCAGTACCCGACCCCCTGCCAGCGAAGCGGGGGCGACCAAAAGGCCCCCTGAAGCACCTCATTAGCACGGATGACGAGTCATGGCGCCCGCCGAGTGCCCAGGTGACCCGATCTGCCCTCGCGCGTCGTTTTGCCACACCCCCAGCAGTTGCAGATCGCCCGAGGAGGATCAACACCGCTCCGGGGAAGTACACGCTGCCTCCTGTTGACACGCCGATACACCTGTGGCCTACGAAGCCGGCTGTGCAGGGTGTCAGTTCGACTGAGAGGCGGGGGCGGAGGTCTGCGGGGGCTGCGGGGCGGTCGAGGCTGGCTGATTTGCCGACGAGAGCGAGCTCGAGACTCGCTGGGTCGCCTGTGGGATCCAAACCGTCTACCAAATCCAGCTCGAGACTGACTGGGTCCCCTGCGAGGGCCGAGTCGCCTACGAGGGCCGAGTCGCCTACGAGTCCTATGTTGAAGTCGAAGCGAGCTGAGTCGCCTAAGGATATCACGACGAGCTCGAAGCTAGTCGCCACACCCGCCACACCACAGAGGTCGGGGGAGCGGACTAGGGCGCTGTCTAGTCCACTGACGCCTCTGCCGGCCACTCAGATGCCGGAAGGGGGTCTGGCGCGTGATCCCGAGACGTCGACTGGCAAACGCGTTGACGACGCAAGTTTGCCCTGCAGAGGTGATGATCAGCCCGGGTCGCCGAGTCAGATCGAAGCTGTTCTGCACGATGGAGTTACATCAAAGCAAGACGAAGAAGACGATCACGAGAACGCCGAACCTATCGAGGCGGCACAGCCAATGCTCGACGTGAGTGACTTCCGTAGCTATCACCGCACCGCCACGCTGACCCCCAGTTGACAGAGTACGCAGAGTTCGCCGATTTGCACTTCAGCAGTCCCGCGCCGTCGAGTCAGAACGGGAGTACGTCTGGACATGTCGACACTTCTGGGCGACACGGAACCCCCAGTAGGAGTGGCACCTCAGGACGCGGTACTCCAAGTCGCGGCACCCCCTCCTCACGCTCTCACAAACGCATCAGCCTCTCCCCTCTCGCGCGGCTGGGGTCTCTACCCACCATACGGGAACGGAATACGCCGTCGCCGTCGAAGCGGCCCGGGAACTCTACCGTCTTCAATGAGACAATGGCCAAGCCCTCAGCGCCTGCATCACCGGAAGAGTCACTTGCTGCCCGCCTCATCCGGGAGCAGGAAGAGGAGGACAGGCAGCAGGCCGAGCTCAAAGAGCGGGCGCGCAGGGAGGCCAGGGAGAGGCAGGAGCGGCTTCGTGCTCAGTTTGAGGCTGCGGCGGACACGGAGGATGAGGGGGATAGTGGTGATGAGGGGCCGTCGCTGTCACAGATTTTGCGGTACGTCTGGATCCAAGGAGCGTTACAGTGTTTGCTTCTGCGGCGGTCCTACACTAGTCGTTATCGTCCGTTGCACCATTGCTGATCAGATGTGCAGTGCCTTTGGTCGTGCACTGCACCAATCCTGATCCGTTTCATCCACTTTCCCCTACATCCTCATCCACATTCACCTACATCCTCATCCACCAGTCATGAACTCCTTCACCTAGTCCTCATGCCTCAATGTCCCTACCATCCACTTCACCATATTCCTTACTTCCCTCGATCCCCCATAGCCCTTGTTTTCCAATTCACCTTATTACGATCTTCTTATACACATCTGGTTCTCCTTCCGTTCACTACCGAGGGCAATACTAACCCTAGTGAGCAAGAAGCCAAGTGCGAGCTGCGCCGGTCTTCCCGCACCCGGAGCAAAGGCGACCTCGGCGCCACGAACGGCTCACCTGCAAAAGCCTCAGACGAGGCTCGCGCACTTGCCCGTCTCCTGCGCGAGAGCAAGAAGGACGAGCGATCAGGCGCGACGCGTAATATCCTCGCAGCGCTCTCTCTCAGCCCAGAGAAGGTCAAGGCCGCGAACGATGATCTCACTGACCTATCCGACGACGACCAAGATGTGGACATGAAACACCTGCAGGGCGTGGATGAGGAGATGCTGGCGCATGTGGAGGCAGTGCGCGCTGAGCGGAGCATGGCGCAGAGCGAGGACGTGGAGCCTCCGAACAACGCGTTCTGGAGTGGCGAGGATCTGTTCAAGCCTGACGATGTGAAGCCTATGGACCTGGGTGAGCTTTGATCCCAACGCGGCTGACAGCAGATGAGGAGGCCGTCATACTTCTGACGACTCGGTGCTACGAGTTCCTGCCGAGCAAATCAAAGCTCACGCTTGCAGAGCTTTTCCGTCTGGGTATGCGGGCTGACACAGCACTCGCTAACGAGCAGTCTTCGCCACACCAGATGAGCAACTTGCTTGGGTTGCATTGGACCAGCTGCTCTTCGACATGAAGGAACAGCAGGACGAAAACTTCCGCATACGTTTCTTTGACCTCGTGATGGGAGCCTGGCGATACCGAGGTGGCAGAGTCCCTTCCTCTGCCCCCAGCGATGTAAGGTTTGAGAACGGGACAACAATCGACGCGATCCCTCCAGTCATTGTCACAAGAGACCGCGAAACAACGAGCATGATCTTGTGTCAGACTATCAGAGCAGCAGCGGAGTGAGTAGCAAACCCGGCACCGCTGACTGATCCAGATCAATTTTCGCCCTTGACATTGGATCGTTCATCCAGACTCTCACTCTGCTATTGGCGGACTCATCTACGTCGCAGATACTAGCTCGCGAAGTCGCACAGACAATCGACATCTTACTCGAATTTTTCATTGGCGACCAGCAGAGCGACGATCTACTCCCTGTCGCATCGATCATCTCCGACCAGCTCATGCCATTTTCCAAGGCCACTCAAAGCAGGGTCGTCCTCGCTCTAGGCAGCTACTCTGCGACGATGCGCGCCGTTATCCGCTGGGTAGCCATGCTCCTACTCCTTCCCGACTGTCGAGGCTATGTCAAGGACGATGTGAGTGATGGCCCCCCACCCCCTTCACCCTCCAGCCCCCCTTTACCTCCCGCACCTTGACACCACTGACACCAGACACCAGTACCTCCCGTCACACTCCTCGACCACGCCCTCAAGGACCTCTGCATCGCCACTATGGCGCAGCGCGACGCCTCCGCGCACCGCGACTACACTACACTGGGGCACGACCTCGTATTGTGGTCCACTGCTGCGAGCGACATCCCCGCCCTCGTAGAAGCCGCATCACCACCGGACACGCCGCATCCCATGGAACTTCTGGGTTCGCTCACAATCCTGCGGAACAGCATCCTCGACTCGGATCAGGACTGCGACACGAGCGCGATCAAGACCCGCCTGCATCAGATCGGCGAGATCATTCGCTGGAAGAGCGAGCATGCGTCGACGGCGATGAAGAAGCGTAGGCTGGAGGGCAAGGGGCTGGAGGTGGGGAGTGGGGCGCAGACGAAGCTGTCTCTTGGGCAGTGAGGAGTCTCACGGTCATACGACCCTCTGTGCATGGGGTGGAAGATCATCGTGATTTGTTGTACAATGCTACTGGATGCTGTGATGGCAGATGCATCATAGCTGTTATGTTCATGACCGAGTGTGATGCGCCAGTGTGCAGTAATGTTCAGTTCCCTGGGCTTTCCCAGTTGTCGTGCTTTGATCAGCCTTCCGTTGTCACTATGATGCCTGGCAAGCGAGACCACCGTGACAATCGCCCAGTATATGCATGTCAACGCGTCGTCTGTGTTTCAATATGAGGACAGATTTGAACGGAAATACTGAGGAAATTGGTGAAGATTCACAGCTGTTAGTCCAAGTCAACAGCGTCTCCGCGGTCATGGAGATTGGATCACGCCAAGAATCATGTGGCATCTTCCCTGTCAATGTTCAGCAATATATCATTCTCCTTCACATTCAGCCTTGACAAACACTACTTGTTGACCTTCCTATGCTACTGAATCCTCTTGCATTCCGCAGCCCTCAATCATCCTCTTCCGACTCCTCGAGTTCATCCATGTCCCCGTTGCCGGCAAACTCCCAGTCCATGGCCGCGCCCTCACCACCCCCCTCGTCCTCGTTCATGTCCTCCATGAGACCGAGCCACATCATCCCGTCCAGCGTTTCTGCCCAGTCCTGGTTCCTCCTATTCCGTATTGCGGTCAGAAGCGCGGCATCGGCCTGACGCAGCGCATCATGCACCTTGCCCAACGCGAACCTCATCTCCTCTTGCCACTCCACCACACCGGGGCGGCGCAGCAGCATAGCCTCGGGCCTGAATGTCCAAATCTTCAGATGCCCAACTGGTCCGTCAGACCCAAACCAGCATGTAAGACTCACAGTTCGGTCTGATTTTCCACGGCCACACGTCGTCAGATACCTCGCCTACGTGCAGCTCCTCGTAATCTACAGAAGGGTCGGGCATCCCCTTGTCCCAGTCACACATGTACACTGCCCGCGAGTCCATCACGATGCTGGATTCTTCCATCATGCCGTCGAGGCAAGAGATCTCGAAGACGTATGCCATGAGTGGCGGCAAGTCGGACGTGGTTGCTGAGCAGACGAAGACGTCCTGATCTTCGTCACTGTCTTCTCCCTCGGAATACCCGTCCATGTGCTCGTCAAATTCATCGACCTCGACCCTATCGGCATTGACGTTGACCGCTGCACTCGCGCCTCCGTCATTCACACCATTCATACTCGGCGACGACGACGACGGTTCTGGCTCAGGAACACCATCGTCGTGACTTGACCCCGTCACCTCACTTTGACCAAGGTCAGGAAGCCTGACCAGGTCCTCGGAGGCGATGCTACCTCTGCGAGAAGCGGGACGAGTAGTCATGGAGTGATCAAGCGGAAAGTCCGGCAGTTTCGCCAAGTCGATCACGATGATACACGCGACTGCACTGTGTATCGCCATGCGATCATTGAACGGGTTCGTGGCAACGACATCAGGACTCAGTGACATCGTGATGAGTGCGGTATGGCGGCCGACGTGTCTTGCGCGACTCGACTTCTCCAGCTTGAGGCTTTGAGCGAACACTCTGCGATAGTTCGGCACTATGAAGACACCGCCGTGGCCGCCGCGAAAGACTATCTGCCGGATGATGAGGTGGTTGCGAGAGAAGGATAATCCGACGTCAGTTGTGCCAAGAAGTCGGCTTACCCAACGAGCCCCAAGTCCAAGCCTGCATCGCCCCAGTGACGGAAGTTGTACGACAACAAGCCTTGGGCCAAATCGTGACGATCGTCGTGGACCCTCGAGCTGTAGCCGGTCATCGGCCATGCCAGCGTGTCCGCAAGGTCGATGCCTGGTAAAGAGTCTTCTGGACGCTGGGGACCACCTTTCGGTTTCTCAGTATGTGGATATCCAGCGTGTACGGGATACACGCATGTCACGGTGTCCTGTACAGAGGCGTGTAGGTCAGGAAAGGAGAGGAGGTGCTCGCCTTCGAGACTGTACACGAGCACTTGACTTGCTGTTACGATGAATGCGTACTCGTCGTCGATGTGAACGGCCTGGCGTTAGACCTCGAAGCCGTTGTGACCTACTGGTACGGCGGATAACGGTTGCGCCTGGTCGTCCGATGTGGCAAAGGTGAACCTTACACGTCTGCCCGTATCGAGGTAGCAGATGTGCGCGGTCTGCGTCTTATTGTCTGCGGCAATGAGCGCGCCCTCGCCGTTCACATTGCCAATATCCATGGCAGTGCACTGGCTTAGGTGATCCAGGCTTTCGTAGTACTCGAGCGGCAGTCCGCGAGCCTTCCATTCTCTCCGGGAACCACTATACGTGTTGATAGCCCTTCGAGCGGCTTGGGCGGTCCTATAGATAGTGACAGTACCAAGCGGGGATACGTCTCGAACAAGGCTGTCGTCGATAGGGTCAGCTGTCATCAGTCACAAACATTAGGTTTACGCACGTCTCGAGTTGTGCGATACCGCAACGTATCCTGCACCGACGGCGATCTGTGCCAATGCGCGGACAGGCAGCCGGAGTAGCAACGAGCCGGTATACTTGTTGAAGACCAACAAGTGCTCGTCCCTTGAGCTGGTTGACGACTCCGTCAAGGCATACACAGTATCCTCACCGTGATCCATGTACACGTCGTGCAGCCTGAAAGCAGGCGCTGCCAGGAGCGTCTCGTAGGCAAGCCGCTCCTCCCAAAACCTCTTCAGCTGAACATGACCTCTTACTGAAATCAGATGAACATGCACAATCACACGTACGAGCTTGCAGATATTCTTGGCCAGATTCATTGATGTTGTTTCTCGAGCGCGCTTGCTCATAGTCGGAGACGTCTGGAGGCAAGTATGGCTCACTTCTGCCCATGGCCGCTTGCTCTCCGACATAGTGCGCCCATTCTGTCAGATCGATTCCGAGATCGCGACAGACTATCCGCCACAGCCTATTGTTGTTGTGAAGGTGGTCCCGCCATCGCCGGCTTACAGTACAGAGCCTTGGAAGTTCCAGAGGCGGTATGAGTTCTAGGACGTGCAAGAATACATCGTCTCCTAATGCGAGTAGGGGGTCGTTGCTTGGTCGCCGGGAACCGTTGATAGCCGATGTCGTTGAAGCAGTTGGTTCGCCCTCCCCTTCCTCAGCAGTCATTGGAAAGCTCAGAAGCAGCTTTGGGTATTTGGGTTGGACAAACCAGTTCGATCTTGCGGTATTTGCGCAGTCACAACATTGTGGACGGCTCGTGAAGTTGAGTAGGGAGGTCAAAGCGCGCCCATTCCGGAATGAGGCATGAGACGCGACGGTGATCAGGCACCGGTCGGTCATTTTACATTCCCCCTGTAGGAGTTATGGTCGTCTCAACTAACTCAACTATGGCATAGTAGCGTGTCTGTCTACATATCTATGACACGTCCATCGCCATCATGTCCTTTTTGTCCGCTGCATCCTCCTCCTCACCGAACATCATGCCGCTCGTCTCACGCGCATACGCTGCACTCCTGTCGACATCCAGGAAGTACTTGTACGCCTGTCGAATATCGTCCACGTCCACCTGCCCGCTCTTGCGGCGCAATGCTACCAACTGACTCGGGGCAATCAGATTCAATGCGTAGCGCAAGGACGTTTGTCCCCCCATCGTTGCAAGAAGCTCCAGACCGTCAGGTGTCAGGCGCACATCTTCCTCCTCGGCGCGGATTTTGACAATTTCCTTGATCTCCTCGTCGCTGTATGTGCTCGTCGAGATGATGAGCATGCGGTCAAGGAGGTCTGCAGGGATGCCGTGCGGCGACTTGTAGCGAGTGCCACGGATCCTAGTGATACCGCGGTTCGACGCCATGACAACAAGAGGAGCGAGCTCGCCCTCGAGGGCGCGGTTGAGGAACGAGAAGCATTCGATGTCGAGCATATGAACCTCGTCGATGAACAGAACACCAGGGACGATCTCGGCCTTGCCCTCCTCGCGCCATTCTGCCACCTTCGCATTGATTTGGTCACGCAGCTCTGGCTTGATCTCGCCAGTGTCGCCTGCAAAGAGTGCTAGGAAGCCCTGTGTCCGGGAGTTGATCACATCGATCTCGTGCAATGAGACCGTGTGAACGACCTCCTTGCGGTTCTGAAGCTCGCCGTCTGGGCACGCCACGAACTTGGTCTGGCCACGTCAGCATATTTCGCCATATGCAAACGGGATATGCAACTTACGTCCGCTCCCATAGCGTCATAGTCCTTAGCGCGTCCGAAGCTACGCCCGAGCTTCGATATCCGACCACTAGCTTTGTCGATGCTGATGACATCTCCAGCGAGAACCTTCTCCTTCTGCAACTGATCGATCATCTTCGATCCCAAGTCATACACAGTCTCCATGTCCGTCGTCTTCAGTGTCAAGCGTCCCGTCTTCGTTGCCTGAATGTCAGCCGGTTGATCATGGAGCCGTCACTCACTCCAGTCACACTCCTGTCCACCTGGATCTCAACCACCTCGCCCTCAATGAGCTCGGTCTCCTCCTTGATCCTGACTCCAATCGATCGGCGGAAGGCTTGAGTCAAAGCCTCGGTTTTGGACATCTGATGTCAGAGGATATCAGTGCAAGCCAACCCACCTCAAGCGAGAACACCTCGGACGCGGTGAGGTTGACGAAAGGAACGTCGCTGCCAAGCGTTTGCGCCATGCCTAAAATGTTAGCTGCAGAGCCTCAGACACCAGCTCACCCATGGCGATCGCAGTCTTTCCAGTACTAGGAGGACCAGCGATGAGGATGGCCCGTCCGGCAATGCGACCCTCCTGCACCATCTTGAGAATCACTCCAGCTGCCTTGCGCGCCTTGCCCTGTCCAATCATTCCCTGTGAGATTGCACGCGGCTCCAGATTAGCATCGAGTCCCAATCCATGGATGTGAGAGTGGGCGCCTGACTGTCAATACACGGGTTCAACAAGAGCCCGGCACTCACCAATACGCTCCATCTTCGTCACATCCTTGAGAGACCCCGGTTGGATCGAGATGTTGGCAGCCTACTCGTCAGCCCACTGCCAATACTGGATTGTTGACGCACCATTGTGTTGACTGTTCTCCCAAGATCACTGTCAAAACACCACTTCGCGTTCGAAAGCTACAGAAAGCCAGTACGCATAGATGTCATGCCTGTAATCTGAAATGGTTCCGCAAGTCCGCGATATCGCCACGTGATACCACCTCCACCTTGCACGAGATTTCTGCTGCTGAAGTCAGTCGCAAGCAACAACAGGGGATAGGTGTGTTTGTGCACCACCGACATCATGGACGTCGACAAGCAGCCAGTCCCTCAGGCTGAGGTGAAGGCGGAGACATCAACGGGTGACCGACCACAGGGCGGCAGGAGGCAAAAAGACCAGGGCCCGCTTGAACCGCTTGCCGACGTCTTGCAAAGTCGCCTGACGGTCATCAAGGAGGGTGACAACGTGCTGCTGCGGCTTCCAAGCGATGCGGTCAAGGCTGTAGTCGCGTCGAGCCATGGGTGAGTGATTGCGTTGGCTCTGCTGACAACAGGTTGATTCAGCTTGGCAAGTTCGGTGCATTTCCAGCTAAGGAGCTGCTCGGCTTGCACTACGACATCACCTACGAAATCACACCGGACCCTGCGACGGCAGCTTCCACGAGCCGAGCAACGCCTATGTCAGAACCTGAGTTCGACGCACCGAGTAGTGACTTTGGCCAGGCGAAGAGCAAGAGGAAGAAGAACAAGGGCGAGAAGGGGGAGGGTGCGCCAAGCAACAACCCAGGTTGGAAGAATGTCCTGCGGCCGTTGAAGCCACGGCCTATCCTAGACGCAGTGATAGATGACATCAAGGAGACGAACGAGTTCATCGATGGGTCAGAGGACAGCAAGGCCTCGCTCTTGAGTCAGGAGGAGATTGCTGAGCTGCGCGCTCAGGGTGTCTCAGCGGAGGAAATGATTCAGCGACAGATGGAGAGGCACGCTCAGTTCGAGCTGAAGACGGACTTCAGCAAGGAAAAGTGGCGCAAGAGGAAGGAGAAGAAGTGAGCAACGGCCGAGCTGATTTTGTTCTGACAATGAGGTACTTGCAGACGGTTCACCCGTTGGCTCCATCTACAATCAACATCGTTAATCACTATGCTCAAAGGTCCGCGCAGTCAATACTGTTTTTGCGCGAGGACACTCTGTCGCAATTGTTGAACGTCGCCAACATTCGGCCAGGTGGTCGGTACCTCGTTGTCGATGACACTGGCGGTCTAGTGACAGCCGCGATTGCCGACCGTATGGGTTGTGAGGGTCGGATTCTGCTTTTCACCGACGCAGACAGCCCACCCGCATGGGGAGTGCTGAACGTCATGAACTTTGGGGAGCGCGAACTCAGCTTCATCAAGTGGCTCAACTGGATGGAGGCAGAGGAGTCGTACAAACGACGTGAGTCAGCATATCCCGGATGACAGGCTGATGTGTTAGCCGGACCGCCAGCCGAAGACGATATGCCCGCCATCTCAGAACAGAAGACACTGGCCAGGTTGCGAAGACACAACGCCCAGGTGGCGGAGCTGAACGCAACTCGCGACGAGCTGCACCAGGGCAACTGGGACGGGTGTGTGAATCTTACGACGCTGTGCTGACTAGCCAGACTCATCCTTGCTACTGAGCTCTCTCCTATCTCGGTAATCAACCGCCTCACACGGTACTTGGCAGGCTCTGCCACTCTTGCCGTCTACTCGCCGTACCAACAGGTCCTTGCAGAAACCTTGCAGTACTGCCGAAAAGACGCGAACTATCTCGCAACGCAGATGACCGAGTCATGGTCTAGAACATACCAAGTCCTGCCAGGCAGGACTCACCCGCTCATGACGACCAGTGCGATGGGCGGCTATCTCTTGCATGCGACACGAGTGTGAGTGTGGCGGAACCCCACCCTCGGAGTGCAGCTGACATCGCAGACACCCATCGGACTACGTTCCGGAGTCACATCAGCGCCATCTGAAGCGCCGCAGGAAGGACAACAGCGATGCGGACAACGTAGACTCCGCCCTTGACTAGCTATGCATTGTATCACGTTTCGTATGCTCTCATACATTAAGCTCTCTGCCTTTTGGTTTAACGCCACTAGATCCTACCACCACCTCCACCACGCGACCTGCAGTCATGACTATGAGTTGCCACCCAACTTCTGTCAGCATCACAATGTCCACCATGGACCGATCAGACCCAGCTACTGCGACAAAACCAACCACATATGTGGTGCCCACTAAGCATATTCTATCCAAAGCGCACTTGGACGCTTTCCTTCGATCTCCCGCACACGACCAGATTGTTGGTTTCATTGATTCGCTGAACGATGCTGTCGTTGGAAAGAAGTTGAGCGAAGCGGGGGAGGGCTCAGAGGTGGGTTGCTGCAAGTTGCTCGAGCTGACCGCAGCGGACGAAGCCGCTCATGGCCATGCTGGACGCTGTTCTGGAGATCGCCAAGAAGACCCCACCGGTCGACAACAAGCTGTCGCGGTTTGGCAACCCAGCTTTCAAGACGTTCTATGACCGGGTAGCCGAGGCGTCGGCTGGACTGCATGCCTCTATCCCGGGACTGGCACCAGAAGCGGTGAAGGAAGTGGAGACATACTTCAGGGAGTCGTGGGGTAATCGAGAGCGTGTGGACTATGGTAGCGGAATGGAGCTCAACTTCCTCTGTTGGCTGTGAGCGAACTTGTGAAGCGCATGCCGCTGACTACAGACTGTCACTGAAGACACTGGGGCTCGTCACAGAGGAAGACTACCCCTTCCTGGTATTGGGCGTCTTCTGGCGGTATATCCTGGTTATGCGCTACCTCCAAGCTACATACTGGCTCGAGCCTGCTGGATCGCACGGGGTGTGGGGTTTGGACGACTACCAGTTCCTTCCCTTCCTGTGGGGCGCGGCACAGCTGAAGAGTATGTCGATAGGCTGAGGATTGAAGCTGACACTCAGCACATAAGCACATCAAGCCTAAGGCCATCCATGACCAGGAGATTCTGGAAGCCTTCGCCTCGGAATACATGTACCTCTCGTGCATCGAGTTCATCAACAGCATCAAGACGGCAAGCTTGAGGTGGCACTCGCCTATGCTGGACGACATCAGCGTCGTCAAGACCTGGGACAAGGTCAACAGCGGGATGCGGAAGATGTACGCCGCGGAGGTGCTAGGAAAGCTACCGGTCATGCAGCACGCGCTCTTCGGCAGCTTGATACCATTCCCAACGCCTGATGAGGACCCCGAGTTGGCCAAGGCGATCGCTGAGGGCATCAACCCGCCAGACAGCCACGGGCATGTGCACGAGGACAAGGGCTGGGCAATGGACTGCTGCGGTATACCAGTCCCATCAGCCTTCGGGGAAGCGAAGGCCGCTGCAGCCCCAGTGTTCACAGCAAGGACGGGCTTCAAGCCCATTCCTTTCGACTAGACGTATCACATACAACACATTGCATATAGTACTACATCTTGGCTTGCTGGTGCAGCACCCACCTCTCTATGCCTCTATAGATCTCATCTATCTCTACCACCTTATTGACCATTCTCATCTCGTACTCGTGCCCTAGCTGTACGGCCATGTGCTGGAAGTGCCAGTTGTTTGCCCCTCTGCCGGATCGGAGCTCCATGATCGCCGCTTGACCTGGAGGGAGGAATAGCGACAGCCCCAGGGCACCACCATGCACACCCGCGAGTACGCTTGTATGCCCGAAGAGTCGTATCTGCTCCTCAATTGGAAGGTCTGTCGGGTCTATGCTCGCAAACCTAACCATGGTCGTCTCTGCTGTCGTATCCCACCTCTGCAGGTCATCGCCGTCCTCGTGCGTCCATCCGCGAGCAGTACAGAGATCCTGCAGGCCCGTCCGGATGCCCTGTACCATCTCAGCCTCGTTGATGATCACCCTTGACTCCTGCCAGTCACTCCACTCTCCCTTGGCCTTTGCGTTCTGCTCAAGCGTGTCCCTCGTGACCCATAGCACGTTGATCGCCTTTCCAGTAGTCTGCCCGTTCAGCCCGAACAGATGCCTGTAGTAAAGGGCCGCAGCCCATGTTATGCTGCTTGCACATGAGGATCTTTTGGTCACACTAGCAGCAGACAGGAGACTAACGCCTGCTCTAGGGCTGTGGATAGCGGTCGTCACTAGATCGTCAGCCATCTTCAACCCCTCGTCCAGTGACATACAGCAAGTGCCCTCTGGCCAAGGATCAGCTTGTAGAGAGCGAGGAGTGAGTGCGCCCATCCGGTTCCATATCGGAGAGTAGCGCTCCGAGGGGCCGTAGTTGTCACTAAAGACGAGTTGTAGCTCCTGCCCTTGAAGACCCGGCTTGGCCGCGCTGGCGATGAACAGTGTCACAAGGCTCGTGATCAAGTCTTCGGCAACATGGAAGCTGGGGTCAGACGCTCCACCACTCGCAGCTCACGGATTCCACATATCCTGTCTTTGTATGACAAGAACGGCATGGTCGATGGCCTTGTCCGGGCTGCACTCCTTGGGCTGACTATGCAGCTCAGCTCCCACAAAGAACTCGTTCCCCATCTCCTCCTTAAGCCTGGCTCCTTCTTGTGTGATCACACAGTCACCATAGTAATATCTCTGGGAGTACTCGTGCCATGGGCGCAAATTGCTCGAGATACACGTCGCCGCTGGCACCGGCCACCACTTCGAGTCCGGGTCGTGATGAACCGGCATGCAATTGATGCTGGAAGTGCCATTGCAGTACTGCAACGCTGATCGGGCATACGCTGAGATCAAGGAGCGTCCGAGCTGATCAGCACATGTGTCGAGCCCTCTAGACGCGATCTCAGACTCTGCGAGCTGCCAGAACCTGTGCGCCGTGCCGAGGGGGTTGGTGTCGATGAAGGGTGCTGTGTTGGGTGCATGTTGCGTCTGTGCAGCTATGTTAGACCCTGTAGTCGTTTCTCGATGCGGGTCATCATGTCCAGCCGCGTGTCCTTGAGCTGTCTCGTATGTTGAGTAGTTGAGGATAACGCGAATGGCAAGGTAAAGCAACAGCGCCCCTCCCAGAACCTGCAAGTAGAACTGACGAGACCGCCAAGAAAGCCGCCTCCAGAATAGCCCACCTCCGAAACACCGTCTCGACAGCGACTGCCTCTCGAGGTCTGGAGGTTCAGCAGGCAATGCTCGGATAGCCATCAGCACGCCTGATGCTGCCTGTTGTGAGTGAGCGATCTCTAGATAATCTTCAATCGAGTGCCGTTGTGCTTGAGATCTCATCGCATTTCGGTTATGACCGTGCCTGACCATCCTACCTCTACTGTCAAGTGACAAGATGGTGCATGCTTTGATCTGCTCGTCTGTCTATCACATGCATGGGTATGTATGTCGCGGCAAGTGCCGCTCTATGCTTTATGAACCTGATTACAGCTTCTTGACCTTGTCGTAGTCAACGACTGCGTGCTCCGCAGCCACACCGTCACGCTCGATGGCCTCACGCTCAGCCTTGTCGATCGCCTCACGCTCAGACGCCTTGGCGGCAGCAACACGCTCCTTGTACGCGTGGTACTTGGCGTCGGTGCCGAGAGTGTAGTCCCACCAGCGGAACGAGGTGGAGAAGCAGTTGACAAACGCCATGTGGTGGAAGTCGTGGTGGTCGGCTCCTGCCCAGAAGGGGAGGAAGTGGCGGAGGGACCAGGGGAAGTCGTAGCCGGAGTGGGCGTCGACGGCCTGGAAGAGGCGAAGAGTGACCCAGATGTACACGGTAAGGATGTGCAGGTCGTTGCGGAACAGGCAGTACAGGAAGGGGCCGGAGATGGTGCCCTGGGCGAGGATCATGACCTCCAGAGGGTGGGCGTACTCCGCAGCAAGACCGATTGGAGCAGAGAACTCGTGGTGCAGCTTGTGGATGTACTTGTAGAAGGGACCCCAGTGGAGACCACGGTGAGCCCAGTAGTGGAACGCGTCCTCAAAGACGAAGAAGAAAGCAATCTGCGCGGCCATGACATGGAGAGGCGAGAAGGGGACCTCGTAGGTTGCCATGCCGAAGTATGTACAGATGGGGTGGAACAGCCAGATCAATGGAGCCTCGCAGGTGAAGTGGGTGATGAGAACGACCTTTGTGCACTTCCAGATCTGCTCGTTCGTGACCTTCTTGTTGGGCTGCAGCTTCCACTTGTGGAAGAAAGGCATCCTGTCAATGATGAGCCAGGGGATGGAGCGGCCAAAGTACACGATCTGGAGTCAGTGCGAGCTCCAAGCAGCAGGGCGAACGTGCTCATCGCTGCAGCTCCACGCTTCTACTCACCTCGTGCAGCAGGAAGGACATGATACCAGTGGCAAGAATCGCGTTGCCCATGTAGATGTAATAGTTTGCCCAAAGCTGCTCAAACCAGTTCAAGCTGGTGAGGTCGATGTCGCCATACAGCTCCTGAGCAGTCGTTGTGGCATTCGAGATCACCAGGTGGTCGGCGATGCCAGGCGCGTACTTGTACGCATACTGCATCGCCGTCTCGTAGACGGCAGTCGCGGCCATGTTGATGGGTATCCGGTCGATGAAGAGAAGCGCTCTATGTTCAGAGTTCGAAGTCCAACACCGACGATCGAGTCAACGCCCAGGTCGAAAGAATGTGTTGCCGAAGCAAAGGGGTGGTCAAAGACAAGGAGGCGTAGAGCCAAGAGCGACACTACAGATATAAGATGAGAGATCGTCCAAGTCGCTGCAAATGTTAGCGTCGCGTCCGTGGTACGATGAATCGTGCAGAAACATGTCAGGCTGACAACAATCGAGCATTTTTGGGTGGTACGATGGGCTCGGGGCCAATATCAGGCTCACTTTTTCTCTTCCCCAGCTCGTTCTTGCCTTTGTTTTCAAAGGGAACGCGTCGGCATGTGCCCGGTGCCTGGGGGCTCGGTTGCCACCCGGGATCCACGCATGAGTCCATGAGTGAAGGATGTTCTGATCTTCGATTCCAAGGCTATATACGCTTATAATCTCTTGCTCTCATGCTAGGCATGACAGAACTGATGGCAGCATGACCTGACCCGACCCATGGGACGTTGGACAAGCTCTTTGGTATCTCCATATACAGACCGAACCCAGTATTGGTCGATCGCAGGCTCACTCACACATCTGGCGCTTCCTGAGTCCGTGATTGAGCCCTGTGCGCCGGCGCTTGGTGTTCTTTTGTCCTTGTTCGACGTGTGTCCATCATCCATACTCTGCGCACTGTGATCGTGTGTTGAATTCAAGGTTGCACCACCGAAGTGATCCGAAATATGTCGAAGGGGTGAGTGTGGCCAAGTGTGGAAACAGCGCTCGCTCTCTGTGTTGTGATTCCAAGTCTGGTGCCACACTCTGAACAAGCTGCATCGACTATGTGGCGACTAAAAACGTATATAAGCTAACCGGTGCTGCTTGCTTGCTGCATTGGCCCCTGGTCACTGACAGGTTGTCCACGACCATTCACATCGTGTACGACTCGCTGACTTGTGCTGACGGTTCCAAGACTGCCAGACTGCATACGGGCGACTCCTGGCCTCTCCCACCTCACAGCTCACCCTTGTTCTGAGTCTTGCGCTTCTACACAGTGTCGAAGGCGTACTCAGCGACATTGACGTACGGCTCCTTCCCAGGCGCATAGACCTGGTCCTGTCCCCATTCGGGGTGGTTGATACCATCGATCCACCCCTGCGGCTCAACTGCAATACCACCGTACTGCACGGCCTTGCCGATCGTTGTGCTGACACTGCCGTCCATGCCGGTGCATGCGTAAATCTGCACAGCAGGCTGGTTGGTCGTGACCGTGAGGCGGATACCGGTGGCAGGTGACGACCACACCAGAGCAGTGTTGCGCGCCTTCTGCGAGTCGAAGACGAAGCAGTTGTCGAGCCCTGCACCGCCATCGCCACACTCGTGAGCCTTCAGAGACTGCCGGACAGGTTGGGGAGACGAGAAGTCAAGACCTTCTGTTGTCTTCGTGTTTCCGATCTCTCCAGTGGGAATGGAGATGCCATCGATCTTGACAAAGCGGGACGCCTCGGGAAGGTGGAGCGTGTCGTCCAGGACTGTCTTTGACGCATCAGAGCCGAGGTTGAAGAACGAATGTGTGGTCAGGAGGATAGGAGTGGGCTTGTCCAGAGGATGAGCAGTGAGGACCGTGGTGAGCTTGCCCTGTGAAACTGTGTAGCTGGCGATTACCAGCTGCATAGGTCAGTTGTGCAAGTCGTAATACTCCAACTCACAACGTTGCCAGGGAACCCCTCGAATCCGCGGTCCATCAGGCTGAATGTCACGGACGTGTCATTGGCGCTCACGACGTCCCACTCGCGCTGATAGTTAGCTTGGCTTGTCACTGCCACACTCACAGCGTCGTAACCGACATTGCCGCCATGAAGAGTGTTCCGTCCTTCGTGCTCGTTCTTCGGGACGTGATACTCCTCGCCATTAACTGTGAAGGTCCCATTGCGGATGCGGTTCGCGTAGCGTCTAGGACGTCAGCACCAATGACGGTGATCTTCAGCGGCTATTGCATCCGACCCCTTCTCGAGGCTACAAGGCTCTCCCATGACAGAGTTTGCAGCCACCTGAGGAGACACGCCCTCTGCACCATCCCACGACTCACCCAATAACACTCCCAAAGTAGCTGGGGCTCTTCTCGTCTCTGTACTCCTGCGCTGTCTCGTATCCCAGGTTCACCTCCCTCCACTGACCATCACGGTCAGGCACACGGAGTGACTTCAACCGCGCCCCATACGGCACGAATGTCGCCTTGATTCCAGGCGCAGATAGAGCGATCTCGTCAAGCGCAGCGACACCGGTCATCGTTATTCCAGAGTGAGAGCAATGAGAAGCCAAGCGGGCGATAAGAGTGAACTTCAGTTCACTACCAGCTTTATCAGGGTGCTGCATAGCCGGCGTCGGTAGGTTTTCGGCGCATACATGTGAGGCTTGGATATGGTTCAAGCGGCCTATGCAGCGAGCTTCTGGATGGTACAGGAGAGCACTACAGGTGTGCGAGGGACAGAAGCAACTGCAAGCATCGCCCGTCCTACGCTAAGTGGGAATCGAGAGCGCTGCATAGCAGTCGGCCACCAGCGAACGGCGATCGGGTCAAACATCAACCATGAGATCTTATCAGCGGGTGTCTATTTCCAATGTACTTCCGTGCTTGTCTGATTTCCAGCTGGCCCAACTAATCTGACATGCCTGCTACATTGGCCCTCCGATAGAGGTAAGTGTGGACGACATGCAGACTGGAGGGGATAAAGATCACTGTCACAGTTTCTCGTCCTGCAACCTTGACTGGTAGACTGATGCGTGTGCATGCTATGCTAAACTTCATACTACAACTTATGCCTGCTTTGAAGTGTCGACGAATCGGTATACTGTCTTGCCCGCCTTGCTCTTCGTGGTAGGATGCTCAACCTTCTCGACGGGTTCAGGCTTCGGGACTTCTGGGGCGGCGTCGGCTTCCTCCTTTGCGTTCTTCTCAGCAACAACGGTCGCCTCGGACTTGAACTCCCACGCGTCCTTCTCGAGACCCTGCAAGCGAGACTCGGATCGAAGATCCCCGAAGGCTCCTCCGACACGGTGGTGCTCTTCTGTCTGCTGCTCCTCGTCGATCTCGGCCGTTGTGGAGGTATGTGTAAGGCGCTCCTCTTTCTGCCTCCTCTTCGCGTCGGCCGAGGCGTGGGTTTGCCTAGACCCCAGAAGCACCTCCATGTTCTCCTGGAATGCACGTTGGAGAGGCATGTTCTGATGTCAGCGTGACCCGAGCAAAGGGAAACAGGGGTAGTGAAATCAGAAAGCCATGCATTTGGGGTTTTGTAACCATGTGGGTGTCTTAAAGACTAATCGATGTAGATCATCAGGAAAGGGAAGAGAGGAACGCAACTCACCTGTGGGTAAAAAGTAAACGCGAAATACACGACGACAGAAAGATAGAACGTGTCAGCATGTGTTCTATGCGGAGGTTGGCATATCAGGAAGTGAAGAAATATTGGCGTAACCATGTAGTTGTCTTCGATAAAGAATGTCATATTGCTTCTCATCATAGTGGGGGTTGCCCTGCCAAACTCACCTGGCGTTTGAACTCGGCCTCAATGTCCTTCAGTTTCCTGATAGCTTCGATGCGTGCCTTTGACACACTGAACTTCTGCGAGATCATGCCGACAGTCTTCTCTCCTGCCAACAACTCCTTGTAAACCTCGGTTTGCAGTTCATCGGACAGCGGAGGCGGTGGACGGAATGTCGGATTGTTGGGGAACGGGACGTCGCCTCCGAGCCACCTCGCCTTCTGTCCTCTGGCTGGTCGACGGATCTTGAGACCCCGCGTTTTCAACCAGTCTGGGTACGACAGACGCACAGGGGCGGAAGGATCACTCGGCAGCGCCGGCCCAGTCTCAGCGGTCGTGGGCTCAGCTACGGGAGCAGCCGCCTCTGCAGAGGGCGCTGACTCCGAGGCCGCAGTGGCATAGCAGCGCGCAATATGTTGTGTACGCGAGATGCGCAGCGCTGCGTAGGGTAGCCTCGAGGGGCCAGCAATGGCAGAAGGGAAAGACATGCGAAGATAGATGTTGTAGAAAAAGTCGGATCGACAGAAAGTTGCAAGAGAGTGCGAGAGGCCGGCCGGTCGGCCTTACGGAGTTTGTTCCTCCACCATGTCAATCAAGCCACGTGTGGCACTTTTTTCTGGGTTCTGGACCGCCAGAAGTCGGAAGTCGAGCGAGCAACTCGATGGCCAGCATGCATTGAGGTCGCGACTTCGTAAATCACTGCACAACCACCCGTCACCATGGCTGCAGCACCACCACACCGCTTGTGTTCGCACCTTCTCAACACCTCGCGCGCAGCGCTCGCTCGCACCTCTGTGCCGTATACAAGCTCGGCACTCGGTATCACTTCGATCCTCATGCGACATGGCCTGCTGTCCAATATCTCTCTCGGCACCCCTTCTTACCCCGCCCCCACCGAGTTCCCATCTCTTCCTCGATCACAACAACGTCTCTGGGTGGGATTGAAACACCGACAAGGACAGCCGGTTCTCCGCCACCTCGAGCTGGTGTCCAAGTCGTCCTTGCGCAAGACTGTCACTCGTCAGGAGCTCGGACGTCTGTTGATGGGCAAGCGCGCACGCAACATCACTGGAGTCGGAACTGGCGAGATCTTCATCATCAGGGTGGACGCGAATGCCGCACCAGGCCTCAAGGGCACCGAGCAGTACATGGAGGGCTGGGAGGCGTATCGCGCAGGTCTTGGCGGCGAGGTCGTTTGCCGAGCATCATGATTAGGACGACCGTCGACACTCCAGTTCCAGCATATATATCCGACCATTCACTACCCATACGACGCACCATGCATTAGCCTATATGACAGGAGGGAAGGGGAGAAGATGCTGAAAGTGATGGTCCTACTGATACACAACTACTATGCTACAACGTCGTGAAGCGCTTGACGCCAAATGCTTTGATCTCGGCCAACCGCTTTGTATGGCGCTCAACAACCACTTCGGCTTTGGCCATGTTCTCGAAATGTCCACTGAGGCGGTGATAGTCTGCTGTGAGCACGGGGAGGCGACGGAACCCACCTCGCAGCTTTATTGCGAACCACAGCCCCATTATGGCTTGTCCAACTCCGTCCTCGCGATCCTTGCCTCCTAGCAACTGCGCCAAAGTGGCTCCAGCATCCAGCAGCTTGAGCATCCTCTCGCGGTCGCCATACACATGAGTCCCTGTTGTGAAGGCGAATATGAGGCAGTGGAGCAAGGGGTTGCCCTTGCGCGAGATCTCATATGCGTGGGAGAGCTGTCGTCTGCGGGGTCAGCTTGAGACAGGCGGCCAGGCTCACTTGGAGGAAACACGCTCAGGATCCGCAAGGCTGCCAAGGAACAAACCAACACCATGCAACGCGCGATTGCTGCCCGAGCGACACTGATCTGCAAGTAGCTTGATCTCATGTGCGCGATCGGCATCGTGATGTAGGTTCTCTAGTCGCCCCTGGACGGCCATGAGACCAATATCCACAATGAGTCGAAGCTCGGAACCCGGAGCAAGCATCACTTGCGCTGCTTCGTAGTATCGTGCTGCTTGATCTGAGAGCCCGAGAGTATGCGCGAACTGGCCATATAGCAATGTGAGCTGAACGCCATGAGTGTGGTACAAGCGGTATTGGCGCAGCCGTGCTGCAATGGACGTCAAGAGCTGTGGCGTTAGCAAACTACATATGGTCGCCTACCTCATCAGCTTCTTGGAATGCGTTGCGACAGATCAGTGCGAAGGCCTCCTCCATCATGACCTCGACCAGCAGACTGTGCAGGTCTGACCGGGTGTTGATCACACTGGCTAAGCCATGCTCGGGTGAGACTACTGTCAGTCGAAGCAGGAGATTGTTGACTCACAGCCACAGTCCCAGATGTCTCCCACGACAGCCAGCATTTCTGACGCACGAAGAGCGCGAGCGTAACTCAGAGTACGGCAGTTTTTGAGCGTCCCTTGAACATCGCGCCGAGCGACCACAGTGGCTAGATATGCTGCTGCGTAGAGGGTGTTGACCGGAGTGGACTGAACCAGCAAGGCTTGCTCCGCTGAATCTGAGGGATCAGATAATCTCAACTATGAGTCAGCAGTGACACGGATGTAGGACGTACGCGAAGCACCCCTCCGTCCTCCCGAAAACGCTTCATGGCCTTGGTACCGGCCGCAGAGTCCATCAAACGATAGAGGCGCTTCAAATGCGACCTCGCCTCGTCGTCCAACCCAGCACGACCCTGAACCAGGGCTCTCAGAATGAGGAAGTGGAACAAAAGGACCTGGCTAGTATTTGACGACGATGCAGAGTCAGCGGGTGGGTCCAGCACTGACGCCGAGTCCTCGAACGCCTTGAGCAGACTGTCCCAGCGTCGCTGGCGGATCATGCCTGACAGTCGAGCGAGGTGGGCGATTTGGCGAACTTCTGCATGTCCGTGCAACTGCGCTTGCTTATCAAGATCGTCAATCAGCGAGAACGCGTCGGGCGAGTTGATCTCAAGGAGGTGATTGAGAAGCAGCAGTGTGAGGTTGTAGCGGTGCAAGTAATCGCCTCTGAGGACTGTCAGAATGAGTAGTATGGTAGTCAGACTTACGAAGGAGCCTGCTGGTAGGCCTGCTTAACCACTTTCTTGCCCAGCGCTGTTTTGTCCTGTCGTCAGTCGTGACTTACATTATCACCTACATTCATGAACGCCAGACGCGCGCTCGCCAGCTCCAGTGCATAGCGATATGCCTTCAGATGTGGACTACGTTGGGCAATTGCAAGCTGATATAAGCGACATCTCCTTCCGCCCACTCACGCATCGAGGAAGAATGTCCTCAACATCTGCTTGCAGCCGCTTCACGTCCACGGCGACGCCAACACTCGTCCTTTCTGCCTCTGGAAGCGCTTTGAGAGCGTCCACAGCTTCCAGTGCTTTGAGAGCAACATTCGTAAACTCGACACCAAACGCAGCGTATTCCTTGTCCGATATCTGAGGAGTGTTCAGACCGGCGTACAGCAGATCGAGCGCCATGACCAGGCAGCGAAGTGCGGCTGTCATTGCTTTGCGGTCATGCGTAAACGGCACCCTTCCCCACGGTGTTGTAAGCTCCATCGCCTCCTCAGTCGGAATTTCGATGTACGCGGGTACGAATGCTTGTTGGAGGTGGTAGTGGGCTGAGTGATGAGCCGATATGGCAGAATGATACAGCAGCGCCAGATCGGGCAACCTTTCCGCGTCGGCGGGCAGTGCTGTGGGTGGTGTCGCAGTGCACGACACCGAGCCGTCTACGCGACGCTTCTTTCCAGGCTCATGGGCCTGACTGCCAGAGCCCAAAGTGACATTATGTGGCCGCTTGCGCTCCTCCGGAGGACGAGACATGGCGGACGCCACTAGGATAGAGACGGAGCCATGAAAGCTGATGTCAGTGGGCTGTCGAGCAAAAGAGTCGAAGCAGAAAGCAGAGGGATACACACCTGAGAGCCTTCAATTCAGTCTTGTTGTAGGGATAGAGCGTCGGGTCCGTCCTTTGGCAAGACGACGCGCTCGAGGTCTGATATCGGTTGTAGAGAAAGTTGACTAGGACGCAATGGACATCTCGATCTCAATGAAGCATCATGACATTTACGTAACTCCCAGAAATGAATCATGCCGTGCCTGGAGTCGCGACGCGTCGTACGTGCATCAGAGGCCCGGAGAATCATTCATTGCAGGTATCCCATATCCCAACCGCTGTAGTCATGAAGGACCAGTCTCATACATCGCATGTACATAAGTACATGAATCTGCCATCGGCTGATGTGTCGCGGAGCTCGCTATGACTATGGCGTTGGCAGTGGGGTCACAGGCGCAACCGGCGTGGTAGCAGATCGCCCATCGGCCGCTCGACTGCGGCGCATATCCCCTACGACGACGCGCTGGTACAGCTGCTCCATGTAACCCCAAGTACGAAGACCAGCGGGGACTCTGAGCCACTCGCCCCAGACTACATGCCTGATACTAGCATTGAGCGAGCGTATGAACAACTCCACGACCTCGATGTCTGGCTCGTACAAGCTGTCGATTGACTTGGCGAGTGCGATACGCAGCTGGAACTCGGCCAGATGCGACATGAACTGATCGGGAGTTGTCTTGTCGGCACTAAGTCGCAGGTCGCCAAAGTGCGGGCGGGTGCCATATCTCGCTTTGAGAACATTGAACATGTCATGAGCGCACCAGCAGTCTGCCACGAGAGTCTCCATGGCCGTGTCGATAGTGCCCATGATTAACGCTTGTGATTTTGCCTCCATTATCGACCAATATTTCCACTCTTTGCAGTCGGCAGATCCGATGTCAATGGCATCGTCAAAGTCCATCGCCATCCGCTCGGCAAGTACATCCCCGCCGACATAGTCGCATTGACCTGGGGTTGGAGGGCAGTCGCCTGCATGCTGGCCGGGAGGTCGTATGCGATCGTATTCGTTGTCTCCGCGTGTGGTACGTCTGGGAGGGTGACGCCTTGCTGGCTCGCGGTAGAAGCCCTCTAGTGTGCGATGACAGCCTATAACACGAGCGTAGAGGCGAATAGTCTTGTGCCAGGCGTAGAAAGTTTGCTCTCCCTCCAGGCGCACGACTCCAGGGAAGAGGCTCATGGGTGATGCGCCGTACGTGAGAGGCGGCGAAACTGTGGTGAACAAGTGAAGGTTTTGTCTCAGCCAAAGCATGCCATCGCGCTTCTCACATATTCATAGCGCCCAGCCGCATATAGTGTGCTGTAGTACAGAGGACCAGCCGGGGCCACCAAGTGTGAGTCACATTTTTACGTTGAACTGTTGGTGAAGTGTGAAGTTGATGTGCCTCATCAACTTGCAGACGTTGATGAACACAGAGGCACGGGCCCTCAGAGACTGCTGCACTTGAACAAGCAGGGCTATAGGCCAGATATATCGTGTTCCAATCCACATGTGGCTGGCTCAT
This sequence comes from Cutaneotrichosporon cyanovorans, assembly GCA_002335625.1. Classification (NCBI taxonomy): domain Eukaryota; kingdom Fungi; phylum Basidiomycota; class Tremellomycetes; order Trichosporonales; family Trichosporonaceae; genus Cutaneotrichosporon; species Cutaneotrichosporon cyanovorans. Next base: position 293,213 of record BEDZ01000015.1, on the reverse strand, counting down.
CAGTTCGATTTTTGGTGAGCAATCGAGGCCAGCAGACAAAGCGATATATCGGAAGACCAGGTATGTGTTGCTTCTCACAGTGCGCTCCAACTGTCAGTATCGAGTCATTCACTCCCTCACTCCCTCACTCCCTCACTTCCTCACTTCCTCACTCCCTCACTCCTGCCAGAAACTCAAGCACCCGCAACACAATAATGCCTGCATAATGGTTTCTGATAACAAGCTTTCACGCACTGTGCACTACGTCAACGCTACAGCTTTCACATAAGATGGAGATAGAGCCCAACGGCCACCGCTTAAGCGAGCTTCTGGTCGCCGAGCCAGCCGTTGGCGGCCGAGATGACAGCCTTGAGACCCGACGCGGTGATGTCCGTGTCGACACCGACGCCCCAGAAGCCACCGCGCGTCTTGTCCTTCGGGTCGACATCGGGAGGAATAACCTCGATGTACGTCGCGGCCTTGACGTCCGATCCGATGCCGATAGCGTGCTCGGAGTACTCGCGTACTGACAGCGAGATACCAAGGTCGCCGTTGAGGGCGTCCAGGAACGCCGACAGGGGACCGCTTCCGTCACCGGTGATCTTGCGAGTCTCGCCATCGACGATGACAGTCGCAGTGATCCTGCGGGGTACAGACGGGAGGTCGTCGTGGTGGCTGCCGTTGCGGTCGGGTGATGGCTCTGCCCCAGTGAGCGACAGGTGGCTGACCTTTGAGCGGCCGTCGCGTGCGTGCATCTCGGGTGTGCCCATGATGGACGATGAGCGCGAAGCAGTCTGGTTCTCCATGGTGAACGCCTTGAGGACCAGGCGGCCGTTGTAACCAGTGCCGAAGCAGTAGGTCTCGCGGAAGGCACCAGTGATGTCCTTGACGGTCATCTCCTTGCCAGTCTCCTCCGACTTGCGCTGGATGACAGAGTAGAACGACACCTGCATGCGGCGGGGGATGTCGAGCGCCAGGGCAGTCTTGATGATATATGCGATACCACCCTTGCCGGACTGCGAGTTGACACGGATGACAGCCTCGTATGTGCAGCCGACGTCGGCAGGGTCGATGGGGAGGTAGGGCATGTTCCAGATCTTATCGCCAGCTGCCTCGCGCTTCTGCTGCGCCTCGAAGCCCTTCTTGATCGCGTCCTGGTGCGAGCCGGAGAACGCAGTGAAGACGAGCTCGCCTGCATAGGGGTGTCTGGGGTGCACTGGGAGACCGGTGCACTCGGTGACTGTGTCGATAATGGAGAACATGTCGGAGAAGTCGAGGCCGGGGGTGTAGCCCTGGGAGTAGAGGTTGAGGCCGAGGGTGACGAGGTCGACGTTACCAGTGCGCTCACCGTTTCCGAGGACTGTGCCCTCAACACGGTCGGCTCCAGCCATGACACCAAGCTCGGCAGCAGCGACAGCACATCCACGGTCATTGTGGGTATGCAGCGAGATGATGCACTTCTCGCGCTCGGTCAGACCGTTGATGAACATCTCGACCTGGTCGGCAAAGACATTAGGTGTGGACACCTCAACAGTGGCGGGGAGGTTGAAAATGATGCGCTCCTCCTTGCGGCCGTCGGCGAACACGCTGCCGGTGCCGGAGAGCCATGCCTTCTTGACTGCCTCGCAGACCTCGACGGCGTAGTCGGTCTCGGTTTGGGAGAAGGTCTCGGGAGAGTACTCGTAGCGGAAGTTGGTGCCGTGGGACTTTGCGTACTGCTCGGCGAGCTTGCGGACGAGCGCAGTGTGGTCTGTTGCGAGCTGGATCGTCTCCTGGCGGTTGTGGTTGAAGACGACCTCACGGAAGAGACATGAGGTGGCGTTGTACATGTGGATGATGCAGTTCTTGAGACCGGCGCAAGCCTCGAATGTCTTCTCAATCAGGTCGGCACGGGCGGGGGTAAGGACCTGCATGTCAGCGATGCACCACCAGTGAACGAATCCTGCTCACCTGGATCCAGACATCATCTGGGACATCGTTGCCGTTGACCAGCTCGCGAACAAAGGTGAAGTCGGTCTCCGAGGCAGCAGGATATGCGACCTCGATCTCCTTGAAGCCGATCTGAACAAGGTGGCGGAAGAATCGCAGCTTTTGGCTGTTCGACATGGCTGGTTGTCAGCTTCAGTGCTCACGGCCGCACTTACGATTGGCAAGCGACTGGTTGCCATCGCGCAGATCAGTGGACAGCCAGATGGGCGCCTTGGTGGTCTTCTGGTCTGGCCATGTGCGGTTGGGGTACGGCTTCGCCTGGAAGGGCTTATACCTAACAGAGGGGTCGTCGCTGCTGGTCAGCCAGGTTCTCTTGATAGGTAGCTCGTACTCACAGCATCGGCATGATTGGAATTCACCGGCGAGTAGGCGAGGTGGAGGTCGCGATGGGAGAGACAGCTATGCGAGTGTGGTCGCTTTTGGTATGCAGTGTCGAGTGCACTGCAATGGGCAATATAGAAGTAGTAACGTTTGATGTGATGGACAGATCTCAATGCGAGATGCTGCTTTATAGGCGACCGGTAGAAGAAGCGAGCTCCGTCGTGTCGATGCCAGTAAAGTCGAGTCGTTAAGACAATGTGGAGAACCCATTCAGGGAGAAAACGCCGGTCACGTGATGTGTCTGGGGTCGATGATTTGCAGAATGCTCCCGCTCTTGAACTCTATGGTTGGTGGCGGAGATCTTTCTGGTGTCCGTCATGTGAGACTTGGACGCGTTCATGAGCTCGAGATCGCTGCAGTTGGAGTACAAGATCACAACAAACCACTCACGATGGCCGACGCAAAGCTGGGACAGGTGCAGGCTGCACTGCAGAACAAGTCGAGGGACTTCCAAAAGCTCGAAGCAGGTGGGTTAGCGGAAGGGACGTAGCTGACGGCAGAAATGGCAGGTGTGATCGAGGCTCGGCAACGGCTAGATGCTCAGTTGTCAGAGAACGAGCAGGTGCTAAAGGTGGGAACTGAGCAAGGACAAAGCTGATAGCAGGAGTTCGCTGGGCTGAAGTCTCACAACACTATCTACAAGCTCATTGGACCAGGGCTGATGCCACAAGAGCCGGGAGAGGCGAAGGCCAATGTCGAGAAGCGGTTGGAGTTTATCAAGAGCGAGATGTGCGTGGGCGTCGTTGTTGGCATATCTGAGCAATCTGACGCCAGTGAGCGGGTGGAGAAGCAGATACAGGAGCACGAGGAGAAGGCAGGGAAGAAGAAGGACGAGGTGGGTGGACCCAAGGGGTGAGGCGTGTCTAACTTGCAGATCATCGCACTGCAGCGCGAGTTCCAGGCGTTGCAAGGACCGAGTGCGAAGGCGTAGATGGAGCATGTACTATTGCATACACATTGGCATCGGCATTGCGATACATACAAGAGGCATCTATTGGACAGTGGATGATACACAACTCGTCATTGTTGACGAGCAACTCTATACTCATGCCAAGGGCTGTTTATGACTACTGACCTGACTCCGGCCCTACAGCCACGCAGCAGCTATACTACCAACGAGGGGCAGCCTGCCAACAACGCTGCGCACGATCCCGATCTCCTCGTATCCCGACGCCTTCCCAGCAGGCCTCAGACGCCAGTGCGGCACATAGCTCGAGCCCGGAATGAGGCTCCAGAACGACGTAGGAGGCACCGAATCCCACACGAGGTCTAGCTCCAGGCGGCGGTGCGAGTATGGCAGGCCATCGCCGTGTCGGCCAAGGGAGGCGACGAGAGTGACTGCGTAGCATTGGTTTCGGTCTGGTTTGCTTGCGGTAGTGACACGTTCTGCGGGGGCATCGACACCTCCGTTGACGTGCGTTGCTCTCTTCTTCCGTGGCTCATACGGAGGCACGTACGGAGCTTGCTGATGTCCCGATCCATTCGCTACAGCCTTTCCAGCCTTCTGAGACTTCTGGTTGTCTCTGTCCTGCTCGGTCGTAGTTGCCGGAGACGCCAGCCTGCTCCAAGTCGCACTGCCAGCCGCATTCTCCTCCACATCATTCAGCTTTGATCAGCGAGAACGGACACACCAATCACTCACCTTCACATCCTCGTCCGTGTCACTGACACCAATGGGCACCCAGGTCTTAGGCATGATCCTGGTGTCGCGATTGGAACCCCTAGTCAACGTGGAAGGGGTGCTCTTCGACGCGGGCGTGCGGTCCTTCACTGGGGTGTAGAAGACGTCTCCGTCGATGGGGGAGACTGGCGTGCCATACCTCCCACTGCCACTGCTGCGGCTGCTGGTCCTACCCAGAGGTGTAGATGGGGCAGCGGGACGACGGGCATCCTCCCGGAAGGCTGCAGACGACAGGTCGTCGATCCCCATGTCGTGGAATGGGCCCATGGCAGATGTAGTAGTTGTTGAAGATAAAGTGGTGGTGGCAGGAGGTGGTGGGCTGCTGAACCGGGTATGGCGGTGTTTGGTATTCCTACCCTCTGCGCCCGCCACAGTGGGGGCGATGGTGCTCCGATTCGCACCCTCACTGCGACTCGCTACCTCACTGCGAACAGCAGCATGCCGCGGGGCGTCGAGGGCGTATTCAGAAGCAGTGGGTGCCACAATCTTGCTCTTGTCACTGCGCAGGATAGATGACGGCTTCACATGAGAGGCTGTCGCGCCAGCTCGCTGAGGTCGCGATACAAGCTCGCTGCTTGCTTTTGACGAGACCGGTGCAACTGACGGAGCAGCAGGTGCAGGTACGAACATCAGCCCCCGACCAGACTGCGTGCGCTTCACCTTTGCCTGCCGTGTTGCGGAGGATCGCTTGGTAGCAGGGGCGTCGTGTGCGTTGCTGAGAAGAACAGAGTCGGGCGTAGAGCTGCGTGGTGTGGAGTAAGAGAACGAAGCCATATCATCGGCAGAAGAGCCAATGGAGCCTCGAGATGTGAATGTGTCGACTGAACTTCCCAGATCGACGGCACTGTCGGTGAAACGCACACCGAGTATGTGGGATGAGGGCACGTGCTGACCTGTTGGGTCCGTCGATCCTGGCTCTGTACTGATCACATCGGTACCATCTTTGCCGTCGCGTAGGGCTGCTAGGAGGTCTGTTGCCCCTTGAGAAGAAGCCACAGAGCTACTGGTGAGCCTGCAGTCAACAACATTACACTCACCTGGACGAGTTGCGATGTTGCCGAGTCACGAACTGACCAGCCGCGATGGCGCTCAGTGGCCTCGCAGGAGGCGCCTGGCTGTGCGAGCTGCCCGACATGCTCGTCTGCCGTCTGCCCTCTGGCTCAATAGCTCGTGTGCTTGCGTGTCGACACAGATTAGGATAGTACTCTCTGCCGCGAAGTCGAGCGAGAATCACTTGCCAGAACTGTCAAAGTTGTGCGCCCTCGTCTCGTTGCTAGACGCTGACTTTCGTGTATACACGGTTGTCTTCTGCTGTCCAAGCCGATACTACGCCCCCGTTTGTCAGTTCGTCCGGCTCTCTTTGCTATCGATCCAATGCTAGGTGCTGGAAGTGGTTGGAGCTTTCCAACTCGCGCGAAACATGATAGCGATCACACGCGTTTCATTTGCATGGCGGGAGATCGACGTCATATGAGTTCATCCTAATGTACATGCGGGTATATCCAGCGTCACATTCAAAGTTGCTCCTCTACGACTGTTGCTTGTCTACCTGATACCTCTGATGGTCAGCGCAGGAGCTCTCTACTTCTCCAGAGCGAGACTTCACGCGCTTCACTTATCTGGCATCAGTGCAGAACGTGCACCACACCAGTCTACAAGTCCTGCTCATCTGGTCACAGAGTGGCATGCACTCCGGGGTCCGCGGAAAAAGGTGCTAATCGGTCCCGAACTGATCGACATCCGTCACTGGGCACTAACTTGCATCTGGACCTCCAGGAAGTCATTATAGCTCAGGAAGCCTGCCCTTTACTGACTCTATGCTGTGCTTTTCCTCCACAGCAGCATAGAGTGCGCAGTACGGCTGATCTTACAACGAACAGGACCTGATCGACGCCTGCAGCTGCTGCTACTCTATGGGCCAGGTGAATGCATAACTCTGTCGCAGCAGAAGAGGGTCAAGGGGCCAAGGGGAGCTGTTCAGCGTGCGGCTCGTGAGTCAAAAAAAATATTGCTGTCGTTAATGGACCAGTCGCTAGACCAAACGCGCTGCAGATCAACTCAGAAGCAGGATGCAGAACAGAGATAACCAGAGTACACCCTCATACTATAACGAAGCACCCTGCATTGGGCTCAATCATCGCTACTGATCTCAGCAGCATCAGCTATAGAGGGCAAATGCCACCCGTGCTGCTCAGCCACTACTTCACCTCCCATTCGTTCATCTCCGTATCCAAGTACATGAGCACATGAGCACAGCTAGAAGCTAGCTTGAGGCGCGCAGTTCGCGACGCTGCTGACCCTTTGGCTGTGTCATGTGTCTGCTGTGCTGCTCTTTCGAAAATCAGAACAACTGAGGAGAGAAAGCATATGGCATCCGGGTGGTGGAAGCGTAAACGTTACGTAAATGCATCGCCGACAGCACCGGGCACGGACACGCAGTGATCGGCATACCATCATCGTACCTCTCAAGCCGATCGGTCAAGTAGCGAGTAGTAAATGAACCTCTCTGCGTTCTTGTCATAGTCAGCATGCAGAAGCGATGCGGGACGAGCTGGATCTAGGAGATTAACGAGAGCAGCACCCTCTCCAAAACAGTCTGCAGTAGCGATCTAGTAAATAGCAGCGCATACCGGAGACGCAGTTGCAGTTGCCGCATCTCCACTTCCCGCCCATACCGCAGTGCTCTCTCGTTCCTGGATAGGACACCGTAAATACACGGTCTCCGCGTGACAGCTCGTCTCGACTGCTATCACTCTGCAATCCGATCTCTGTTGTCGTCTACGCATCACACCATCTCGACACAAGAGTGGCCACGAGAGTGCTCCCATCACTTTCTACTGGGAGACTGCTTCGAACAACTGCAACGTGCATAGCTCCACTCAGCAAGCACGATGTCGCAGGAGCAGAAGACGCCGCAAGGCGAGCCAGGCGGGGCAGCTGCTACCAATGCGCGTAGCAGTACTGCCTCTACGGCCCCAGAAACGGTCGTGCAACCACCTACTCCAATCTCGCCTCAGGACTCGAAAAGTGTGAACGCTGGAGGCAGCTCGCTGTTCAGAGACAAAGTGCGGAAAGCCGTCATCCCGTCGGAGCTAGTCCAGGCAGCGGCGGGGCAGTCCCAGGCATCGGACACTACCACATCAGCATCGTTGCCCCCTCTGCCTCCCCATGCAATTCCGCAACGCGGCTCCTCGACTCCTGTTCCACGTAGCGAGTCCCACGAGACGGTGAGAAAGGAGAGCGACGATTCAGCCCTTCTGCGCTCGCCCCCGAAGTTCACAGGCCCGACGCCCCTCTCCAAGTCGCCCCACGTTGGTGGCTCGATCCGGTCCACATCGCCGTCGCCAGATTACAGAGCCGGAATGCAGCGGAAAGAGACGTCGTCCCATGTCGTGCGCGAGACGACCTCGGGCACGCATACTACGACCAAGGACGGCCAGCGAGTGATCAACCAATACGCCCTTGGCAGGAGTCTCGGTAAGGGTGCCTACGCGTCAGTGTCGCTCGGTGTGGACGTCGGTACTAGCGAGCATTATGTGAGTGCATAGAGGTGGATGGTGCTGAGACCTCAAGGCTGTGAAGGAGTTCTCCAAGTCGCGTTTGCAGCAACAAGCCCAACTGGAGAAGCAGGCGAGGATCAACCGTGCTCGCCGGATGCATCGCCGGCGTCGCCCGGGACAAGCGCTTGATCAGGAGGCTCAGAACCAGCAGACACGAGAGGCGGAGGAGGATCTAGCCAAGGACAAGCAGGAGGCGGACAGTGACCCCTTGGCTCTGATTCGGCGTGAGATTGCAGTGATGAAGAAGCTGGAGTGAGTCATGTGGTTGAGGTTGTGCTGACGATGCAGTCACCCTAACGTGCGTTACACCCGCTCAGCAATACTGACATATAGCTCGTTCACCTATATGAGGCAATCTCAGTGCCGAATGCTGATAGCCTGTTTCTGGTGCTGGAGTACCTGCCGGGCGGGGTCCTGATGCCCGTGAAGGCGGGGAAGCAGACAGAGAGTGATGTGAAGCCGCCATTCTCGCAGGAGCAGACGAGGGAGTACCTACGCCAGATGCTACTTGGCCTCGAGTATTTGCACTTCAACGGCATTGCACATCGAGATGTAAGCGCAACTCCTGTGCTGCGATGACTAACCGATAGATCAAACCGGACAACATCCTGTTCAATGAGGATCGATCAGTCGTCAAGCTCGTCGACTTTGGAGTGTCCGAGATGTTCACGAAAGAGGGAGACGACAGGATCAAGGGGTCAGCAGGAAGCCCAGCCTTTCTCAGCCCAGAGAGCTTTGGCTGTAAGTCAACAAACTTACCTGACTGACGCAACTCAGCCTCATCGAGCGAGCTGCATGGCAAAGCAGTGGACGTTTGGGCCCTAGGTAGGTATGATCATACGTCAGTTATTGATCGTCAGGCGTCACACTCTATTGCATGCTCACTGGGCACCTTCCTTTCAACTATCCCGATCCGATGGAGCTCATTGCAGCAGTCCAGGGGAAGGAGTGAGCAACCTTGGGCGGTCAGAACTGACACTCAGACCTGACATCCCCGAGGATTGGAACGAGGACCTGAAGAACCTAGTCCGTGGCATGCTCGACAAAGACCCAGAGAATCGCCTCACGATAGAGCAGTTGACGGTAAGCAACCTTCCCAGACACTGTTGCTGACATCAGGAACACCCATGGGTCACCTCATGGGGCGCAAGCCCAATGATGTCCACCGAGGAGAACCTGTTCCACTACGGCAAGGTCTTCGAGGAGCCCACACAGGAGGAGATCACCAGGGCCATCACGGCTGTGCGATCGGTTTTCACAGTCGTCCGTGCTGTCAACAAGTGAGCTCCCATCACTGACCCTGCGCTGACGGCAGGATGCGCCGCGTCGTACAGTACCGGAAGGAAACAATGGCCCAGGCGATCTACGAGTCCCCCTCCGAGCTCGCACAAGACACCGGCTCAGTCGACTCCTACGTCCTGCCTGGCGTGGTTACGCCCACTGGAGCATCCGACGACGGCAATCGGGTATTCTCAGCGTCACCCGAGCCAGACCACGACGCCATGCTCGACCGTGATGCGCCTTCTCTGCCCTCTGCTCCGCGCGGGGGCAGCGCGTGGGCCAAGCTCCGGCCTATCAAGACCGACCTCGCGAAGCAAGCAAGGCAGCAGGAGGAGATGAACACATCCGTGCTGGGGGAGGAGGCGCTGAACGACTCGCCAGGAGAGGTTGCGTCGCCTGTCGAGTTTAACTCCCCACTCGCATCCTCGCCGATACAGGTGCCCCCGCAGTCGGACTCGCCAGGGCAGATGGACTCGCCGGTGCTTGCAGAGTCGCCGAAGGAGGATCCTAATTTGGCTTCGTTGACTCGTGCTACTGCTGGTTTGGGGCTGACTGTGGCGCCTGAGAAGAGTCACCCTCAGGCTCACATGGACAATCCGGTCACGGCATCGCCTACAGAGGAGCATCATGTGGTCGAGTCGCCGACGGACGAGCACTTTATCGTTGAGTCGCCGTCTGGGTCTCCGTGATTACGATCAAGGCATCGGTCCAACACCCCGGGATGATCATTACATGCATTATAATCGCATCCTCAGTCCTTAGCACTCTTGTACCATATCATACGACATGTAGAATGCATTCACGACCATCGAGCATGATATGACAGAACGACAACGCAGACATATGCCATGGTGCTGACTGCTGACTGATGCGAGCTTCGCAAACAAGCTGCATTGTTGCAGGCAAGCTTAACGGCGCAGACCAATCGATCGGGGCAGGCAAAGCCGTCGGCAAAGCATAAAATGACTATTGCAGGCAGACCGACTGATGCAAACATGGTGGACAGTACTGGCATTACAGGCATACTGGGTCGTGCACACCACAGCTTGCTGGCATTATATAGTATCGCACATGAGTACGCTGACCAAACATGTTGAGCAAGAAGCGGGTTGCTGCAGATATTTGCGGGTATACAGCATACCATGCCCCTTGGTCACTAGTTCCCCTGCGACGCAGGCATCACCCCAGCTCCAGTCGTTTCCAAGATCCCATCGATCAGCGCGTTCCAGTACTCGTCCGAGTTTTCCTCGTTGACGCCCAGCACCGTGCCGTCCAGGCTCGTGTTCGCATGAGAGAAGGGGAACGGGTCCGGCCCCGTGCTCGGCATGTTTGCGAGCGTCTCCTCCCCCGCTGCTGGTGTCTGGCCCCACACGAACATGCTGTTCGATTGCGCGATTGGCGTGCTGGGGAACGGTGTGCCCGAGAATCCGGGGGTGAGCATCGGCATCCGCATGTTCATGTACATGTCCCCTCCGGAGCTGGGGAGCGTGACGTTGCTGCCGCTGAGGCCGGAGTTGGAGCTGAGCCAGCTGTCCAGCAGCCGTTGGGAGTGGTTCTCCTCCGGCCCGTGCGAAGAGACTGGCGACTGCATCGGTGGTGGTGGTGGGTAGGCCGTGACTGATCGAGACCACGGCGCGGGGTGAGGCGTGTTAGCGGACGGGGGCAGTGCGGCCTGCTTTGATGGGTCGGGCTCTGGTGGCTGCCGAAGCGCGAGGAGGAGAGCCGCGGAGTCCTTGTCCTGCGCGTTCAGCTCGCCGGGAGCCATGGTGTCCTCGTAGATCTGGGCTGCGCGCCGGGAGAGCGTCTGAATGATTTGTACTTCTTTACGGGTAGTGTCATCGAGGGTGGGTATCTCTGATGTGGGGTATTGTTCCAGGAAGGCAGCGAGGATGCGGCGCATCTGGTCGCCATCGGTGCCCCGTGGATCGATGATGGCAGATATGCCTGCAATCATGGCGCTGTTGAACATTGTGAACTGGCCGGTGTTGGCGAAAATGTGGTGATCTGGTGCTTCGCGCATGAACTCTTGCCGGATGGCAAAGTCAAGCTTGGCGGACTCGAAGCAGGCAACGCGTGATGCGTGATACCTGTCGCTCGATAGCCGGCGGAGAAGCCATGGGCGCTGGCGTCAGAGGGTGAGAGTGTGAGTGGGACGTACGTGTAGGATGATGGTGGTGACAAGCACCTCCGTCAGCAGGAGGAAACGATGTACGGGAAGCCATGAACGAGTCTTGTCCAAGCTCTTATCTGGATCTCGCATGCGGAAGTGCCGGGGCAACGAGTGAGTGAACTGGTCGATGTCCTCCTGTAATCGTAGGACATCTGTATATTGCGCAGGCTCGTTGAGCTTCTGGAAGTGGTGCACGATGCGGCCGATGATGGTGGAAAGGGAGCGCCGCAGGATGAGAAATGTGGCAGTGGTTGGTTCGGATAGTGGTCGTGGCTGAGGCGGTGGGGCTGAAGAGAAGAGGATGTTGAAGTCGCCTAGTTCGACGTTGGAGGGGGGCTGCGTATCTGTATAGGAGTCGCCGATGCTCGGCGGCCGTCCCAAGATCAAGCTATATAGCCTGTCGGCGTGATAGAGGTAACTCCACAGTCGTCGGCGGTACTCTGTCTGGAATGGACTGGGGTTAGCGGTGATGAGGTAGCCATGACTTACTCAAGACCGAGCTTTGTGCCATCACGGTGAAGCCCGATAGCCTGCGCGGTACGCAATGAGGCGCCGAGCTGGGACCAACACTCTGTGAGTCGCCGGTCGTGTATTTGTACAAGGTATATTGCACTCAAGAGACGAGTAAGAACAAGCTCGATTGACTCCGACTGGAGAGCAGTGGCGATCAAAATACTTCGTCGGGAGCTCCAGTACATCCGCAAACTTGAGATTTTTCGTGTGCTCTCATCGCCAGCCAACTGCTGAGGGGCCATGCGTACGGAGATGGCAAGGACAATGAACACAAGAGGCAATGCTTGGACACTGGCAGGGTCGATAGCTTTTGTCCTATCGTAGAGGTCATCGTATGCTGGCGTGTGAGCCGAACGTCAGCTCCGCTGAACTCACATGTGCGAAATAACCTTTCGTCGATGGGATAGCGGAGCACATTCAGATGTCGGAAGTACCAGTTGATCACTTGGTCTGCGAATTGCTTTGGCGGCAACTCCTGAACGAGCTCTTGCACCTAACGTTCAGCACTCGTCGCGAGAACAATGATCCCACCTTGAGCGGGCTAACTCCGCAGTCAGTGATGAGCCTCTGGAGGTTTTCTGCAGGTGTCCCATGAGTATCCAGCCTCATGTCTATCTCCTCCGTACGTAGCTGTTCATTGTTAGTGGAAGCCCAGCACATGCCACCACTGCTTACGCTTTCCGGCACACCCCTAGAAGTTGTCAGCGCATCGCCTCCACTGCCGCACGTACCCTTCCAGTTCCCCCAGCCATCCTTTGCCCACACGAGCATCATCTTCAGCACTACCTCCCCGTTCTATATTCTCGATGTCCTCTGTTCGTATGGGCTGCCCATCGTTTGTGGCCTTTCGCCGTGGTGGGGCGACAATCGGCGTTGTGGTGAGTGAGGACGGGATCAATGGTGAGACAGGAGTGGACGCCGAGCTGCCCACAAACCGTTGGAAACAACTCGCTAGATCATCAGTCATTCCGCCACGTACGCGCTGATGAGACATACAGGCTAGCCACTCGCGCACTGCCTCATATCCTCCGATACCTGGGTTGTGGCGAACAACAGCAGACAGAACGTTTTCGATACGCTCGAGTCGTTCAGAGGTCGCCTGGTCCAATCCTTGCGATGCGTTGCTTGGGGCTGGGGTATATGGCACCTAGTAACCCATCAGATATTGCAGCGTAGACAGTCGCGTCTTCCGGTGGGACTTACACACAATTCAGGGACTTTACGAGCTATACAGTTGTTTAGTAATCTGTCTCTCTGGCCTTGCATAAAACTTACCGACACCTGTAAAGTCAGCATATGTTCATGTTGGCAGTCACGCGTCAAACGGTGGCTACTGTACTTACAGTGTTGACATGGATACTCGCGGTTGCACTGCGAGGGAGTTAGTTTTTTTGCGGTCGATCCTACCAGGTCAACCAACCTTTTGTTTTCTTTTGGCACCTGGGAGGAATATCAGCAAAACGTATGCATCGGCATTGGCATGAACTCACACTGTGCACAGCTGAGGGACACCCGCTTCTTCTTGCCTGTCACTGGATCCGTCACGCTGTGAGGACGATTGTCACCTGTTGGTGGGCGATCCATATTGCGGGCGCTATTCCCGGGGCTGTCTGTGCTTGGCGGTGCCGGGGCGAGTGGCCGCTTCACTGCTGGCGACATCGTGCCCGTCCCCGTCCCCGGAGATGACACCCTCGAGAGCGCGCTCGGCGTATGTGGATAGCTGTCTTGACGTTTGGGAGGCTTCACGGGGAGAATAAGACGCGCAGAGTGAGGTCCAGTCGGTGAGGCCTGACCCGACTCGGACATATCGTCCCGCCTGGGCCAAACAGTTCAGGCGAGAGGTGATGTCCCAGATGCTGCTACTTGCCTGCCCTGCAGCAACCCACCTTGTGTAATGTCTGTCGTAGGTGGATGGGGTGGCCGCAGACCCGATAACGAGGTGGAGACGTCTGTGGCTGTGGCTGCACGATGGCTCTCTCTTCGAGTGCGCGGGTAGCGATGGAAAACGAGGTGGTGGTGTGGGCAGCGGAAGCAACCGTCCGTTATCTGATAACTTTCCCGGTCGTCACAGCACCATACTCAGGGAAATCCAACTTCCGGCATAATCCCGAGGACTGCCGAGGCCCGTGCGGTGATGGCCCATGCGACCATGTGATCGGCGTGGCGGCTTGTCAGTCTACGAATATAGCAGCATGATCATGAATGTGGGCAAGGTGAGGTGGGGAGCGTCGACTCGCATACATGCATACAATACAGCGTCTCGTCTCCATGAGACCCTCGTTCAGTGTCCTGGTAATAAACAGGGAACAGAACATCTCTATCAACCCTTCAGCTGACGCCACGTGGTTACGGAATGGAGCCCGATTACGAGTCACCGACCTGCGCCTCAGCAGCGGCGCCCTCGACTAGTGGCGTCGCACGTCTTGTTGACGACAAACTGGATTCGTCCTGGGCTGCAAACTTCGCTCGGATGTCTGCAGGGTAGAACGTGGCGAACGTCAGATACGAGGTGTGACCACGCATCTCGGGTGAGGGTTTGGTGAGGACCATAGATGACCAAGCGATCTCCGGCTCTGCATGCCTCCCTGGAGGGAAGCAGTCCTCATCTGTATCCGCAGACTTGGAGGGCTCATCGACACGAAGCTTCTTGACAGGTGCAGCTTCGTTGTCCTCTTGCTTACGCTTCTCGCCTTGTACCTCTACACTGCTTGCCCCTTGCCCTTCTGCTCCACTCGTTTCTTGCACCTTTGCCTCTCCCGACTTATCGCTCGTTGTCGCATCGGGTCCGACTGACTGATCGGCCTTCTCGGCAGCCTTGGCAGCTTCTTGTTCCTTCAGCAGACGCGACTTCTCTCGCGCATTACGCATCTGTGTGACTCGTCGCTCTTCTCTCCTCTTCTCATGCTCCTTGAGCTGATCGGCAATGGACGTGACGTCCATCAGGTGATGTGATCCCGTGGGCGGAGCAGCGATGAGGTCGTAGGTGCGGATCAGAACCTCCTTCGTGGAGACATCTGTGAAGCCCTCTGCGCGTAATGCGGTAGCTGTCTTAAGCACCTGCTCGAGGCAAGGGCTGAAGCAGCATATCCGGGTGATGACGTCGGGCTGATCATGTCAGACAATGCTTTTCTCGCGGCACTCACCTTCAGAACCTTGACAGCGTGTGGAATGGCCTCCCACGGAGCGGGCAGATCAAGAAAGACTGCCATCAGCGTCTATTGATGCCGACGAAGCTGGCCATGATCACTCACTTGCCTCGACATCCTTCAAATCACCGAAGCCGTCCTTGCACACGTTCCTATGTTGCAGCTCCACGTTGTCGAGCTTATGGTCCAAGAACTCCTGGCTGCGTCATCAGTAGGAGCTCCCCCAACGGACTAACCTGGCTGCCTCGAAACGCGCCTTGTGGTACTCGAAGCTGTGGACCTTGCCCTTGCTGCCTACTGTCCGTGACAGGCTGTGCGTCATGCTACCGCTCCCAGTCCCTGCTTCAATAACCTTTCCACCGACCCGGATGCCCAATCGCATGGTGATGTACGCAATGTCAGGCATGTAGAGGATCTGCGTGCGATGCGGCAGAGACAGCGTCCATAGCTCGGGAGTAGGCTTGAGGAGGTGCAGGTAACCAGACTGTGGTGGTGGGGAGTGCATCTAATCCATCAACCATCATTCCATTCGATCTGACACACCTTTGAGCCAAACTTCATCCCAATCATGTCGTCGTGCTTGTACCTGCCAAACTTGTTGTGGAACTCCTCGCCGCGCGTGACGATGATCGCGCTCATGTTGTCGCGCGACTGCTGTCAGCTGCGCCAAAGACCACCACCAACCATGAACAAGATAACGAGGTCGCCCTCCTCAATCGTGGAGCGTGAGTGCAGCATTGTGGGCGCTCTCAGGTGGTACGAGTATGCAAATGCAATATAACGAGCAACAAACAGTAGGTTAGCAGTAGGTTGTCATCGGCAAACCAACTTTGTGGAATCAAGGCACGAAGTGGAATAAATGACGTGTCTGTCATGAAACATCAAGATCAACAGCTGATAAGTGGCAAAAGTCGCGCGAGTTGTCGTCCTGTCAAGTGGTGCGGCGCGTCACTCAGTGTCACCGTCAACAAAACTCCTCACCACCTCATCCCGGCATCATGGCAGCCCAGCCGACTGAGCTTCGGGCGCTTCTCCACTCTGTGGTTAACCCGACGTCCAACGAGGCCTATGTCCGGGACCAGGCGACGCTGTCGAATCTGTTCAAGCAGCCTGAGTTCTTCCTGGCGCTACAGAGCCTAGCCGCCGACCGGTCCCTTCCGCAGCAGGAGCGTCTGCTCGCCTCAGTGATCACAGGCCGTGAGCTCAAAACGAAGTGGCGCAGCAAGACACTGGTGCCAGAAGCTCGGAAGCCCGAGGTTCGCCAGCTTCTGTTCACCTTCTTGGAGGAGCCTGACTTCGGAGTAAGTGTCGTATGGTCAAGTGGTGCAATGCTCACCCACAGATCGCTCGGCCTCAGCTTGGTCTTCTCGTCGCCGTTGCTCGCTTTGAGTACCCTCGTCAATTCCCCAACCTTGCTCAACTCCTGCTCAACCCTCTACTCACATGCATTGCGCACTTGGAGTCCGACCCCACTGCCACACAGGCATCGTCATCTACTGCCACCGTACTGCTCAACACGCTGTGGACTATCAATGCGCTCGTCAAGGAGTGGCGCAGTGTCAAAATTATGACTGGTGCGCAGGTCATGCAGTCTCTCGAGGAGGTCTTCGTTGCTCCTGTTGGGAAAGTGTTGGAGATCTGGGGGGCTCGCGAGCGTCAAGGCAACAGCGACTGGGTCCTAGGAGAGGCAGGACGTTACTCATTCAAGTGAGCATCAAATCCACAAATTTACTTCCCCCGCACTGACACCTCAGAACTCTCGCCCGCTTTTGTCAATGGCACTGGGGCAAGGCTAAGAATCTGCAGTCTGCGCAGGGCCTCGAACACGTGCGTAGCTCATCTGCAGCCCAGCTGACCATCAGATAAGGCTCCTTTTACAGCACTCCGTTGAGTTCGCACCTATCATCCAGGAGCACCGACTTCGTCTCCTCCAGAATGTCCCCACTCCCGCACCTCAGGAGTTTACCAAGCTGCTGAAGTCATTGACAAAGCACCTGAGAGCTATCGGAAAGTGGTGGCGCGTGATGATCGCCACGGACCCCAAGGGATGGTGCAACCTCGAGGGCGCGACGGCCGGCGTTGGATGGTGGTGGAGTGCTGTTGGTGGTGTCATGGCAGGCAGTGACGGAGCGGTGTCCAGTGATGGTCAGTACTGATTGAATGATATTAGTGATTCCTTTCTAACTTGCAGACTCGGACACGAACCCTTACCCCAAGCGCTTCCTTTTGCTGGGCATGCTTCTCTTCAAGGACATCCTTCCTATCCTGGCACATGACCACCAAGACAGTAAGTACCGACCCATTGTCCCGCTGACCTTTCACAGTCTTCACCCCAGACTTCATCCTCACCGCCCTGCATCTGCTGGTGGACAAACTCCTTCCGCTCACCTCGACCGATCTCGAGAACCTCGAGGATGAGCCTGAGGAGTGGCTCGTCGCCGAGAACAACGATGAGGAGGCTTGGGCGTTCGAGTTCAGGGTGGGCTTTCGATTTCAAGACTGTGCTGACACTGCAGCCTTGCGCGGAACGAGTGCTCATTGCACTGAACAACGCTTGTCGCCATCTGCCCATCGAGCGTAAGCCGATCGAGCCAGAGATGGTCAAGCTCATCGCCGAGGCAGAAGGTGGGAGCAGCTCACATTCTTATCGCTGACGTCCGCAGCCCTGCCGCCGAACGACCTGCCCAGCATCCTGCGCAAGGAGTCGATCTACTGTGCCATGGGTCGGTTGAGCCGTTCCCTCGCAACCTACAGTCAGTCTCACAGCGGTGTCGACTTCAACGCCTTCCTCCACGGTGTCGGATCCTGGCTTGGGCAGGGGCAGCCTCTGTGAGCACAATAATGCGTTGATCAATCCTAACAGTAGTCACCGTATCCTCAAGCGCCGTGTCGCGTGGTTAATCGGCCAATGGGTTGGCTCTGAAGAGGAGTGCGCAAAGCTCGACCTGGTGTGGCAGATCCTGATCCACCTTCTGAGCGAGCGTGGCGAGTCCTCGGACATGGCCGTGAACCTGACAGCCGCCAACTCCATCCGGGAGTGTGTTGATGTGAGTTTCGATACGACTCCGTTCGCTTACGAATAGCTATGGGAGCTCGAGATCTCCTATTTCGTTCCCTACATCCAGAAGACCGTGGAGGAGTTGATCAAGCTCCTGGCAGAGGCATCGACATTGGACGGAAAGAGATATGTTGGTGATACCATCGGTGTGATCATTGAGCGCGTGGAGGACAAGGTGCGTTCATATTCGACTGTTGCTGACGGCAGATTTTGCCATTCCTTCCAACTATCGCTCACTCTATACCTGCTCTTTGTAAGCTGTTGAATATGTCTCAGCTGACTCGTAGGGCAAGGCGCTTCCGGCCTGGAGGGCGAATGGCTCTTCAAAGCGTCACTGGTGGTGCTGACTACGAAGATCGTTGCTGCGGCAAGGGAGTCGTCAGGCAACCTCATGGATCTGGTTATCCCACTCATCCAGGAAAGTCTGCAACCCCCTGCTAAGGACTTCTTCGAGGAGGATGGCATCGCGTTGTGGCAGACAGCATTGTACAACGCTGCATCGCCGTACCAGCCAACACCTGAGACGGGGCTCATCGGCCTCATGCCGGGCTTGTTGAACGCTGTTGGCGAGAACATGGATCTTCTTCTGAGGTTACTCCCTCTCCTTGATTCCTACCTTCTACTGGACGCGGAGGGTGTCACCAAGGTAAGCTAGTCTGCGGACCGCACTCACAACAGAACTTCGGCACGAACATCTGCAGCTCGCTTTTGAAGGCTCTCCTGGCTTCCGGGCGCAACCAGGAGAATGCTCTGCGCTGCTTGGCCAGCCTCTCCCTCTGCGTTCAGATCGCACCTCTGCATCTGCTTGCGCCTGCGCTACTCGACTCCGGGCTGTACGGCCAGGTCCTGACTGCTCTTGAGGATGACAAAGCCTCCGGCTCCATCCTGGCCGGATACCTTGACATCCTGGCCCGCATCGCTCTCCGTGACCCAGCACTGTTCTTCCAGCTATGTGAGGAACACGCACGCAGGACAGGTCGGGATGCGCACAAGCAACTCGAGGAGGTCCTTGACGCCATGTGGCGCAACTTTGACTACGTTGGCGGGTCCCGAGCCCGCAAGCTCGTTGCCATGGGTGCCGGCGCTCTGCTGACAACGGGTCATCAGCAGGCTCTCGAGCGTCTGGATGGCGAATTCTGTACGTCCCACATCGCTGCCTCAGTTAACGCGCAGTGAACATGTTCCTCGACGTCCTCGGCGAGCTGCAGCCCTCGGAGGAGAACCCTGGCGGCGCGGAGTAGGTGCGAGACTGAAGCATTCACTGACGAGCAGAACAACTGTCAACCACTGGAAGGATGACAACCGTCCGGCCTGGGAGGAGATCCTCACCGCTCCGGAGGGTCAGCGGCGCCTGGAGTTGGGCAACTCTGACCCAGCATACAATACGCCCCTTCGCGGGTTCGTTATCGACATCCTCACGCGCGCACAGGCGGTCGGCCTCGGTCCTTACTGGGACAAGGCTGATGCTGGTGCCAAGAACAGCCTCCAAAAGTTCCTCGCCTAGAGCGAGACGAAATATAGAGTGAAGAGTTGACCTTTGCGGTCACTGTACTGTAGATCATACCTTGCATTAACATCATCATCTGTGAAGCGTAAGGACACAGCACACAGCTCGACACATCTGCGCCCCTCTCGCATGCACTCACGGCCTCACCCCATCACTGACAACTGCCAACCTCCTTCTTATCATTGCCGCTCTAGCATCAGAAAAGCGGTTTGTTTTCTCGAGAAGTCATCTCCGTGACCATCGCAATGGCATCGCTGATCGATCATCTGGCAGCCTTGGCTAGTCACGGCCCAGCATACGACGCGCAAGACCCGCCCAGCCCCAGCGCGTTGCATATTGCAACACCAGACGACCCGGGCGACCCTCCTAGTCCCAGACTGCAGGACAGCAGTCCGCCGACCACACCAGCCCCCATCAAGTACATATCATCACAATACTCGAAACACGAGACCGACGACCTCGCCTACCTCACTCGTCTGTTCCTCAATGCGTAAGCCAGCGCTATGCAAAGCTGATTCGGTTCACCCAGTGCGTCAAGTGGCACGGAAGCGATGGCAACTAACACCGATGGCGGAGTACGGGTACGGTTTGAGCCGTCTCCAACGCTGTCTCCTGCTATCGCTTTCGCCGGCAGGAGCAACGTCGAATCAACAATAGACCAGCGACCTGGCCCTTCCCGGGCAGGTGTCGATGACGACGTGGGCTGCGACAACTCAAGCGTCAACGCCAGTGGTCACATCAGCAAGGGGACGTGCAGTGCACCGACTTTCATCTCATCAAGCCTAAGGGTGTTCGAAACCCAGCAAACGCATGACAATTCGTGTGACAAGAGCAAACGCAAACGCTGTGACGACGGCGATGAGGACACAGATTCTAACGGTTTGCCACAGGAGAGCAAGCGCAGGACTTCGGAGAGAGAGGGCAGGAGCAGACGCTCTGCAGATGACGAACACTGGGGAACCAGCAGCGTTAACGCGATCGGCAACGGCACCCACTTAGACAGCGCGCTGCCACAAGGCCACCGCCAACGCATGAACAGCGTGGAAGTTGTGACCAACCTGCCAACCTCGAACTTTTGCTACATAGCAGCTCAAGCCGAAGCGGATCTCCCTACTGCCTCTGCTGCACAATACCCCGTGGTGTCTCGCGAGCACGAAATCGTCTCCGTCGACGACGACGACGAGTCTCTGCGCGAAATCTCATGTGATGCTCCAGCGATCCCGACGACCCCGGCGTCACAGCCACGTCCAGCAAAGGGATGCTCGTCCTGTGGGTGTTCGTGCGGAGTCCCAAGCTCGCGCCGGAAGTGGAGCACAACCCTCTCTCTTGTGATACAAGAAAGGCTTCTGCGTGAGTCTCCTGCGGATGTTCTAGTTTTCATGAAGCGGTCTCTAGTGGCACTTGGTGTGATTTGAGGCCTTTGTGAAAGTGCTTGGAATGTGAGCCGTTGTGAGAGCGTACAGAAACTGTGATGAGAGTGTTGACGTGTCATGGGACTGTCGACGGCCTATAACTGTTGTGAAAGGGTGAATGAGACCAGCTCTGCGAGGCTCGGACATGGTGGCCCCCTGACTCTCTTGAGTGACGCTCCTATCGTCAGCAGCCACTAAACTTACCCCAGGCCTCATCATGGGCGACATCCGAGCCAGCCAGCGCCAAGTCGACCCCCTCAAGCACATCAAGAAGGTCCGAGCCGACATGCAAAACTGGGAAGCTGTAGCGCTCGCGGTCGGCGCGAGCAGTGCCGACAAGGAGAGGGTAAGGCAGCTCGCTGCCCGCTTCATGCGCGAACTGCCCTCCGTGGTCGTGCGTGGTATCGCGAGGGGAACGCTGTGACTGCAGAGAGGTGCTGGATAGGAAGGCCGTGCGTGTTAAGGCGAGGAGTGCGAATAGGGAGAGGGAGGTAGTCAACACACTGTGGTCGTGCGTGGTATCGCGAGGGGAACGCTGTGAAGGGCGTGGCTGGTGCGGACATTGCAAGGAGAAACGGAGCGCTTTGTGATTGTGGGGGTTTGTCACGGGGGAAGTGCTGCGCTCTGTGTGTGGTAGGGCAAATTATCGCGAGGGGTATTAAGTCCAGATGTTCGAAACAATGAGGGCCTGTTGCGCTCGCTGTTGGCGCCAGCAACGTCGACAAGGAATGGGAGAGGCAATCTTGCTGCGAGGTGTATGCGCACAGTGCGTCTGCGGTATCGCGAAAGGAACGCTGTGACTCTTTGGGGTTGAGAGGGTACTCGGAGGGGACCTGTGTTGAGTTTTTGTAGATTAGCTGTAGATGCAATGTGATCTGCAATGATTACAGTATGACATATGTGAGCCTAGTGTGCATCTCCTGTCATGCGACGGAGCGGCCATCAGCAACATCAGTACTGATTCGGATGTCGGTCAGTATTTGGCGTCAGAACGCTACGTGAATAGTTCATCCAGAAGTTCCTATGTAACTACGGTGCAAATCACAGTTCCACCGCGCCGAGATGCGTCAGCAAGGCAGTGTCCAGAGTCCGTGGGTGATGTATGATGGGTTGAGAGTTGGAGTCAGGTCGGGTCGGGTCGGGTCATGTCATGAGATGAGGAGATGTATGTCTGGGTCCGGGTCCGGGTCCGGGTCTAAAAACGCGCCGGCGCAGCACCAGGCGGCAGACTAGACGCATGGCTCGTCGACGACGTCGGGCTCGTCATGTTCTGCTGCCTGCTCGAGGTGCGGCGGTGCTGCCTCTGCACGCGGCGGACGGGGTCCTGCGCACTCGACGGGGGCGGGATGTACCCCGGGTCAACGAGAGACACACCCCTGCTCGGTGCCGGGGTGGGCACGGGCGCGGTCGACTGCACAGTCACGGGCGCAGCACCAGGCTGCTGGCGGTAGCTCTGCTGAGGCGGCGGCGCGCCGTACCGCTCGTCTACATAGTCGGTGTTGTAGCCCGCGGGGCGGAAGGCCTCGGGCGAGTTCGAGTCTCCGCGCGCGAGCATCGGCTGCTCCTCCTCCGCGTAGCTCGAGAGGGTGGCGCTCGTGCTGTTGTCGTATGGCTCGCCGTTGCCGTGCGGCATGAGGTGGGCGCCATTCTGGTCGATCGGGCTGGTGAGGAACTGGCTGCTGCCGTAGCCTGAGCCGGCCTGGCCTGCACGCAGCATGCCGCCTGATGGCTCGCCGCCGTTGTAGCCGCCGTGGTAGCCCTCGCTGGTAGAGCCCATCGAGTAGCGGTAGCTGGGATTGCGGCCGGGCGAGCTTGACCTCTGGATCACGTCGAAGCTGTGCGAGTCGCGCGACATTGTGCCGTCACGCCAGCGGCGCTCGCGCTCAAACTCGACCCAGCGCTTCATGACGATGTGGCTCGAGTCGAAGTGGCCGTCCTTGTCGCCGTGGCCAGTGTCCTTGCCCTCGCCCTCGACGACACGCGTCTGACCCCAGGAGAAGTCGTCCATGTGCCAGAAGGAGTAGACGGGGAGGACAAAGTTCCAAATGGGGAGCGACAGGAGGTACATCAACATCCAGCCAACGTAGACCAGCTTGCGCGATGTGATGACGATGAGCACACCAGGGAGACCGAGAATGAACGCGAGCAGGATAAGCGAGAGCGTGGGGGTCTCCTTCTTGGGATTGAAGGCCGACACGATGGCAATGGCGACGACGTAGATGGTAAAGGCGATGGCGGCGGGCAAGACGAGCGTACCGACGAGGTCCATGAAGACGACGAACTGCATCGAGAAGCAGAAGGTACCGCAGAGGTCGCGCACCAGCATGAGCTCGAAGAGGTTGTGGATGGTCGAGTTGATCCAACGACGACGCTGAGACAGCAGCACGCGGAAGGTGTCGGGCACGACAGTCTTGCACACGGCCTGGGGGCACCACATCATCTTGCGCTTGGGGAAGGTCTTGAGCATGAGTGTACTGAGGTAACGGTCCTCGCCGAGCAGGAGCAGGTTCTTCTTGTGCAGCGTGTCGACAATGTTCTCAGAGTAGTGCTCGACAATGTCCGGGTTGGCGAGGATGGGCACCCAGTAGCCGGATGCACCCTTTGGCGTCTTGATGCGGTACATGGAGAAACAACCGGGCAAACAGGTGACACCACCGAAGACGGATTCGAATGCCTTGGTCAAGTGATGCGAAATGTAGTACTCGAACACTGCGGGTTAGCACTGCAGCTGGCGGGCGTAGACTTTAACTCACCTTGGATCATTGTCACCCAGGTCTCGCGCTTGTTGGCAATCTTGGTCTCACCACAAAGACCCATAATCTCCGTGTCGTTGACCATGCAGGCATTCATGCGGGAGATCGAATCAGGGAAGACCTTGGTATCCGCATCCACACAGAGAACTGTCTCGTACTTGTCCGGGGATACACCGGTGCAGCGCCACAGCGAGTTGAAGAACTCGTACTCGAACGTCGTCATGCGCTCGTCGAACATGACCTTTTGCAGGAAGGACATGAGGACGATCTGCGAGTCGCGCTTACCACGGTTGCCGGGCTTGGGGTCGTTGCGCTCCAGAGGGTTACCAGTCTTGGCGACGAGGATCACAGGCGTGCGCTGCTGCTTTGAGGGCTCGACCGTCTCGTCGTCGTACGCGTAGAAGCCGGCGTAGACCTTGGCCATGTTGTGGCGCTTGTGGCCGTCCGCAATAGCGACGTACGAGTGTGCCTCGACCTCGTGCTCGGGGATGACGAGCTCCTTCATCATGCCAAGGACAATGTCGGGAGTGTACTGCTTCGAGCCGGACCCACGCACCATACCGTCACAGACGACGAGGATGACCTTGTGACTGTTGGGGTAGTCGGTGGTGGCGATCGAGTCCATGGTCGTGCGCAGACCCTCGAGCGACTCGGAGTAGGCAGTGACGAGGCACATAGTGTGGACCAGGGGGTAGCCGAAGGGCTCAAAGTCGGGAGCAGGCTGGGGGATGACGTTGTGCAGAGGCCATGGGCAGCCACCGTTCGAGTCGCCATAGAGCGAGCCCGAGGTGTCGTCGCGGAAGGGGAGCGAAGTCGATGAGCGAGAGCCGCGCAGCATCGGCGACCCAGGAGGCGTGTCACGGAGTCCACCGGGTGTGAGCTTCGAGCCGTACGTGCTCGATGCTCCACGGCGAGACATGTCAAAGCTGCTGCCGTAGCCGGTGCCGGGGCGCGAGTTGTTCATGAGCATGGGCTCTGCTTTGCTGAAACGCGACTGGGTAGGCAGAAAGTGGCCGCCCTTCTTGGGAGGCTTGTACGACGTGTCGCGTGCGTTGGGGCGCAGGTGGCCTGGCGCAGCACGATAGATGTCGTCTGTCCAGTTTTCGATCTCCTCGGCACGCTTCATGCGGTCCTTGTAGCTCTCGTTCTTGAAGTTGCCCATGCGCCAGCTGAGGAACCAGCCGAAGAAGAGGGCCATCAGGAACTTGATGACGACTGCACCGAGAATGAAGACCAGCGAGACGTAGAGCACGATCTGGGAGGCGACACAGCCGATGGTCATGCTGTCGACGTAGCCGACACGGATTGTGTCTGTCAGGCAGTCGAACTCCTTGTTCCATGCTGTACGCGCGACAAGAGACGAGATGTCGCGCATCTGGAAAGTCTCGTTCTTCTGTTTGAGTGTGTCGAAGAGTGGAGGGTATTTGACGAATGTGGGGTTGAGCCACTGCAACAGGTCCATGTCGATCACAGAGCTGGCAGTTAGTGAATGCTGAGGGGGGATAATGTTCAGATGCAATGCTTCGACTTACCCCTTGTACACTGCGAGATTCCGCTCGGGATTCTTCACCTGATCCCAGGTAAAGTACACCACGCCTGCTGACTCTGTCTGTTGGAGCTGCTTGCGAGCCTCTGGACTGGCATGACAGTTCGTGAGCGAGTCGTAGCCAGTCTGGACAGCAGGCAGAACCGTGTTCTGGCTGAACTGGTTGCAGGGGAAGTAGTAGGTCATGGTCGGCTTGCCGTCCTTTGTTCCGCCCTTCATGGTGTCTGGAGCATTGGGTCCGGGCTCCATGATGCCGAGGCACTTCTCATTCACATTCTGGAACATGAAGCTCACGTCCTTTCCGCTCGAGTTGAACTCGTCCATGTAGAGGGGACTGGTGGAGCCGTTGAAGATGCCGACAGCAGGGTGGTGCCAGTCGCCAAAGTCGTAGTACTTGCCGTTGATGATGATAGAGGAAGACTGCACAGTGCCAGCCTTGATGCGTCCTCCCTTGTTGGTACAGACTGTCTGCGTGAAACCGAAAGTGATGTAACCGACGATAGCCATGAGGGATGCACAGATAGCGACGATGCCCATCTTCTCTCGGAACGCACGCTGGGCGTCGGGCGTCTTCTTGCGGAAGACACTGCTCAGGATGAAGGGGGGTATCCAGCATGTGATCACGAAGCAGTAGACCATCCAGCAGTCGACAGGTCCTGGCGCGATCCCAGAGCAGCAACCCGACTTCTCAGGCGGGCGAGGTGCCGATGCCTGCGTTGGGCGGGGAGCTGCCTGGGACGCCTTCCTGCGAATGGTTGCACCTCTCTTGAACAGATGCAAGCCGGACTCGTTGAACTGGTCGTCCTCTCGTCCCAGCACGGACTTGCCACGACGCAAGCTTGCTCCGCCATGGCCCGGGGCATAGGGTTGGTTTCCGGTTGCTAGAAACGTCAGCACGAGAGTGTCCCCAAGCAGGTCGTCGTCTAATGGTCTGGTCAGGTTGAAGGGGGCTGTCTGACAGCCCCCCTCACCCATCCTCTGCACTTACCAGACGGATGCACCCGCATGTCATCACCAGCAGCATGCTCGCGGTAGTGGTACAGCCTGTGCCCTGGGTCGATGCGCTCGCGCTCTGGGCGCACCATGCTCTTTTTCCTGCGCACATCGGCACCCGCCTGCGAAAAGCCACCCTGGTTGGAGTAACCCGCCTCCTCGTACCCCAGCGTCGGCACTGCAGTCACATTCACATTCACATTGTAGCCGTCCTTTGACGACGTGCCGCCCTTGGTTGGCACAGGTGGTGGTCGTTGCTGCTGCTGCTGGCTCTGGCCAGCCCGGCGAGAGGGGGGCACATCGCTTTCGCTGAATGAAACGTTCGTGTTGAGAGGGGGTCGCGACATTATGAGGGGAGTGGATTTTCTATGTTCTTCGTCTCACGCTCGTTCTTGCTTTATAGGTACAAGGTATCGTTAGGGCTGCTGCGAGCGAGCGTCTATAGCATGGTCCGACGAGCAGGGGGTTTGGGTCGATAGAGAGGTCGCAGACCGGGCGTCCAACGGGACTACTGGTGTCAGTGGTGTTTGCTTCCAACTCAAGAGCTCGATGTCTCCTCTTCTCTGGATCTGGCAGTATGCACAGTCTTTTGCTGCTCCACGACCAATGCCTCCGAATCCAACGCGATGCGCGTGTGAAGGCAGACCAGGAGTTGGAGCGAGGTAGATCACTCGTCCATGTGCGCAGCCAGGTTGTGATGCGATCCGCACACACGCACACCGCAGGAGAAAAAGCGCACTCACCTAGCTCTAGCTCTGGGAGTGACACGGACGTGCGTGTATCACGTACCCGTCCTGCTGCTTGCTGCGTGGCAGAGACGATGCAGCTGCAAAGTAGGACCTAGGAAAGAAAACACAAGCAATAGCAGCTTCACTTTGCCAACAGCGATATTCCACCTCGTTCGTTTACCAGGTGTCGGTGTCGGTGTCGGTCGCTGCTTGCTCTCAGCTTTCAGGTTTGCGTCCGCAATGTCCAGCCAGTCCAGGCGTCCAGGCCAAAGCTCAGGGGCAGGGGTGGGGTGGGGGTAGGCTTTTGTGCTCCTCTGGTTTTTGCTTGTGCTTGCTTGTGCTCGAAGCTTGCTCGATGCTCGCTCGATGCAATGCCAGTGTTGGTATCGGAGTAGTGTACTGTAGGTGGGATGGAGTTTTGCGATGCTTGCTGCTTGGTGCTGGCTGGCTGGCTGGTTTGGCCTGAATCAGACAGACTACAGGACAGGCCAGGATTGATGCCGATGCTTGAGCGAGCAGGCAGCGGGTGATTGATGGCGATGGCGATGACCACTGCTGGCTTGTGCGTGGTGTCTGCCCTCGTCTTGTCTCGCCTGATGCCGAGGCAGGGGAGAGGGGGGGAGGGGGGTGAAGAGCGCGAGAAACAGCACCAAGGCTGGGCCGAGGTGCACGGGGGGGCAATGTAGGGAGGAGGGAGGACGGGTCTGTGTGATCGAAAGGGGTGAGCAGGGTTAGCAATAAGAGACTAGGGACGGTGTGTGTGTACGGGTGTTGAGGAAAGGCAGCATAGCAGAGGGTAGACAGGAGCATCGCAGAGCACACCCGGCTGCACTGGGTGATACTCCCGGCTTGTGGCAGAGCGTGTTCAGGGCGGAAGGAGCGTAGCAGACGAGATAATCAGGGAGCGCGTAAGGGTCGGGTGATCTGGCGCGGAAGAGGTGCTCTGACATTACGCAGAGAAGGATGCAACGCCACAAGAGTGCAACACACACGACAGCCCTGAGTCTCTTCCCAAGGCGTCACTTTGACACCGCCACCCTGTGAGGTCCGTGTTCACTTGCGCTATACTTCTACAGAAGTATGTGTTCATTACCGAACCTAATGAGCACATTGCCTGATTTACACCCCTATTACCCTTCGGCCATGGCTGCAGCTTTTGTCGCGCGTCGATGTTTGGCTTTGTCATTTGACGCGCCAGTGGCCGGTGGGCAGATTGCGGGCGGGCAAAGGGCTATATGGCTATGCTTGTACATCGCAACAGCGTATAGCATATGGCACAGCAGCAGCAATATGAAAGGGCAATTGACAACATCGCAACCAGACATCAGGTGCCGCATCAGGTGCAGATCACTCGCTTAGATTGCAATACGAGGGGCAACTAGACGCGTGACACGGTGTCTCGTAAGGACGTAACGGCGTACTAACAAGGTTTTGCAGGGTGATGAGATTCAAGTAGAGATGGGAGGGGATATAAAGGACGACTGAGATGCACCGCAAGCCATCATGAGCAGCATGTGCGTTTGTCATGTGCTGTCCAATGTCAAATGCTATAGCGACCGATCTGTACTACAGTCCTCCTTAGTAGCGTGATGCTCATAGCACAGCTTGTGGTGGGAGTCCCACGCGTCACCGCTCGAGCACGCTAGCACTCACGCGCTCACGCTCACGCTGGCCCATATTCGGCGCTTGATGTATTTATAGCCTAGTAGTACTCTAGTTCAGCCGACGGTGGACGTTGCTTCTTCCACTCCACTCGCCAGGCGCAGATTGTCAACGTCATGCGCCATGCAACATACACTTCTCGACGATCGCGCTAGTGCAGTGCAGGTGCCTCGATGTTTGTGATGGGATCGATCGCCTGAGAGTGCAGAGATCCTCGATGTGTAGTAGTATGGTAGTAGTAGCGAGGTAGATTCCAACGTACACGTCCGATGCATGGCAGGTATGGTAGGTGTGGCAGGGCACGCAGGGCACGCAGGGCGATGTGCACTGGAAGGTGGTATATCTCTAGGGAAGAGCAGGTAGGTGCAGGGAAGTGATGATCATCCCTCATGGATCATGTACGCGTGCGATCTTGTGCAAGTTCCCTAAAGTCCGAAGTTGATGTTGATGCAGGAGCTGGGCCATGGGCCAGCTGCTTTCGCGCTGCGATGGACGCGTTCGCGTCTATTACTGATGACTGGGTGTCTGGCCTTGATCGTACATAAAATCCGCACACACACACACACACACACGCACACAAGGAGCAATGCAAAGCGTAACGGTCGAGATGACTGATCGTGTCTGACGCTGTGGTGGCTATCAGCTGTCAGCATCAGACTAGCAACGAGGTCAGATGGCAGTCCCGCAAAGTAGGAATCCCACATACAATACATACACACAGATAGGAGCAATGCAGAGGTGTGGTGAACGTGACGACGATGAATGTGATAATCACAAGAACGCTCTTCTTCTGACTAGAATGAAAGCTGATGACTGTATCGCGAGGAAGGGAGATTCACCAACTTGAGGGAATTGAGATTTGGTTGAATTGTCTTGCTATAGACAGGAGACACTGTAGCACTGCGCATGCTGGAGGCGACGACGGGACGTAGAAGGGAGGGAAGCCAGGATGGATGATACAATACCAATGCTCCCGAGGGCGCCATGTTGCCCCATACTGCTGAGATAGATGATGCCGAGGAGAAAGAGGAGGAGTCAACCGAACGCTGCTTGGGAGGTCGTAGCTGTGTGCAGTAACACCGACCAGAACCAGATTGTGATGAGAGGAGACCGACCACGAACGATGCGATGCGATGCGATGTCGGAGAAGCTAGTCTTGAACTAGACTGATGCCGCTGCACAGCAGAAGACTCAGGAGCATTGGGACAGGGGAAGCATTGCGATGCGGAGGCGATCTTCTTGGGCCAGCTCACTGCCTCACGCTGTCGAAAGGAAACAACAGAATGGGAGCAAGTGTTCTCGTGGTACAGCAGTAGTGCCAGACGCGCGTTGCACGCAGCACACTGCAGTCGTGGGTTTCCTCAAAGGTTTTGTTGTGGGTCCCCTAGCATGCCGGCTTGTAGGTCCGATGTGTGTTGTGAGGCTTCTTGTAGGCTCCCGTACGTTTCCTTGCAAGTCCTCCAGCGGATTTTATCAAACGTATCCTTGTAAGTCCCCTCTTACACTTGAGTGTGATTGTCCTTGTAGGTATCATCGCAGGTATCTTCGTGGTTTCTCCCATGTTTCGTCGTAGGTCACCTCGGTACTATTCATTCCTATTGTCGAAGGTCATGTAGATTCACTTGTCGACCTCCTTGGGAATCCGCTGTACCCTCAACGCCGAGTGCCGTCGACGCGGAGAGTCATACATCGCACGCACGCACGCACGCACGCACGCACGCAGTCCGGGTTTCTAGCCCTCGACGACGAGATACCGCGCAGCAAAGACCACCCTCCGCCCATCAGGCAATATGACCTCGCTGTACGGGCTCCAGATGCCGATCTCGAGCGTCTTCTCCGTGAACCCAGCGGCCTTGGCGTTCACACCGACAACAGGGCAGTCAGCAGGCAGGGCCTGGAGCAGCACGAAGACCTTCTCCGCCTCTCCACCTCCCCCGCTCAACAGATCTTCTCCTCTTCCCACCACAGTCGACATGTCCTCTCCTCTGCCTTTTCCTGTCACGACTCTCCTCCCACCGCCTCCCCTGGACCCGGGGACCACCTCGCACTCGCGCATCACAGCACTGTGCAGCACCATAGGCGGCCCCCCCGTAGTCCTCACATGCAGCGGTGCACCCCGTATATGCTGTAGATACGCCTCCTGCGCCCGGCCGCCCAGCGCATGCTGCAGCCCAGTGTAGAACAGGACGAGGGAGGTGTTGCCCCCCGAGATGAGGGAGTTGAGCCTGGCCGAGAGTGGTTGTCTGATGTCAGCCGGGCTGAAAGTACGACTTACATCCTGCCCCTGTGCTGTACCCTGTTGCGCCGAGGTGAGACGCCGATGCCTTCGTCTGATGTGTCGTCTGCTCTGATCTTCTCGACTGGGGGCTTGGGGATGGACGTGATGTGCTGCTGGGTGATGCTGACGCCGTGTTTCGGGGCTGAGATGGTGTGGCGTTTTGCAATGGACGTGATGCCCTGCTTCTCACGATGTCCCTTGAAGCTTGGCAGAGCGTTGTTTTCGAGCACATTGTTGAGCCGGCGAGATGTGCCTGGCGAGTCTGGTCGGGCTGGGGAGATGGCCTTCAAGCTAAGTGGGGAGGGGAGCGCGCCGAGGTCAGCACGGGCTGGACGGGGTCGTGATGGTGTGTAGGGTGAGAGGGCGGTGATGGACTTTGCTCCGTGTAAAGATGAAGCCACAGTGCTTCGATGGGGAGTGGTGGCCTCGGGCCTGAGATTGAGCGAAGCTGCAACTTGGCTTGTTGGCTTGGTCGTAGACGTCGTCGCCGTTGTAGTCGTTGTCACTGCCTGCCGTGATGAAAGCGCTGCTGTTGACGCCTGCCGTGTTGTTGTTGCTGCCTGCCGCAACCCTGAGGCACCCACCCGATGCGGAGAGACGCCATCGTCCCCAGTCACTGCTGTCCTCGCCCTCTTCGCCGGAGTCCCGAGAGAGAACGAGAATGCCGACGACGATATCCGAGCTGCTCGCTTGTCCGTATCTGTACCCCGCTCGTCCATGGCGAGCGGGACGATAGGTGGGTGTTGTTACTACGCGTTGTTCGCGATAACGTCCTAGTCATCTTTCTAACGGAGACGCGCAAATGTCCGCTGATTGTGCCTGAGTGATTCTGATAACGCTGCTCATCTCAGATCGCGCATGCGATCGTGACCAGGCGTTCTGCTGCATTGTTTCGCTCACTCATTCGCTCAGCTTGGTCGATCCGCTCACTCGTGCTCGCATCACTGTGATCTACTCATGAGCATCATGACCATCGAGTTCCGTCGTTGATGAAGACCTAGCAGCGTGATCAGCGCGAGTCTACCTTCATTGACACGCCGGGAAATGTGCGCATAACCTCGTGGTCTTCAGGACCAGCAATCAAGCAACAACTAGTCTCACTGGCAATTCCTGTGTGCGATTCCCAGATCCGAAGTGCAGCCATGACGACACTCCAGGTCCGTTCCATCCACGCCGGCACGCTCCGTCTCCTCCTCGACGGAACCAGCGAGATCGCCCTCTTCGACGTCCGGGAGGAGGAAGCCATTCGGCAGGCCCACATCTTCCACGCCGCGTACTTTCCGCTCTCGTACCCCGACCGGCAGAGGCGAGCGCGAGCCCTAGTCCCGCGCCTGGGCACGACCGTGGTCTTCACTGGCGACTCGACTGCGGAGCTGAAAGAAGCGCAACGCTGGCTCTCATGGGGATACACTGACGTCCGTGTCTTCCGCGATGAGCTGGCGGGCTGGCTGGCAGCGGGAGGGGAGGCGTACCGACACGTTTGTTGTCCGAGCAAGGCGCTCGCCGAGGCTGGTGGGGTGTACTTTGGCACACGGGCGTGGTCGCCCCGGGACCTAGTGCACGCTCAGCAAGCTGCTCTTGACAGCGGCAAGGCCCCTCCATTGATTATAGACGTCCGCTCGCCTGAGGAGTATGTCCGGGGTAGTCTCCCCGGCGCTATCGGTCTCCCGGGTGGAGAACTACTGTCGCGCATCTCAGCTCTGGTCCAACACCCCCAGCAGGCGATCGTGGTGACATGCGCGTTCCGGACCAGAGGCACGTTCGGATCAACCTCTCTCAACTGGTGGGGCGGGCTTCCTAACCCGGTGTACTTCCTCGAGGGGGGCACATCGGCGTGGACAAGTGCTGGGTACGCGCTGGAGCCTGGTACGAGGGCTGTATCGTCTGATCTGCCTGTCTCACCTGCCGGACCCGTGCCATCTTTCCCGCCTGTCGCATCGGACACTTCCCACCTACACTGGACTCACCCGGATGCACATAATCTTCAGTATCTGCACATTGATGATTTTGACGACTTCCTCCG
This sequence comes from Cutaneotrichosporon cyanovorans, assembly GCA_002335625.1. Taxonomy (NCBI): domain Eukaryota; kingdom Fungi; phylum Basidiomycota; class Tremellomycetes; order Trichosporonales; family Trichosporonaceae; genus Cutaneotrichosporon; species Cutaneotrichosporon cyanovorans. Next base: position 260,553 of record BEDZ01000015.1, on the reverse strand, counting down.
CGACGACAGGACAACGTACATTGTCGACCCACGTCTAGAACCAGGCTCAATCCCTCCGTCGCCCAAGGCGGAGGACGTCCTCCACGTCCCAGCGGGGCAGTACATCGAGGCGATAGACGAGTACACACCCGTGTACCGATCGCGTGTGGTCTTGCTCGATGACCCACCGTACTCCCGAGCAATACCGCTCGCGCTGTGGCTCCGTGCATCCCGGCTCGTCGATGTCTACGTTCTTGTCTCTGGGCAAGGCCTTTCACATGAACAACGAGCGGCGAAACGCTGGAGTGGCATACCTCCTCCCGACGTGGCAGCGACGACTGCTAGGTCTAGTCAACATCTTGGCCTGAGCCCTGACTATACCGAATGGAGCCGTGCCCTGCCTTCCATGGCGCGTACTGAGCTGACTGGTGGCTTTGCATTCGAGCGCGTCACTGGCCGTCAAGGGACAGCCGAAGCCTAAAACTGAGGGAATGAACATTGAGCCAAGCTCAGCAGGCTGCCCTTAAGTCAGTGCTGAACAGCACACAGCGCGATAGAACGAGCGTAAACATGTCAAGGTGCCGCATGCGAAGCTGACCAATTCTGCTCCAGAGCCCATGCTAGTATCAATACATACATCTGTCTAGTCCAAACGCTGCCCGCCCTTCTCGTTCATGTAGCCCCCGCCACGGTGTCGGTCCCGGGCGACGAACCTAGATAGGAGGTAGATGAAGAGGAATACGCCAAACACGACCGCCAGAGCAGCCGTCATGGGATGCTCGGCACTCCAGCGCTGGCACAGTCAGCTCCTATTCAGCGACGATAACTCACCCCAGCCTCCACGAGCGATGTTGTGGCACTCCGCGCGCCCCACTCCAGCCCCGACTCGAACTTTTGCGGCTTCAGGAAGTTCTGGAACACCCCCTCCAGGACCGAGAAGACGTCGACGCCGTTCAAGCCGGCCCTTCTACCTTCCAGCGTGATGTCGTAGTACTCGCGGGTCTGTGTGTTGATCACGGTGGCGACTGGGGCATCGGTGACGCGTATGCCGAACAGCTTCTTCAGCCGCTTGGACCACTCCTCCGCATCAACATTGACAAACCACACCGGCTGCTGGAATGCGCGACCGCCCCTCTTCCAAGCACGGGCAATCTTCAGCATGACAGCGCGGTCTGCTTCGCCAGAGGCGCCAGGGCGAGTGACGCCCAGAACGACCAGGGGGTGCTTGTCGCTCTTCAGAATGGACGCTTCGTTGCCCGAGTTGAGGGTCATGACAGTAGGCTGCTCGTTCCTGAAGATGTACTGCTCCAGATCATGCTGGCTTGCCGGAAGCGAGCGGGAGCTGAGTATCCTGGGGTCATGAGACGCGAATGACAGAAGCACAGATGTGGGTGGGGGACTGGCGATGTTGAGATAGCTGTAGAAGCGGGGGTCAGAGGAGGTGTATGTTGGCACGGTCACGCCTTTCAGAGCTGCCACGACCTGGGCCTGAGGGTTAGCATGACAACGCGGAAGCGCATGACGTACCCTCTCCTCATCGGTAGTGTCCCAGTTTGTTAGGTACAAGAAGAACTCGTCGTCCACTTCCAGCATGCTCTCAAAGTCCTTCTGCTTGATGCTCACCAGCCCCGCGGCAGGCCTTCATGTCAGCGAATGGCTAGCCACAGTCATCAAGATAGTTGCTCACCTCTCCACCTTGTTATCGAGAAACTGGCGCATCTTGGCTTTTGACGGGTACCCCTCATAGACTTCAGCCTCTCCATCCTTGAAGAGCTTCATCGTTGGGTAGCCGCGGATCTGCTCGGCTTTACACAACTTTGCATGGACGTCGCAGTTCACAGCGGCAATGTTAACGGCCCCTCGCAGATCGGCAGCAAGCTCGTCGTAGACCGGAGCCAGAGTTTTGCAGTGCGGGCACCAAGGTGCATAGAACTTGACGAAGACAGGCCCCTTGGCTCTGAGTTCATCAAGCGCGGCACTGGAGTCCAACTCCACCACCTCGCCCTTCCTATTCGGCCTATAGAGGTCTGTCGGAGGCTCCTCCTTCTTGTCTCCACGGTCCGCCTCCTTCTCCTTCTCACCGTCCGGCTTGTATTCTCGTCCCTCGGAGTACGCGAGGACATTGTCCTCGATGTACTTTGTCAAGAGCTCATGAGTGCGGTAGGACGAGAACTCGTTGATGAATTTGCCATCCGCATACATGAACAGCGAGGGATCTACTCATGAGCACTTGCCTCGAGCGCGTCTGCGCCACTGCCAACTCACATCCTCTGACGTTGTTCGCCTGACACAAGTCGCCCTGCGCGAGACAGTTGACTTGTCCCATATGAAAGCCTGCGACACGCTTCAGGTGATCATATGTCTGGGTTAGGTTGATCCATAAGGGAGCGAATGTTCGACAATGTCCGCCTACGGTCAGAGGTTGTCCCATCATCTGTTAGCTCTGCTGCTTTGGCTCACATTTCGGACTGTAGTGCTCTACCAGCCTCATCGTCAGCAAGTACAGCGGCTGTTGACTCACCATAGCCCCTTAGCGATACTGGTTGCGAAATTTCCTTCTGCCAGCTGGACACCTGCTTCGATAGTGTCGTCAGCCCTGACCGCTGGGGCGATAGCGAATGCAGCAGCCACAGCAGCTGCGAGCTTCCCCCACAACATGAAGGGTGTAGCTGATGAGTAGTGCTGTCTAGTTGTGATTTCTGAGCGCGTGTGCCATCGACATTCTGGACGCAATGATCGGCAGTGACCTGGAGACGGAAACAAATGCGGCTACTAGTTGCCACCAAGGGCAGCCGGTCATCCATGATGTGGTGCCCAGCGGAGGAGCTCAGATCTACTCCATCGCGGTCCTCATCCTCCAGCGTCGCCCATCATGAGTCAGATAATGGTGAGGCCACGCGACGAGGTCCATCTAACATCAGGACATGCTCTTCGGGCGTACGCTGACGCCGGCTGAGCGGCTGCGACAGCATCAGCGCTCGTTGCAGAAGGCTCAGAGGGAGTTGGAGAGGGAGCGTGCCAAGCTGGAGCAGCAGGAGAAGAAGACCATGGCAGACATCAAGAAGAATGCAAAGGCTGGGAACATGGTAGAGTTGGAAGTCTGTTTGAAGGCTGATGGCAGAATGCCTGCAAGATCTTGGCCAAGGATCTCGTCCGGACTCGCCGGTATATGCAGAAGTTCACTCAGATGCGAGTACAGTTGCAGGCTGTATCGCTGCGCATGCAGACACTGAGGAGTAACGAGCAAATGGCCTCTGCTATGAAGGGCGCTACTAGGGTTGGTGACGTCGCACTTCGTGACTAACATGGCAGGCTATGGGGCAAATGAACCGAAGTCTGAATCTACCTCAGATTCAGCGGATCATGAACGAGTTCGAGAAGGAGTCGGCAACGATGGACATGAAGGAGGAGCTCATGAGCGACGCGGTAGATGATGCGATGGAGGATGAGGAGGAAGGCGAGGGTGAAGAAGCAGAGGGCGACAAGATCTTGAAGGAGGTGCTGGACGAGATCGGCATGAGCATGAATGAGGCGGTAGGTCATGCCGGTGCAGCTCCGACTAACGATCAGCTGGCATCTGCGCCAACATCCAATCCCATGTCCAACGAACCCCTTCAGTCCTCACGTGTTGCGGTGGCCGAGGGAGGTCCAACTGCTGGTGGACCCAGCGGGCCCACACCGCCATCAGGAGGCGGCAGCAAGGAGGAGGACGAGTTGCAACGCAGGTTGGACATGCTGCGTCGAGACTAGAGGCGATGTATGTTATGCGCGACGGAGCAACATCAGCGCCATGTCCTCATTGAAGTCATGATGGGATATGTGGCATATGATACAACAAGCTAACTAGGTGAAGATCTCCTCCTTCCGCGCTCGCACTATCTCTTCTCGCGTGATGTTGCTCCGCTCACACATCTGTCGGAACAACCCTCCAGCATCATACAAAGCGAGTGGGGTGTCGAAGGAGTCGATCTTGCCAGCATCCATCACCAAGATGCGGTCCCAAGAGATGATCGTTCGCAAACGGTGCGCAATGCACAGCAGCGTCTTTGCACCGAACTCGCGCCTGATGGTTGCCTGGATGACAGCGTCTGTCTCCATGTCTACCGCGGCTGTGGCTTCGTCAAGCACGACGATGCGTGAGTCTTTCACTAGAGCGCGCGCAAGTGAGACAAGTGATCGCTCGCCGATGGATAGGTTGGAGCCTTCGTCATCAATCGCCATGTCCAACGTGTAACGCGGTCGTCCGTCGCGTTCGTTTGTAAGACGGGCGCGTTTCATGGCGTCGTACAGGACAGCGTCAGTGTACTGGTCGAACGGGTCAAGGTTCGAGCGCAATGTCCCAGAGAATAGGACTGGATCTTGCGGGATGATGGCAATGTGCGAACGAAGCGTCTTCAACCCCAATTTGGATATGTCCAAAGAGTCAATAGTGATCGTGCCCGATGTGAGTTCGGCAAGGCGATACAAGGCGACCGTGATGGATGTTTTGCCTGCACCAGTTCGTCCTATGATGCCGACCTTCTCGCCAGGCTGGAAATCCGCAGAACTACGTTCAGTACTTAACGCTCAGCATCACTTACATTCCCTTCAGTACGGCTGGGAGGCCCTGTCGGTAGGACATCACGACGTTGCTGAAGGTGATAGCTCCTTGCGTGGGCCACTCGGCCGGCGGCGTGATCTCTCCGTCCTCATATGACCCTTCCTGCGGCAAGTTGCCATCCGAGTAGTACTTGATACGCTCAACAGCATTCACTGCCATCAGCACAGAAAGCCCGGAGGCACTCACTGTTGTTCTCAACCTCTGCGGACTGTCTCGTCACCATGCCCAGAATCTGAGTGATCTGAGTCATGTACGTCAAGCACAAAGCGATCTGCGAAGCGCTGAGCCCGGCACCGCCTTTGACAGCCATAATAGCCACTACAAACACAAGAATTGCTCCCAGAAAGTCCAGTCGCACGGCAAGCCATCGCTGATTGGAGGCAGTCAGAAGATATGCTCGGTCCTCCAGGTCCATGTAGTAGGCGTTATCATGGATGAAGCGTTCTGTTTCTCCGTACGCTCTGATTGTAGCCAAGCCAGAGAGAGACTCCGAGAAGTGTGAATATAGCAGTGAGCGCAGCATGCTGTCCAGTCGCTTGACTTCCCGTGCGGAGGTGCGATAAAACTGAGCGAAGTAGTAGTATCCGATGCTGACGCCGAAGATGATAGCGATGAAGTAGTGGAAGTACACCGTGATGATGACGACGGAGCCGATCAGCGTCATCAAAGTCATTGCCTGCATGCGCAATGAGTCGGCCAGCTGGTTGTCGACCGTGTCGATGTCTTTGCCAAAGATGCCCATAATGCGGCCTAGAGGCTGAGTGTCGAAGAAAGACATGGGACTGAAGAAAACTCGGCGAAGAGCGCTGTTGTACAAGTTGCGAGATGCAAAGTATGCCATGGCACCCATCGCCAGGCCCATACCGAATGTGAGGATGGCACCTGCGATACCGAGCATGGCGTAGAGACCTTGGTAGAAGGAGGTTGATTTGTTGAAGTTATCCGCTTCCCACCAAGTGAGCCACACGGTGGACATGACGTTGCTCGTTTGCATCGCCATTGCGCAAATGAGGATCGCTGGCAGCGTGATTGCAGCCTTGCCAGCCCGTAGGTAAGCGAAGTAAACTTCCTTGCCCACAGATCCAGTCTTGCGAACCTCGGAGACCATCAAGCGCCCTTCCAGCTTCCCAGTGCCCGCTGCCTTGCCGACAACCTTGCTAGTAATCTTCGCGATTTTCTGTTGATTCGCTTTGTCATCATACGACTCCTCCACCTCCTCGATTGCTGCCTCTTCCTCGGCGTCCTCCTCTTCTCTCCGCGCTGTGTCTGCACCGCCGAACTCCACCATGAGATGCTTGAATGGGCCTCCCGAGGCAAGTAGGGATGAGAAGGTCCCTTCCTCTACAATTTGCCCATGCTGGATCGTGTAGATGTAATCGACATCCTGCAAGAAATGAAGTGCGTGCGTCACGAGAACGACTGTCTTGCCTGCCTTCTTGAGTCCCATAATAGCACCATGGAAGAGAGCTTTACCGACATGTGCGTCCACGGCGCTCAGCGGATCATCGAACAGAATAATGTCCGCGTCGAAATACAGTGCACGGGCAATGTTGACGCGTTGCTTCTGGCCGCCTGATAGATTGACGCCCTTTTCGCCTATCTCTGTCAAGTCCCCGTCCGCAAGGAGTTCGAGGTCAGGTATAAGGCAAGCAAGTTGAACGCATTGCCAGTATCGTGACTCGTCCCACTTACGTCCGAAGACGATGTTGTCTCTTAACGTGGCGTTCTGAATCCACGCAGTTTGTTGACAGTATCCCAGAGTGCCACCAAACTCCACTGTGCCACTAATCGAACGCATCTCGCCAAGCAGCTAGTATGATCAGCTATCGCCCTGGCTCGTCACGTAGTGCTTACTCCTTGTAGGATACTGCTCTTACCACTGCCCACAGGCCCGACGATTCCTATGAGTTGACCGCGTGGTATGTCCAGAGACAGATTTTCGATTTTGAAGGGCTCCACGTCTTCCTTTGCAGGCTCCTTCTTCTCAGTCTCGGTACGTTTGGCCCTCTTGGCGCCTTTTGCGGGCTTTTCACTCATGTCGTCTTGCTTCTGAGCCGTTGCCCATTGGAACGTGGCGTTCCGTGCTCGAATTGCGACTGGTAGGGATGCGTTGATACGGCCTTTGGGTTCAATGGTATCCGCCTCGAACAACTCTGTCAGACGTTCCACAGCCGTCTGGGCATCCGTGAGTGTGGACAGAGCGCGCGGCAGAAACATAAGAGGCTGCCGCAGCAAGTTGAAGTACGCCAATGAAGTGAAGATCAACGCCTAACGTCAGACCCTGACGAAAGCGATGACTCACTGGGTCCAAGCCTGGATGGGTCGATGTATACGTGACAAATGACAAAACAGCTGCGATTGCTGGCACACTGAATGCCAGAGCTTGATTACCAGCGCGAATGAACAGGATTTTGCGGACACCTTTAAGCTCCTGACCGCGAACAAAGCCAAGGCCTGGGTTCAGTATGAGCATGTGACAAGCAGAACGTACGTTTTAGGAAAGGTATCTCGTATGTGAACACCTTGATGATCTGCATGGAACCCAGCAGCTCTTGCAGTAGCTTCGAGCGGCCGTCTGTCCATTTCTGCCGTCAGCACATATGCTTTGAGAAGGCGGAGCTCACCATGGAGGACTTGCGGACGTTGAAGCTTGTCTTCATAAACCATGTTTGCACGGGCGCTAGGAGGATGAAGACGCAGAAGCCTACGAGCGCAGAGGGTCCAATCTGGTGTCAGCCGGTCCCCACAATGCGCACCTGAAGAATGAGGAGTATCAGCGTGATTATCAGCTGTATCGGAGCGGTCCAGATCTGACGTTAGCAAGTCACTGATGACAATTTCCTACAGCGTGAAACCCTGCACGTTAGCGGACTTCGACGAAATATGATACTCACATTGACAGCAGTAGTCGATTCGGGAGATCTGGATTGTCAGCCCGTAGCACACGCCGCACGCACATCGCTCGACAGGTAGGCCATGAGCTTTCCATTGGGGTGCTGCGACCGAGCTCCGATTGTGAGCTTCATCGATCTCTTGTATGTCGCCGAAACTAGTGCTGCGCGCGACATCGCGCCCATACTCATCGATCTGAAGAAAAACTGGGTCGTTAGTCTTCCGTCTGGGGTACCTGGACTCACTTGATGATTACATAGAGACGTCATGATGGTCAAACAGAACATGCCGATCGCCATGCCAACACCACGTCCGATCTCTGGCTCCTTTCCACGACCATGATGTGCCGCGTACGCCTCCTTGCTGAAGTTGATGACGGCCTTTACTAGCAGCGGTGACATGAGGGACGAAACGTCGCCGAACACTTTGAAGAAACCTCAATCGTCAGCCACGTTTACCGTCATCGATCTACTCACCGGCATACCAGAATCCCGGGAATGCCTCGTTCAATGCCCACACAATACTGCCATGCTTCCTCCCACTTCGAGCACGCCATTCAGCTTCAAGCGTCCGTCTGCGCGAGGAGTAGGTCGAATGATCCTCCTTACTTTCGTAGTTCTTGAATCTCGCCGGTAGCTTCCAGCAGGCTCGTATGGCCCATTGCGCTCTCTTCTTTCGTGGAGCAGCAACATGAGCCAGGTTCGCATTCCACTCCTGAGCTCGGCGTTGGCGCTCCTCGAGGGCTGTCATGAACTTGGCAGACATGTAGTCGGCTGAAGTCAGCACCTGCTCCTGGTACAGACACACCTTCACGAGAAGGGTCCATCTTCCACAGGTCTGTCGCCTGCAAGGGACGCTGGTACCCCAGTCTCATCAGCGGGGAGACCCAGTGGAAGGTCAGCTTCGACAGCACGTTGGCAGTAGCCAAAGGTATCTCGGGTGCATCGTCCAGTGAAGCGCGAGGTCGCGGAGGGGGCTTAGACGGCCTCCATATTTGCCTGCTGTGAGCTGCTGGCGACGGCCATATTGACTCACCACCAATGGTCCCTCTTCAACCATGTGTACTCCGCCTGCGAGAGCTCGCGCAGCTTCATGCCGCCCCGGTTCTCGTCGGCCTCATAGTCTGACTCGCTGTCATCGTCCTGGGACTTGCTGACCTCGGTAGTTTTGCCCTCTTCCAGATCTTGAGCCTGCACACCCCCAGCTGGTAGGACCGGGGTACCGGCCTCTGCGCGATCAGAAGCTGGCATGGTTGCTGCAGCTGCTGACGTCCGAGAACGACAAGAGCTTGCTCACGCAACTGCAAGCTAGAAGAGTAGAAGCATGGAGCGGGCTGAACGGCGGGCTCGCCATGGTCGACCTCATGTAGCCATTGAGGCATCGCAGCAAACTACATTGCAGTCGGATATGACCGAAAATGGATCATCAGATTGTGGAGCCCGAGACCAACTAAGGGAACTGGTCAACTTCTCTCAATGCTGCAATATCCTGCCGATCATAAAGGCTATTTCCGAGGCTCAAGCGAGCCAAGACAGTCGGAGGATGCGAGAGTGACGGAACACGAACACATACATTCGCCCTCGGCGTGCTACTACTATTATGACAATGTCTACCCAGAACCACCAAAGGTTTGCGAAACACGGACTGGTCGCTTGACCTTGCTGAGACGCCAAGAGTCCTTGTCCTCTGCGAAGCGGTCGAACAGCGGCTCGATCTTCTCCTTCCGCTTCCGTTGGGAGATCTCGTGCTGGCTGGCGACCTTGAAGAATGTTGGTGCAACCTCCTGCAGCCACTTCGGCTCGATGACTGTGATCTGGTGCATGTATTCCTCTGCGGGCGTTAGTGACAGCAGCGTCGTAACACTCACTGGCTGTGAGAATTAGCTCGTAGTAGATACACCACTCGGGCTGGCGCTGGAAGAGAGCCGAACTCGGGTGGATAGACACCGGGGTACCCTCGACCAGTGTTTTGTAGCCTTCTACCGGATCCTTTTTTGCAGCCTTACGGAAGAAACCTGAGCAGATGGCCATCCGTACGCGGTTGTAGTTTGTACCGCAGGACACTAGGTCGTGTTTGTAGCGGTCCATGATGCCAACGAGTTGCTTGCGCACATTCTGCGCGGTCTTCATCGCGCGCACCTGGATGAAGTTCTCGAAACACCACGGGTTGCTGAACTTGGAAGCCTTCCAGCCGTTGTACACCGCCAACATGGTGAGTAGATCTCCTTCTGGTTGATGGAACTTGGCCTTCTTAGCGTCCGCTTGTTGTTGTTTGTCCTTCGGTCGATAGAATATCTGACTGCCGGCCTGGAGCATTGCAACGATAGTCAGAGCCTCCTCGGAGCAGCCGTAGTCCACACTCTTGATGAGCATCTTACACAATGAGGGGTCGAGTGGGAAGTCGGCCATCTTGCGGCCCACACGTGTAAGCAGGCCCTCATCGTCGAGTGCTCCGAGGGCATACAGCTGCTCGAGTGCTGTAAGCATAGTTGCTGCTGGTGGTGGGTCCATAAAGTCGAAGTTGATGAGGTCGTTGATGCCCATGGCCTTCAAAGTGAGAATGGTAGAGGCCAAGTTGGTTCGCTGAATCTCTGGGATAGGATTTGGCAGCATCTCGTTGCGGAAAGCGAGCTCGGTATACAGCCTGTAGCACTTTCCGGGCCCGGTACGACCTGCACGTCCCTTGCGCTGGTTTGCCTGAGCTTGCGAGATCGGTGTGACAATGAGCGAGTCCATACCCAGCTTCGGGTCGTAAGCATTCTGCTTTGAGAATCCAGGGTCGATAACGTAGTAGATACCATCGATGGTGAGACTAGTCTCTGCGATGTTGGTGGCGATGACACACTTCCGTGCTCCAGGAGGAGGCGGCTCGAAAATCTTGGACTGCATTTCTGATGGCAATGCAGCGTAGCAGGGTAGAATAATCAGATCTGGCACTTGCGGGCCAAGTGCTTTGACTCTCTCATACAGGATCTCGGCAGCGGAGTCGATCTCTTCTTGACCCGTGAGGAAGAGCAGAATGTCTCCGGGAGGTTCCATAAGATGGATTTGCAGGATGGTGATGAGTGACGCCTCCAGATAGTCTGGCTCGGGATCCTTGGTGTATAGTACCTCAACAGGATATGTTCGGCCGGGAATGGTGAAGATCGGACAGCCGTTGAAGTACTTGGAAAACTTCTCAGCATCAAGCGTGGCAGATGTACAGATGAGCTTGAGGTCCTTCCGACGACGACAAGCCTTCTTCATGAGACCGAACAGAACATCAGTCGCGATTGTACGCTCGTGAGCCTCGTCCAACATGATGACAGAGTACTTAGACATGTCGGGATCGATAAGCAGCTCACGCAGGAGCATACCGTCGGTCATGAACTTGATCTTGGTCTCGGGGCTGGTGACATCCTCGAAACGAACGGTGTAACCAACCTCAGATCCAAGACGACAACCGACTTCCTCCGACACACGTTTTGCGACCGATACAGCTGCAACACGACGCGGTTGTGTACATCCCAACCTGCCATGTTGCAACATGCCCTCCTCTGCGAGGTACTGAGCCATCTGCGTGGTTTTGCCTGACCCTGTGTCGCCAACAACGACGAGGATCTGGTTCTCCTGGATCGCCTTGACGAGTTGATCGCGCAGCTTGTAGATGGGCAGAGACTTCCGTTGGTCTTGGATGCTCATGTCGGTAATCTTGCCGTACGATGTAGACTTGTTGGCAGCCTTCCAGGAGGACATGGGTGCTTGTTGCTTGTTGATCTGATTCATGCGTAGATCGGATGCGAACTGACGTTCTTGAGGATTTGCCATAGGGTCGAGCCATGGCTGATTGACATTCCTTGTCTGAGCATCTGCTGCCTCGTTGGCCTCCATACGCCGCAACTCCCGACGCTCCTGCGCCAGCTGTCCACCTGCAAGTGCTGCTCGATTGAGACTGCCATCTGGGGCCTTGATGATCTTGACTGGAGAGATATCCAGTGTGACCTTGGTTTGTCCTGCCAAGAATGCTGGCTCCTGATCTGTCACCTCGATGTCGATGTCCTCGTCCACCTCGGGGTTCTCGTTGGCGTTGTTGAAATCCTCATCTAGATCAGGATAATCCGCAGCGCTCACAGCTCCACTTGCGATGAGCTGCTTGATCTCGAAACGCTCTGGACTAGATAGACGTTTCGCGCTCCCCCGACGCGTCTCATCGACATGCAACATCGGTGCTGCATTCGCGCCAGTTCCGACTCGAGCAGCCTGTTTCCGAGCATCGGCATCGATGTCCTCCTGCGTCCTTTCTCGAAGATGTGGGGTGAGGTCTTCACCTGTCTGCTGATCGACATCCTTCATGCTCAGTCCGTACTTGTTCCCAGCAACCGAGATGACCTTGACCTTCACACGTTGATTTCTTTGCAGTGCTTCTCCAGCTGTCTCTAATCGAGTGCCAGTGATGTTTGACACATGAACCAGCCCCTCGGTCCGCCCAGCCACGCCTTCTAGGAGCACAAACCCGCCAAAGTCGCGCACACTGGTGACTGTTCCGTTGTAGATCTTGTAGAGCACAGGTGTGTCGTCCAGTCCTGGCCTCCCACGTCTTGGTGGATAGTCGCGACTAGGCGCAGCCGGTGCCCCTCCTCGACCTGCCCATCCATTATCCCTGATGCCACCCGAGTCGTCCGGTCGACTGCCTCCATTCCTGTCATAGCCGCGAGTACGGTCGTTGTCATCTGCACGATAGCGCTTCGAAGGCGGTTCACCGCCCATGTAGTCGTCCGATGTTGGCCTGTTTCTCCTGGACGCAACCTCTTGCAGGTCGGCCAACGTCTTGTCCATCGAGAAGTCTGGCAGCTTCTCGTCCCTCTCCTTGCCCTCTCGAGCCTTGAGGTACTCTTCTTCCGGCTTCCACTCCTCGTCTGGCAATGAAAGACCTGGGAACTTGCGGGCTTGTAGGGACTTGACCTCATCGGTCTGCACTGGCTTGCCGACTGCGGCCTTCGCCTTCGCCTTGGCCGCCTTGCGCTTATACTTTGGGTGGTTGGCGACGATCAACCGGTCGAGGTTGGATACGAAGGTCTCGGGGAAGTCGGCTCCAATCTCTTTCAACTTGAATGCAAACTGGTCATAGTTTCCTTTGCTCTGCTCATGTAGCTGTTCGCGTCAGCGCTGAAGAATGCGAGCACACTTACCGCAATGACAAACTCGGCCAGACTTTTGTCTTGCAGCTTGGTGTGGTTGAAGAGCTCCTGTGAGACGCGCGATACCAGTGACAGCAGCTCGAGCTTGTAGAGCTCCTTGTCCGCACCTCCCATTGTGCTGAGCTCTTGCAGTAAAAGGCTATCGAGCAAAGAATGAAATGTCGGAAATGTAAGCGTCGCGTTCTGCAAGTCGTAGTTGCCACCAGACGGTTCATCGAAGTCACAAAATGCCGTGTCATTTATATTAGGCTTATCAATGCATTACATTGCTATAGTGCTCGTTCTGAAACGGGGATGACTTCAATACGAGCTTTTCTGTTGTACAACCTGGGTTTACGCATCGGTGACACATCCGTGAGAGGCGTCAGTGACAAGCTTAGCGTACTTGTACAGGGTACCAGCCTTGGCCTTGAGAGGAGGCTCAACCCATGCCGCCTTGCGCTTTGCCATCTCCTCGTCAGAGATGTTGACCTCGATCGAGTTGGCCTCGGCGTCGATAGAGACAATGTCTCCGTCCTTGACAAGGGCAATGGGCCCACCAACCTGAGCCTCGGGAACAACGTGGCCAATAACGAAACCGTGCGAGCCACCAGAGAAGCGGCCGTCAGTGAGACAGGCCACATCCTGGCCCAGACCGGCACCCATGACGAGCGAGGTGGGCTTGAGCATCTCGGGCATGCCGGGGCCACCCTTAGGGCCAAGGTAGCGAAGGATAACGACAGTCTTCTCGCCCTTCTTTATCTCGCCGTTCTCCACAGCAGTCACGAACGACTCCTCATCGTCGAAGCAGCGAGCAGTGCCCGTGAACTGCAGACCCTCCTTGCCAGTGATCTTGGCAACGGCTCCACCGGGAGCAAGGTTGCCGCGGAGAATACGGATGTGGCCAGTAGCCTTGATGGGGTTCGAGACGGGGCGGATGATCTGCTGGTTCTCCCATTTCTTAGCGATCTCCGGCTTGGACATCCACTCCTCGCAGTTCTCGCCGAGGGTCTTGCCAGTGACGGTAAGCTGGTCCCCAGTCATGAGTCCCTCCTTGATGAGGTAGTGGATGACAGATGGGGTACCACCAATGTTGTGCACGTCCTCCATGACGTACTTGCCCGAGGGCTTGAGGTCGGCAAGGAAGGGAATGCGGTCAGACACGCGCTGGAAGTCGTCAATGGTGATCTTGATGCCGACGGAGTGGGCGATGGCGATGATGTGGAGGACGGCGTTGGTAGAACCACCGAGAGCCATGATAAGAACCATGGCGTTCTCGAATGCCTCACGGGTCATGATGTCGCGAGGGAGGATGTTCTTCTCAAGGAGGTTGAGCATGGCGTCGCCGATGCTGTCGCACTCAGCAAGCTTCTCGGGGTACTCGGCGGGGAACGACGAGGAGCCAGGAAGGGTCATACCGAGAGCCTCGGCAGCCGAGGCCATAGTGTTGGCGGTGTACATGCCACCGCACGCTCCGGGGCCGGGGCAGGCGTTGCGGATGGTCTCGTAGCGGTGCTTCTCGGCCTCCTCAGTCTGGCCCTCCTGCAGGTAGCGACCGTATGCCTGGAAAGCAGATACAATGTCAACAGTCTCCTCAGGGCGACCACTGTCACCACCACCACAGTGACCGGGCTTGATCGTTCCTCCGTAGACCATGATACCAGGGCGGTTGAGGCGACCAAGAGCCATGAGAACACCAGGCATGTTCTTGTCACATCCGGGAACGACCACCATACCGTCGAGCCAGTGGCCGCCTGCGGCAGTCTCAACCGAGTCTGCAATGAGGTCGCGAGACTGCAGGGAGAATGTCACTGGATACATGAGCATATTTGATGTCAATCGGTGACTCACTGGCGCGAGTGCCGTTGGAGATACCGTCCGAGACACCGACAGTGCCGAATTGGTAGCCAGTGATGCCGGAGCGCTTCAGCGACTGCTTGACGCGCTGACCAATGCCGAGAATGTGTCCATTGCATCTGCTGTTAGACCCCGACACGTCGCTCGCTCGCTCACGGGTTGCCCTCGTACCTAAAGCGTCAGCTCCAGGATCCAGCTTTACTTTGACCACACGGCAATCACTCACCAAACGCTAGCGACACCAACCATGGGCTTTGCGAGGTCCTCGATGTTCTCGATACCCTCCGTGGCGTACAGCATCGCCTAACAAAATCAGCCAACTCTCCATCAAGATGGGGCTAGCTACCCACCTGCGAGGCTCCCTGCGACTTGGGCTGCGTGATGATCTTGGAGTAGCGGTTCAGCCCCGCCTTCGCGGTGCTCGCAGAGCTGAACGACCTCTGGGCCGTGCGCTGGTTTGCGCGGAGAGTGCTTGCGCCGATCATCGTGAGTGCACTTGGAGACGAGCAGCAAGTAGACGATGCAGACGATGCAAAGCGCAGTTATAAAGTTCTTTCTACACTTTCGAGCTTTCGAGAGACCGATCGCTGTCTGCCGGCTGTCGATTCAGAAAGTCGGCCGAGCCAACCATATTCACGGCAATAAACGACGATGCGGAGTGGATTAGCGGGCGAGTAATGGAGATCGCCCATGTGATCTGTAAATGAGTTGTCCTTACGGTACAGAGACGTGATAATTGATAACCGCAATCTACGCGTGGCCATGATGCCGTGTTGCCTGTTGCATACAGCATGCAGCATGATTGCTGTCGAGCGCGATTGTTGACAGCTTGACAGGTCTGTGCTGGACACCTTCACACCTTCATCTTGCCTCAAGCACTTTGTCGCCGGTATGGAGGAGGCCGAAGGTAGTCGATTCGTGTTGCTCCCCGCTGACAGACAGAGCCGGCCCCGTCACTCGCTGACCTCCTCCAAGCAACGGCAGCCGAGCGTCGCACAGCTGCGCCAGATCTATCGCAGCCAGATGCTACGACCTACCTGGATCAGCTGCTGTCGCTGCCGCTGAAATCGATCCTCTCCGAGGCGTCAAGCATATCTGCAGACGCGCAGAGCGTCGAGAGTGAACTCATCAACCTATGCTACCGAGAGTATCCAACCTTCATCTCGGTGCACCGTTGCTCAGCAGCAGTCACGTCTGCGTTTGACGACTTCTCCGACTCGTTGGGGCGTCTGTTGGATGCGGTACCAGCTCTGGAGGATGAGTGCCGGGCATTCGCAAAGGGCACAAGTGGCGTGCAGAAGGCTCGAGCGAGGGCAGCACTCGTGCAGGAGCACCAGGACAAGCTTTTTGATCTTCTGGAGATTCCGCAGCTGATGGACACATGCGTGCGGAACGGATACTACCAGGAGGCGCTGGAACTGTCGGCCCATGCTGACTCGCTTTTGAAACGGTATCCTGATGTCGAGATCATCAGGGATATTTCGAAGGAGGTCGAGGGCGTGATGCAGGTCATGCTGGCGCAGCTGTTGTCCCTGTTGCGTGAGTCCATCAAGCTCCCTGCTCTAGTCAAGACCGTGGGCTTTCTTCGACGCCTGGGTGCGATGGACGAGAGCGAGCTTTGCCTGGCCTTCCTCATCTCACGCTTATCCAACTTCCAGCATCACCTTTCCAGTCTGGACCGAGATCGAGCCGACGCCGTGCGCTACCTGCGCAAGTACATCGACCTGTTCCGCGAGCACGTCTTCGACATCATCTCACAGTTCACGACCATATTCCTGGAGACGTCCCGGAGCCCGGTGCCTGCATCGCAGCTTGCCGCCTTTGTCGGCCAGTGTGTCGACGACCTGGTACAAGTCGTGCGCGAGTACGTGCCAAAACTGGCGAGCGACGCTGCGTCGCTGTCGTCCATCCTGGTTCAGCTCGGCTATTGCTCGTTAGCATTCGCACGTGTTGGACTGGACTTTGCACCGCTGGTGACAGGCCCGTTCTCTGACACCGTGCTCCTGGCCTACTCCACTGCCATCGATGGCGCAACCTCGACAATAACCAACGGTTTGAACGACGCAGAGAGAACGCACCATGCACCATCACAAGTACTCATGGCACAAGATCACATCCCGAACCTGATGGTGAACAAGACGCCTCTCAACTTCGTCACCTGGGATGGCGACATTGGGTCATTACCTGTCGACCTCGCACGCTTCCCGCCTCTTGCCATTCTCGTCAACGCCCACCTCTCTGCTCTCAACTCTCTCCGCCTCCTCGCACCCCAGCATCTCTACCCCGCACTGGCAACTGCCCAGTCTGCCTCACTCCTCTCCTGCACACACCGCATTGCACAGTATGTGAGGCAAGCTGTGGCCTCATCGGACTCGAGCTCGCCGACTAGTGCGACGTTCCGCTCATCAGGTGGACGAGCGTCTCTCATCCGCCGCAACTCGGAAACCCAACTGAGCCCTGAAGCTCTTGCTTCGAAACAAAAGGAAACACACTGGGTCTGCATCGCGTTTGCAGATGCGTGGGTGAAGGTGGTTGTTCCGTTACTGTTCGCTGCACTCGACAAGGGAGTGTACGATGGTGCCGTCGAAGAGGCGGATAGGACACAACTAGAGGAGTCACTGGGCTCTCTCCAGGCATGGATTAACAGCCAGAACGAGGCCGCATTGTCGTCCGCAGCTGCATCATCCGCCACAGAGGACACCAAGAGGGCGACTGGTGTAGCGAACGGAGGGCAGAAGCTCGATGCTCATGCGGAGGAGGTCGAGGTGCACCACAGGAATTGTGAGGACGAGCAGCTTGCCAGGAGTGAGAACAAGCAACAAGCGGAGGACAGGGATGTCGGACAGCAGATCTCACCGGCGCTTGCACGGACACAGGGCAAAGCACTGGACCGTGAAGTGGATGATATTCTATCTGGCGATGGGTCAAAACAAGGCGATGAGTCCATGTCGCGCGAGGCGGACTCCTCATTATCGCCGGAGGCACCGACAGCATCGCCGGAGGCACCAACAGCATCGCCGGAGGCACCGACAGCAACGAGCACAGCGGTAGCTGCAGAAACTCAGCCAGCAGAAGTCGCCTCATCTGAGCAGCAAGCCGATTTAGTCGCATCGCCAGCTAAAGGCACCGATCGACAGATGGTCGCGGACGAGCCGGCTGCCACATCGACTGACGGGCCATCACGAGAAGCCTCGGGAGAAGGCGATATACACCCCTTGTCAAAAGGAGACGAAGCGGAAGACTCTAGCACGAGAGCCACAATCACCGAGCCATCAATCGACGGTGTCGTGAACGGAGGTGACCGCAAGCCCACCACTGACGATAAGGTCGAACAGGCTTCCGACGCGCCCAACGGTGACAGTGAAGGACCAGATGCGTCGGAGGATGCACCCCGACTTGATAAGGTGGACGAGACTGTGTCTGATGGAGCAACAGAGCGTGCGCACAGTGCACATGACACTTCTGCCACCGCCGGCGACAGTGCTCTCCCTATACCTGCAGCACCGCATAACCTCGACGCACCGAACCCCCCATCCCCCGCATCACCTTCGATCTCTGCTGTATCTGCTGACCTTGACGTGCCGCCAGCTCAGCAGGCTCCAGGATCTTCAGCAGAGCGTGCCCCAGATGGACTGTCATCGGAGCACGCTCAGGATATAGCAGAGCTTGGTCAGGCCGCTCCCGCAACTACTCTAGGAACGACGCCGCATAATTCACATGAGGTCGAGCACAGGTCTACGACGCGTTCACAGATAGGTGCGACGAACGATTCCACAGCAACTCCAGCTGAAGGTTCTACGACGACTGGGGATGAGTCCGTGACGACTGGGGAGAAGGAGTCAACGATGTCGCCTGCCCTGGCGTCTGATGGGGGAAATCCGTCGGCTCTGCCTCATCCGGAACCTGAGGGTGGAGATCCCAAGGCCGCGGACGACGATGGCAACGCACAGGACGAGGAGGACGCCGACGCCGCCTCGACTGAGCCATCGCGTGCCCCGTCTCCTGTGACTGCGGCACCAACAGCAGGCGGAGGAGGGAAGAAGAAGAACAGAAAGAAGAAGAAGGGAAAGAAGTAGACGTAGTAGAGCAAACTCGAGTCATATTGCGCATTTGTAGCAGAGTTGCATTGTTGTCCTTGCATGGGCTCTGGAGCACGCAGCGAAACCGCGGGCCGTGCGTGACGAAGGTCAGATGTGTAACGAACATGGGCGATACGAGCACGAGAGTGTAAGCAGGTGCATCTGTATGAGAGGATCTGCAATACAGCTTCGAGCTCAGAGGAGAGTGAGGTAATTGCTCGGGGCAATCTGTTGTCAGTCACCATGTCAAGGAGTCTCAACGTACGCCTGTTTGTCCGCTTGGTGTGCGGACCTGGTACCACTTGCCTGACGCATCGAGGACATCGAGGATGTCGCCCTTGCCAAACGACACCTCATTGGGGTCGTCCGGAGATGCATTGTACGCGTAGTTGGCTCTGGGAGTTAGTCTCTGCCACGTGCCACATGGACATGATCATCGTCTAAGAGTTGGTGTACCCACTTTGCTTTCCTTGTAGCCTCTGATGTGACTGGCCGTGAGTCGTGGTTGGAGCCAAAGTCATCCCCGGCAGCTGCGGAAGCCACTCTGGAGTTACTGTTGACCTTGGACACTGGTGTGCCGAGCGGCGACGCTGCACCCCCAGCATAACCTGTGGTCGGGACATTGCCGTAGCCGCCATATCCACCAGTTCCGCTGTTGTAGCCTCCTCCTGTCGGCCTGCTGGGCGAGTCGTGCGAGGCCATGCCTCGGTCGGCGCCGTTCATGCGCAGCGCAGACATCTCGGACCCGTCACCTCGCTCGACTCGACCGATACGGCTGTTGTGGCGGTTTGTGGAGGACCAGCCTGGGTGGCCAGCGTACGTGAATACGCCGTAAAGCCATGTGTCGTCTTCCGCGGTGAGGTAGAGGAGCCAGATGAGCTAGGCGTGTCAGCTGGCTCAAGCCATAAAAGTATAAGGACATGTGACTCACATCAACCATGCAGAGGAGAAGCCATCCCACTCCGACTGCTGTGCTGGCTCCGAAGCCCTTGACGTAGATGTTCTGTACGCCGTGGACTGAGAAGACGACTGAAATGGCCAGGAAGATGGCCAGTTGGAGGCGGAATGAGCCCACTGTTCCTTGAATGCAGCAAATGCTGAAAGTCAGACACCGCGTAACTTATAAGGTGGCTTTACTCACAAGAGGAGAACAATCACGACGCTAGCGGGTCAGCTTGCGCCAGCGTGAGAGACGTACATTTGCACCCAGATCGCAAACCATTCCACGCCATATAACGGTGCTGAGGAGTTGGGAGTGTGCCACCTTGCCTCACCGACGCACATGCCGATGAAAGCGACAAACCAGGCTATGAAGCCGATGCAGAACGTTGTCAATAGGAGCGGCGCCTGCAACAGCGGGCCCATGCCTATGCCTCTGACCATGGTGGCGGTGTGCGAGGCTTGACAGCGGACAACCTCGAGTGTCGAAAGTGTTGCGAAAGCTGGAAACCAGTCACAGCGTTACGATGCGTCGCGTTCAGAGCGGTGAGGATAGAAACGTTGTCGAGGAGGAGAGCAGAACAGAGTCGAGTGCTGTAAACATTAGTTGCTGCAAGAAAGTGATGGCCACCACCACAGCAACCGGCTCAATGAACGCGTGCGAGCCATATTCTTATTTTGGCTCCGTCCCTGAACCGACAGCAGCGCGTCTCGAGCGGGGGCAAATTTGCCACGTTTTACCCACGTGTCGCCACACCACATCGTTATGTTGCCACCCGGCAATGCATCTCAGTCACCATATGAGCTATGAGCATACCTCCACTTGATCTCACCACCTTCATTCGTAGCTAACTGTGCTGGACTAGTGCTGAATCAGACTCGACTGCGTTCACTACTGGGCATGCTGTCATGACAGTGACCTGCCCTTGCTGTGGGCTGGCGAGGAGGGAGCTGTACTGTGCAAGCTGTCTTCAGGTAGGGTGGGTGTATGTGTATGCGGGGTGCAGTGATGTAGGGTGAGGCACCTTGTGTCTGACGACAGCACCGATCAACACTCTGAGGAGGCCCGCAGACTCGCTGCACAAGTGGACAAGTCGCGTGCGCATGCAGAGGCGCTGTTAAATGGCCCCATAGACGGCAAAAATGGACGAGTGGCAGGAGCAAGGGCCTGGCGCGAGCTGCGTGCTGCTGTGGCAGAGAGGGAAGCGAGCTGCGCAGCTCTGAGAGCTCAGATAGCAGCTCGCACCGAAGCTATTCAAACCTGTAAGGAGCAGCGTAGAATACCCTGTGTTAGCCTTGTGCTCACAACAGCGCGAGTGATGCCTGGAAGCTCAGCATGCACGCGGCATCAAGCGATGGAGTCGGCCATCCGGTCCATACCTTCCCTCGACGATGTGCGTGTGCAGCTTGCGCGTGTGCGGAGTCAGCAACGCGAGGTGGGCAAGCACATCATCCAGGCCAGACGTGTGCTCGTGCGCGAGGCAGTCGATGTGTTTGGTGTGCAGCGCCGGAAGGGCTGGGAGATCGCGGGTATCGAGCTTCCCCCACCGGAGCAGTTCCGATGTGAGTGCAGCTTATGACTGCTGCTGTTGGTGGAAGCTGTGCCCATGCTGACTATACCAGTACACCCCTCCGTGGTCATCAACGCAGCACTGGTACACACGGTGCACCTCCTATCCCTACTCACTCGCTACCTGTCGATTGCATTGCCGTTTGTCCCCGTGCCGCCACCACCGCTGGAGTTGCCACACGTAGGCAGACCGCTCATCGTGCCCAATCTGCCCTTCGTCAACACGAAGAAGCATCGCGATCGCAACGTTCTCTGGATGTCCAGTTCGGCGCCTGCCATCGCGAAGAGCCGCAAGGGAGGCGCTGTAGTCCCCATGAAGCAAACACAGCTTGCTGGAGTCTTGAGCAGAAGCTGGCGCAAGCATCGCGCTACTCTGACCTCGTTCGCCTTACTTGCCCACTCCGTCGCCTACCTTGCATTCACTCAAGGCGTCGCGGGAATAGGCATAACAAATGCTGCCGAGGGCAGAGGCGACTCGGACGACGATGAGTATCCATACCCCACAGCATCAGAGGTATTGGTATCGGCTACGTCGGTACTCGAACTCATCGCTCTTACAGCGGAGAGCGACGAGCTGGGAGTGCGTGCACACGAGCCAGGGACTAGCAACACCATATCTCATCTGGGGTTCGGTTTGGACGTCTCCAAGGTGGTCGCATCGGTGCTCGAAGCCGAAGATGCGCGATGGGGGGTACGGCCGGGAGCAGAGGGGTACGAGGAGCTCAGCGAAGGCTGGGATTTGCTGGAGAAGGAAAAGTCATAAGCGGGCACGCGCACGCGTGCACGTACATCATTTTCAACATGTTGTATCTGAATGGTGTTGTACAGACACTGTATATCACGAACGGCCGTAAAGCATATCAGATAGGCGCTAGCTGGCACATGTCCACTTGTGGACCATATTAGCACAGGGCATATCGCACCGCTGCACTGGTGCACTGGGAACAAGGGACTGAGCGGAAAGCATGCACGGCTCGCAAGCCAGGACCAAGCTCGACTTGCGGAGATACGAACAAGGACCCGCACCAGCTGCAGTCGAAGAGCAAGGCGGGAGAGCCTGGACACCTGGACGCCGCAGCCCGGTGACTACAGAGGTAGTCGCCGCCCTGAATTGTGTCTGCAAATTCCGAGGGGTGGGGGTTTGTCATTGCCAACGGGTCATCCTTGTACCGTCATGAGTATCAACGGGGCAGCGGGCTCACATGTCGAGATGTTTGTCGGCAGGAGGCGGGGAGCTTCTGTGTGGAGTGTTGACAGCAAGGTCTGGCCCAGCAGCTTCTTCCGAGACAGTTCAGCCGGCGTGCTGACTGCACCGACAGTCGCCTTTTCGTTTCACTGCGGTTGCAGCTCCAGGCTTGCTTGGCTGAGACTCACATGGCCCCCTCGTCACTGGCGTAGAATCGAGGCTGAAGTCACACCCCCAGCATGACATAAGTCATCCCACACCGTCAACCTGCTCTTCCTAGTGGCTAGGAGTGAGCAGATCGACGCTATCAACGGCCGATGATAGAACGTCGCACTCGCATGCACTCCAGAAATGAATCATGCCCATCGACGCTTACAGCCTGGCGGCCTGACATTGTGCTCTCTTATGCTGCATGACTCGGCGACCTCGGTGCTCGGTGACGCCTCAACAACACGACTAGTATAAAGCTAGCTGTTTCGATGTCCTCTTGGCACGATTTGCCTCCGCTCACATCCGTTGCCATCTTATCTGATTGGCATCAATCGTCCGATTCCCTGAAAATCATCGGCCGACAATCAAACTGTGGCAGAATCGAGCCTCTGCAGACCCCCTGTTTGATGGTCAAGCCTCATCGGCATCGGTCATGCAGGTCATGCGAGTGGATTTTATCTCCCGCTCCTCTGGCTCCACGCTGTGGCACCGTAATAATCGCGGTGGTGCTGACCATGCTGGCGGTCTGTTCCGCTATGGTTTATATGTTTGAGCTGGACTCGACGCGCCGCGTGCCCATGACCGGACAGCACTCACTTCCTACAGCACAACGAGCATAGAGGAACTGGAGTAGATCGAGAAAAAACACTCAAGTCGATATCAGACAACTACGCCTTGACCATGTCTAGGCCATTTGAGGCGGAGCAGGAGGCGCGCGATCGTCGCGTCCACGATCCCATCCATGGACCAGCGGACGATGGCGATGGGGCCAGCATCGTCACAGTGGACAAAGACTCACCCGGAGTCCGTCGCATCCAAGCAATAGTCATGACGTGGAGCAAGATCGATCGGACATGGTTCATCCTCGCGCTGATTGTCCTCACTTGTGCGTCAGACCAAGTCACTAAGAGCTGACTCCAAGACAGTCGCATGACTGCCGCCACTGTCCTCCGGACCTTCCGGTCTATAGCGCTGAGCGAATTCGGCCAGGCACATAGGGCCGGAATGGTGGGCACTGTTCGTCAGTGCCTCACGTCGGCGGTGCCACCTATCACTGCCAAGCTGGGAGACTACATCGGCAGAGGTTTCATGTTGAACGCGACAGTGCTATTCTGGATCGTCGGTGCTGCCGTCACTGCCACTGCTACTGGGTTGGCATCGTACCTGCCAGGTTTCCTGCTGTACACCTTGGGTCATGCCGCTGGCAACAGTACGTTCATTTAATCACTTTTCCGTCTTTTTACAACATTAGGCAGCAATGCCTACGTCGGGACCATGAGGCATGACATCGTCTTGCCAAGCAGTCATTCCCGTGCTCACCGCTGCAACACTTTGTCATCACAGCATATCACATCCAGAAAAGAGGTGGCTGACTTCAGTCATGAACTACGCTCTGTCGATCGACACCACGACCCTCCGAAACCGCCTCTTCATGCAGTCCGTCTTTGTCTTCCCTTCCATTATCAACGTGTGGGCGGGAGCCAGTAAGTCTTCCATATGGGCTCTGTTGTAGCTGACCTTGCCAGAGATTGCTTCAGATGTGCAAGCTGGCCCAGGGTGGCGTTGGGGTGTCGGGATGTGGGGCATCATCATCCCTGTCTTTTCCCTGGGCGTCTACATTGTCCTCTTCCGGGGAGGCATGAAGGCCCGCAAGCAAGGTCTTCTTGACGACGTGCCATCGGCGTGGTCGCTCTTCACCTCGCGCAAGCGCTGGATCCACTTCTTCTGGGTAGCAGATGTCATGGGATTGTTCTTCCTCGCCGCAGCAATGGCGCTTATTCTTCTGCCTCTCAGTCTCGGAGGTGGTTCCGCTGCCAAGTGGAGGAGCGCCAACACCATCGTTCCGCTGATCGTCGGCGTGCTACTTCTTCCTGTTTTCGTTTACTGGGAAGTGAAATGTGAGTCTAGCCATGAATTTAGTTTATCAGAATCATCCCCACACAAGCATATGCTTATATCAGACGCCCGCCACCCCATGTTTCCCTTCCACATCATGCGTGATCGCCATGTAATGTTGATCCTCCTCTTGCAATTCTTCAAAAGCATTGCCACGTCCACGCGTGATGCCTATCTCTACTATACCCTCATTGTTTCTTTCAACCAGTGGGTTCTGTGCCGAGTCACCACTAATCGTTTCTCAGAGGAGTGGAAGGCGCCACTCGGATTAACGAGCTCGAGATGTTTTCCTCGTCTGTGACGACCATCTGCGCAGCATTCGTTGTACGACGCTTCAACATTGTCAAGCCCATCATTGTTTTCGGCACGGTGCTGGTGTTGGTGGCGCAGGGGATGCACATTCAGTAAGCACTGAGACGATGTGCTGTTCTGACTCCAGTTTCCGGGGCGGATACTCGAAGAGTCAACTTGGTGGCGTCATTGCAGCCGAGATCATCGAGGGTATCGGTAGTGAGTAATAGTGCAAAATGTAGGGTTCAAGCCGTCGGCTGACGTGGGCAGGCGGAATGGCGAACCATCCGGCTCTGGTGGCCATGCAAGCGAAGCTCAGACACGAACACGCTCTTCTCATCACTAGTTGCTGGGGGGTTGCCTCGCAAGCCGCAGGAGGCGTTGCAGCCGCCATCTCTGGGGCAATCTGGACGAACAAACTGCCCCCGAAGCTTCAGGCCGGACTCGAAGCTGGTGAGGATGGCCCTGTTTGGGACGCGACACCGTGCTGACCTGCAGCTGGGATTCCCGATGCAGCCAAGCTGGCGCAGAAGATTCTTAGATCCCCCCTGCCCTTCGCAGAGGCGAACCCACCCGGTTCGACAGCTCGTGACGCTGTGCTGTACGCATACCGCGATGTGCAGCGTTTGCTCTGCATCGCCGGTATAGTGTTTGCAGCGCTTACCATTCCTATCGCACTATTGATAGAGAACGTCAAGCTTGATGACAGGATGGAGGGTAAGGAGGCGAACGAGAGTGACGACGAGAGTGTGCGCAGCAAGCCTGCTGGAAATGGAGCATCTACGATTGAGTACGATGCGAGCAAGACGACCTCTGCGGTAGCAACGCCTGCAACGGAGGTACCGCCGGCATATGTGAGAGAGAAGGCATGAGCATAGCATTTGGTTCGATAAAACGATGTTTCGCATGTATCCATAGTCATTGTTGTGTCTGAACCAAGGACGATAGCTGTCCAGATATTCTGGGCCTGGATGTTGCAAGCCGTTGCTGACGACTCAAGCTGTTGCACGCCTTATGCCGTCCATAACCTGGTTCTCTGCTCTTTAGAATATAAAAACTCAATCAACTAAGAACAAATGTCCAGGTGAACACCGCACGACACGATTTGTACAAGTTCTTTCAGCTTATGCAGCTCACACTCTGCACGCCTAGCAGGCTGTGACTACTACCATGATGGCATGGGTCCAGATGCCTGCAAAAGATGGGAAATGGTGATATAAACTATCAAAAGCCGACGAAAAATCCAAAAAAACATAGGTCGAACTGGGAATCGAACCCAGATTACCAGAATCAGAATCTGGTGTACTAACCGTTATACGATTCAACCAGTTGCTTTACTCGCAATCAAACTCTCCGATAAACGGTGGACCTAATCCAGGCAAGCCGCTGTTCCTGGGTGGCGGGTGATCCCATGATCGTCATGGCTTCGCGTGATGCACCTATGTTATCTGAGACCTTGTCTCGTCTAGTATTTGCATCTCATCCTCAACCATGTCCAGCCCCAAGGCGCATGGTTCACGCGTCGTGTCCCTGCGCTCACCTCAAGCGGATGGGGTGGACAACGACACGCCCTCTAGTTCACCATCAGGTCGAGAGTACACCTCCCTAGCTAGCCTGATGCGCTCCCCGCAGGAGCCGGAGTCGCCCACTCCATCACAAGGCAGGAGGGGTAAACGCGACCGAGATCGACATGTTGGATGGGCAGTTGAGACGCCCACATTACCAGTCGATCACAAGAAGGACAAAGCGCGGCTGAGTCTCTGGCAGCTCATTGCGCTCACCATATCGATGGGTGGGAGTCAAGTGAGTGTCGATTTCAGATCAACCGCTGACCTTCAGATAGCATGGACTGTGTAGGAGGAGGTGTAGAACGATTCTGACGACAGCGAACTAGGCTACGGGACACCATATCTTCTCGACCTTGGCTTGAGCGAGCAGCTGACATCGCTCGTGTGGCTCGCCGGCCCGATCTCAGGACTGGTAGTGCAGCCACTCATTGGAGCGATCTCCGACTCATCGACATCGCAGTATCGGAGGAGATTCTGGATCGTGGCTAGCACAGTCCTGCTGGTACTCTCTGGTCTTGGACTGGCCTTCACTGACCCGGTGGCCCGCGCTATCGTAGCTCTGATAGGTGGAGGGCAGGGCGATTGGGATCCTCGGCATACCGAGATCGTGAGGGGCAACCTCTGCCGGACTAACTGATGTCAGGTGAAGAGCACTTCGATTGCTATCGCTGTCTTTTGCTTCTACTGTTTGGACTTCGCCCTCAACGGGTGGGTATCATCACATTCACAGCTGATCTCAGATTGCAAGCTTCGTTGCGCAATCTGACATTTGACGTGACGCCAGCCGAGCAGCTCAACTCGGCGAATGCATGGAATGGACGATTCGGACACATCGGAAACATTGTTGGGTTTGCTATGGGAATGCTTAAGCTCAACTCGATACCGTTTCTGAACTGGATCGGCGGCGACCAGTTCCGCAAGCTCTGCATTTTAGCACTGCTATTGCTTGTGGCAACTGTCTGGATCACCTGCTGGACTACCAAAGAGGATGCTCGGCCGGAACAGTTCGGCCACAGTGGGCGATCCAAACTCCGCGACATCGTTGGAACCATCAACGAGGCTATCAGCACACTGCCAAAGCCCGTCAGGCGCATCTGCATGGTACAAATCGCCGCATTCATGGGTTGGTTCCCCTTCCTCTTCTACTCGACAACCTATGTGGCGGAGGTCATGAGTCACGAACAAGGTCGAGACGCGGACCGAGACAAAGCCACACGTATTGGAAGCTTTGCACTTCTCATATACAGTTTCGTGGCCATCCTCGCGGGTACAGTCCTGCCATACCTGTCGGAGCGCGATCAAAGGCTGCTCCGCCTCGCAGATGCCGCCGAGGATGGGGATGATGTCGAGGATGAAGCTGCCCGGATACGTGAGACCGTTCGCCAATGGCGCGATGAGGCTCGTCACGAGGGCCGACCACTCAAGTTGCCGCATAGTCAGTGTCCATCTCCCGCTGATGGCTAACCACAGTGCCTTTCATGCTCCGCAACGTGTGGACATCAGCCATGGTTCTCTTCTTCCTCCTGATGATGAGCACCTTCCTCATTACAAAGGTCTGGCAGGCAACGGTCATGATCTCGCTTGTGGGCATATGCTGGGCTGTGGCTTGCTGGGCACCATTCGCCATGTTGATGGAGTTCCTGCGGGAGCTCGAGGCCTCCAACGCAGCTGAAGCCTCCCGACCGCAAGCTCCCTCTCGTGCAGCTTCTATTGGCCCAGACGAACGAACTCCCCTGCGGCCACCCGTCTCCCGAAGTTACTCTACTGCCGACATGGAGTCAGCCGGTCTCGAGCATGTTCCGAAAGGTCCTGTAGCAGGCGGCACAGTGATGGGCATCCATAACCTCGCTATTGTGATACCCCAGTTCATTGTGCGTTACTCTCTTCGATTCTTCACTCACTCAGATTGCTATTATTGCATCTATCATCTTCAAACTTGCGGACGGCGACAAGCCGCGTGGCATGGAAGACAATCCTGTACCGGGTCCGGAGCCATACCGTGGGCAAACGGGTGTTGCATGGGTCTTGAGGTTTGGTGGTCTCATGGCCCTCGTTGGAGCCTTGATATGCCGTCGTGTGCCTCCGACCAAGGCAGAAAAGGCGATGAGGCGCCGATTGGCAGAGATACGTCAGAGCAACGAGTCGCGCGTGACACATTCTTCCTACACATAGGCTCAATACATTTTCTTTTCTTCCTATATCTGGATCTTGGTGATGTACATGTAATATTGATCACAATCTTGGCCTTCCGGCTTTCTCTTCGTCCGACATGCGCTTCATACCGCGTTTGAACGCATCTCTTTGCCTGATCTTGGCTATCCACGCCTTGCTCTTGGGACCAGTCTTGTACGGCCCTGGCTCAGCAGTGATCCAGTGGATCGGGAACACCATATTGAACTGCCGTTAATCAAATGATGATACCGCCTGCACTCACGTCTCCTTCGCCAAACTTGTCGCTGCCGCTGAAGTTCTCATGCTCCTCCAAGAATCTCTCAGCTCGTGCGAACGCAGCATTGCCCCCAGCAACGAAAGTGTTGAAGAGGTTTCGGCTCATGAGTTTGACTCCATTCCTCTCGGCGTCCGAAAGGTCTTTGTTGGCCAATGCGGCGTGCCTTCGCCCGATAGTGTATCTGGCCGACTGAAGGAATGACATGAGCGTCCCTTCAGTGAAGTGATTCCAGAATATCGAGCTTTCGGAGGCCTTGTGCTCGATGACAGGTGGCAAGGGTATGTCCGGATGGGTGAGGAGTGCATGGATGATGTACCCAGACTCTGTGAGTATCTTGTCGTCGAGCTCTAAGACAGGTGCTTTGCCCAGTGGGTTGCTCTTCAGGAGTGTGGGCTCCGCACTGCCTTCCTTGGTCCTGTAGTGTACAACGACATCGTACGGGACGTTGAGCTCCTGGGGGTGTCAGCTCACAATCATAGCCGCCTCAGCGCTGAATCGTCTGATATTACCTCTAGAATCCAGAAAAGTCTCTCAGATCGAGACGCTTCAAGATGATGAACTACAATCCTCGGCACCATTAGCAAGGGTTGTTGTCAATAGCAATGAAAGAGGACCTTGAATGGGAGTAGTTTGCAGAAGTCAGTGCGGCGGGTTGTGGTTGCCCTGATAACTGAGGCGTCTCCGGGTATTCATCATGCTGCTCGGGAACCATGATAAGCGGATGAAAGAGTTGAAGAGTCTCACTGCAATTGCATGCTTTCAGCCGGCAGGCGGTAAAAGGTATCAGGCATGCATACAGCTCATGCATACGAGCGCCCGGAAACATCGCTGGATGTTGAATTGACGAGGGATTCATCTACTCCCACTCCCCTATCTCCATGGCCAATGCGTGCAAATCTATCAGATATGAGTTGAGGTCGGAGTCTCCGTGTTGGCCTGCAGCGCACTGCAGCTGCAGCATGGCGTTGTAATCTTCGAATGAAAACTTCGGACGGGTCCGGCTGATGCTCTGTAACGTCTCCTTGGGTCCTAGCTCGAATGAATTCCAGTAGTCCACTGCCCTGGCCAGCATGGCTTCAGAACTCGAAGGGATGATTCCCCGCAAGGTTTGTTGCAGCGATAGAATATTGCGCTTGATCTTTCGAGCGCCTGCGGCATTAACATTCTTGACATAACGCGCGGAGTTGATGAAGATGTGGTTGATCAGCAGAGCAAGCCCACGGAACATGAATCTGAAGCGTCAGCGTACAAGCCCTTGTAGAGCAGCTCACTCATGATCAGCCGTTGAGAGTGTTCTTGATGCTAGTTCATCCATCTCCATGAGCGTGGTGTTCAAGTCAACGACATCAGGGTCCGGCTCAAGAGCCTCACTTTCGAGGTGGAGATCTTCCCTTTTCAGCGACGAGGTCAGGTTGCACAGGACTCGGCAGCGGACTTCAAGGTGCAGGGTGTTGAGCGTCATGGCAATCAGCTGCTGATAGGTGTGAACTATGGCCTCGAAACGCTGCGCCATGGCACGTGTCAGAGGCAGCCGAGGCGGCTCTCCAGGTTCGCGAGTGATCTGAGCCTTTTCCACGTCGACGTCGTCAGCCAATTGCTGAAGATCGAGTAACGTGTCCATGAACCAACGAATGCTGTGTGCAAGTTGACCGAGCGATTCGAGTTTCCGGGCCGAGCTGATCAGCTCAGACTCACGGGGAGTTCTATCTCCAAGCAGACCGAGCTCCACCTGCACCTCCTTGAGGCCGACTGCCTCGATTTCACCGTGATCTTGAGATGCGACGCTGCGGACCTGAAGCAAGATACTTGACACGTCCTCCGTTTGAGACCATGCAGCGGGTAACGCAAACACCTGTGAGCCGTCGTGCTGTGTGCTCAGGGTAACAAGATCTTTGAACCGCGTACTACACTGTTGATAGTATTGCGCTACCACGCCTACGATCAACCGACTGTAGTTTTCGCGGTTGAACGGTGTCTCCTGAAGCATTGCACATAGTCCTTGGATGAGAGCCATGACTCGGACAGTGGACTTGAGGGGCGGTTTGTCTTGACCCAAAGAAGGTCGTCGATCCAGTTGGTAAGCGTCATAGCCTGACACAGCCTGTTGGAAAGATGCTGTGACCTTCTCATCAAGTTGAGGGAGGAAGATATCCCGCACAAAGTCATCAAGAACAGTCCCGAACTGCGACATTTCCTCCTCGAAGCCCTGTGGGACGATTGCAGTGGTGCGCTCGATGAGAGAAAGCGTTGGCTGGAACAGCACAGTAACATTGAACGGGTTCGGAGGGATCAAGGTGCGATGTCGTCCCGAGCTGGCATTCCGGTCGTCCGTTGCTGTACTATTATTGAGGATATTCTCACCCTGCTGAAGATTTATCAGGCCAGGAACAGAGGCACGAAGCGTTTGCTTGAGGCCCTCGTCCACCTCTTTGATCTCATTATTGACTTTGCGGGTGTCGGAATCGCGAAACTTGAACAGTTCCCGGTCTTTGTCCCGAACTAAACGCCCTTCACGTAGTACCTCGTTGATGCTGGGTATAGCATTGTGGCTGAGAGCGGAGCCTTGGGAGTCATCCTCCAGGTAGTTTTGCAACAGCTGACGGATCCCTTGTTGGACTGGTCTCCAGACCTCGAGCACTGGGACGTTGAGATTGAGATCGCTCCGGCTGTCCTTAAAATCGCGGCGGGACGCAATCCACTTGACGACTTCGTAGATGACGCGATGGCCTTCCATTACAGCAACCAACTTCGAGTAAAGAGTCCAGAACAGATCCCGGAGGACAACAGCGTGCTTAGGAGGGCCGGTTGCATCTAGCGATATCACAATGCGAAGTGTGTCGTTGTCGAATAGTGGCATGCTTTCCAGATCGCGCTTCTCAGCTAAAAGTAGGCTTTGCGGCCGTGCCATGGATGCCAGCTCTTCGTTGCGATGTTCGGCACTGTCATCAGCTACCCTACATCCAAACGACTTACCGCTCAGCCACTTCATCAGTCGTCGTGTCGATGAGCTGCTGGATCTCAACTGGGACACGCTGCACAATGACATCCAAAGCAGTACCGAGTCTGCCCATGGCGGCCAAGGACTCGAGCAGCATTTCCATATAGGCGTACGCGTCTAGTTCAGGCACAGCCTGCTCCGCTTCCTTAAGTGACGCCAAAGAGGTTATGGACGATGTGTTTTGTAGTTGTGCGGGAGTGCGACCTGACGTCGGTTTCTGGCCCTCCTGAACATCGCTTAACACAGGCTCGTGGTTGGGTTTGACTGCCAGGGATGCGATATACTGAGAGAAGCGTGTCTTGCTCGATTCTGGATGCTCTTTTGAAGCGATCCTGGGCAAAGAGCTCTCTGCTTCAATCACCGGTACTGATGTCAGTTGTAGCCCGTCATAACTTGCTTACGTGTTTGCTGCCCCGGGGCATAGGCCCGCCACCGAGATCCGCTTGTGAAGGTCTTCAGATAGAGAATACTGTGCAGCTCCTCAATCAAGATGTCCGCAAGAGTCTCAACTGTCAGCGTGTTCTGACCGCTGTACCTACATTCTCTTGCGAGACGAGATAGTGCCTCAGGTCGGTCAAGGCGCCAACCTCCTGCAGGACTTCCCTGTTTGCTTTCTTGATGCTTTGTTGTAGCAACAATGCAGCTTGTAGGAATCGCTTATCCGAGATGAACCTTTCTAGTTGCTCTGGGACCTGTCTGAGCTCATCGCTGTCCGTCAGTTCCACATGTCTACGCCGGCGTTCACTCACACCAGATCAAGAACTTGGAGCATCTCCCTGACCATACGTTCTCGTGCGCGAACGCTCGCAAGTTCAGCTTTTCCTTTGCCGTTGATGCCGTCGCGTGCTTCCTTCAAGGCCTCCCTCGATGACTTGACCTGGGCCTGCGCGCGCTCAAGAGTCTGCACGAAGTGCGAGTGCGTCGGCAAGCTGGCTGCGAAAGTTTGAAAATGAGCCTGCACGGCGGTCTGCAAGCTGCTAGACAATGTCGCATGGACCCGTAGAAATTCTTGAAGATCAGGATGTTCAGGTAACCCGCCAGTGGGTGTAGACGACAAGAGTGACAGAGCTAATGATGCCGGTGAAAACTGCGACGTCAGAACGCTCGCGCCGAGTCAGCGTACATCACCGTCCATGATGAAAGACCACTCCTGTCGAATCTTGCGCATGACAGCTACTCATCAGTCCTGTCTTGCCGTTGGTTCATACCATCGACATCTGCAAACCTGCCACCCGTTGCCCCTACCCTGTCATCCCAAGGCTCTACTGCTGGCGTTCGCTTCGGCCGTGGCGGACGTTTCACGCTCGGCTCCTCTCGTTTCTGCTTAGAAGCAGACATAAAAGCCTGAGCAGCCAGATTCCGCAGACGGTCCGATCCCTCGCCAGTCGAGATAGGTGTTGTAGCACTCTTCGCAGAGTCTCCTGTCTGTTGCCGTGCTTGCGACCGCTGGGCTCGGTCTGCCGCCCATGGATCACTAGGGTCGGAGACCGGAGGCGGTATGGCCAGCTCAGGACTTGTAGAGATCGGAGAGCTAGGCGACATCATTCGGTCCTCGTCACCACTATACCGTCTCTCGGGTGCGTGCACTGGAGGCACCATAGCTGGTTCGCGAGCTCGTGATCTCGCAGGACGTGTTGGCGACCTTTGCGATGGCCGGGGCTGCTGTGATTGTTGAGTCGCCCCCCCACTCCCGTTCAGTCGAGAGGAGGATGATGTTGCTCCAGATCCAGACCACTGCGACGACGCCCCCATAGATGGAAACGGTCCATCATTGCCGGCTATGCTGCTCGCCCCTCCCAGAAAGTCGAAGCGCGGCAATGAGTCGCGGTCATTGTTGCTGTTGCTCGACTGTATCGGCGTCGGCTTCGAGATCTTGAAACGCGATGCAGCAGAGGGCATGGAGCCGAGGGTCGTAGTCGGACTAGCTGCTGCTGGCAGCACCGACGTCGCTGTTGTTGACAATGTTGTCAAGATCGACGCCGACGCCGACAGCTGCATGGACGTCATTCACGCGCTCGGCGCGTGGCGGCCGGAGGGCGAGTGCCACGCGCAGATGGATCGCTGGGTGGCATCGGAGTTACATTGTAATGCCGTCAGTGGTTACTGGCGGGCGGATGGTCTGGTTGTAGAGGTCACCCTCCAACCATCTCCGGCCTATCGCTCAGCACCTCCGCTACGGTCGACCCGTTGAGCTCGACGTTATCGACACTCCTTCGCTGTCCGGGTAGCCCGATCCTCTCGCATATCCCCACCTCTCTTTCCGTCGTTCAGCAGCCATGGCGAGCCACCGGGGTGCCACTCTTCACGACCGGGACTATGTCGACCCGAATCCCATCCCATCTTCCGTGCCACATGTCGACGAGCTCGGCACCTCGAGCGCTCCGCTGAAGAGCGCGTCATTCTTCATCGGCGACTACTGCAGGGAGGTCAATGGCGAGTATCATTGGAGCGAAGGGTTGCTGGGTTGTGGCGGAGAGCCGATGGTGCCGGAGACGAGCGCGGTGTCACATCGTTGTTGTTGCTTTAGTGACGGCTCATTGAATCAGCAGGAGTGCTATGAGAGAGACGTAGCCAAGCAACTAGTCTCTAGAAGCCCAATGGTCTCACCAGTAGACCCGTGTTGTTGCCAAGCTGTTACAGACTTCGGAACCGAGCTAACCAACAGAGGACTTCATGCTCTGCAAGCAGGAGAACCGTGACCCTGCTCACTGCCTGACGGAGGGTCGTAAAGTTACCAGGTGTGCCCAGGACATCATTGGCAAGATCCGCGAGAACTGCTTGGCAGAGTTTGATGCACACTGGAAGTGCTTGGAACAGAACAACCAGGTGAGTTGGGCAGACGAAGGCTTGTATGCTTGACTGGGTTTCTGCGACAGAGAGTCTCTGTCACCAGGGAAGAGATGCTCTCTCTTTCCCGTGTCGCAGCATTCGTCCATGCAGCAATCCACACGGTCAATGGTCAGGATGAGTCACGAAGCAATCGCTCTGTGCAGGGAGACAAGAAAGCCACCATGAACATTGCCGGCTATGAATGCACATCCCCATCTATCGAAAACGGTCTCCCAAGACATAGAGCTGACAGCAGCACCTCCACGCTTGCCGCAAACCCGAGAAGGCATTGAACTCGTGTGTTTTCACCAAGCTCAACGTGAAGAAGAGCATTCCGGGATCCCCAGAAGGCCAGCCACAGGTCTTTGAGAAGAAGAACCCTATCTTCACACGAGTACAGAAGTAGACTCCAACACATCGGCAGCAAGAGTAGACCGGGCACGCTTGTCCGCAGCAGATGCTATGCAAAATACTAGACGTACAACTACACGATAGGCTGGATCTTCTCAGAGTATCTGAGGTGAGCAATATGGTAATTCTCCCCCAAGAGCCTGGCGTCAGCGATATGATAAGTTTCCGGAACCCACGTTTTACAGAGTACGACGATGCTGTCGAGGCGCGTCATGAGAGCATAAATGGTGGACACGCCGAGCGCGTAGCGCATGTA
Source organism: Cutaneotrichosporon cyanovorans (assembly GCA_002335625.1). Lineage (NCBI taxonomy): Eukaryota > Fungi > Basidiomycota > Tremellomycetes > Trichosporonales > Trichosporonaceae > Cutaneotrichosporon > Cutaneotrichosporon cyanovorans. The sequence continues at coordinate 225,388 of BEDZ01000015.1, read as the reverse complement.
GTCCTCGCTCTCGAGGACATCCGCAGTGATGTGCATGGGCATATCGTCATGATGTTCCGCGGGATCGATTGGCAGGTCCAATCCCTTGTATCTGTTCATGTGCTGCTGTCAGCGAGCTCCCATGGGCGCGACGCGGCTCACGTATTTGGCGATCAATGGGCCTGGTGTGATCTGCGGTAGAGGTGTGCCTGCTCGCAGTGCACTGCCAGTCATACTGATGACGGCCAAGACGTCGCCAAGGAACAGAGGGTCACACATGCGGGTCCGCAGAAGCAGAGCGTGGCGCCACTTTGGGTCCATCTGTGGCAGAACGTGATTGAACTGTGCAAGGAGCGACATCGTCTCCATAAGCGTGTTGAGCAGCCCTCGGTACGAGTCTGCTGGCCATGTGCCACGTATAGTGAGCTCCTTTTTGGCATTGGCATGGCGAACGCCCAGCTTTGTCAGCTTTGCGCGGGCCCGCAACAGCTCGCCACGGATCTGCTGGTTCAGAACCATGTCCGGAACGACGTGTGGGTCATTCGCAGCCGACAGAATTTCGCACAGGATGTGACCCACTCGCGCTATAGAGCGTGCGTAGGAGTGTCTGATCGCGCGTCTGGCCGAGTAAGATGGTGGTACCAAGGAGAAGATCCAGGCTGATGTGATACCGATCACCACGCAAACAAAGCGTAGCCAGGCCACATCGAAGCCATACGCCGTGCCGGTCAGCTGGTAGAGATGTGTGTTGAGGTACGAGTATCCAATGACTAGACAGACCGACGTAGTAAACACGACAGTCGTGAGCACGGGGCCAGGCCAGTAGAGGCGCATGAACATAAGGCAAGGAAACACGAAGGCAGTGATGACGGCAAGTCCGTACGGATTACCTCTGCCACTGCCAGAACCGATATACCAAACGATGATGCCAGTGATGCCACCCCAGAACGATGCGAGTAGACGCGAGATCCAAGACACAAATGTGTCACCGGCGAACACCGCAAGAGTCATCTGCGCCATGATTGTCGCCCAGATACCACGGTTGTAGTAGTAAAAGGAGGCCGATGAGTGAAAGAATGCCGGGAGTGAAGTCAAACAGCCCAAAATACCCGCTTTCAGCGCAAACATCGCACTGCGAGAGAACAAAACGTCCGGTATCTTAGATAGTCGCGAGATGAACATGAAGAACCTGCTGTCGAAAGGCTCGAAGTCTGGATTGCGACGCCTGACCTGGCCTAACGTATGACCCTCGTCTTCTTCCTCGAACCCATGGTCCTCAGCCTCGGCGTCCTCGTCTTGCGCATCGGCTTGCTCCTTATTGAAGCTCTCGCGGAATTGGCGGAACAGGCTGAAGGGGTCGGGACACCAGAGCCTGCGCTTTTGACGTTTCGCATCCTTCTCGTTCATGGTGTCCAGGAGCCGCAGTAGGGCGTCTGTAAATTCGATGATATGGTACTGTGCAACGAAACAGTAGTACAGTCCCACATGTTGTATGCGCGAGATAGGCGGAGAAGATTGTGAGTGCAAGTGTGATGGATCGAACAGTGGCAGGTACGACTTGGTGACCTCAGTCCGATGATCCTTGAACTCTTCCAGCTTCAGCCGCAGATTGTCGGACATATCAGCAAACGACCTAGAGTCGGCATGCCGTTTCCGATCCGACAGATGTGACCATTTAGAAGCGGCTGTGAGTGCTTGCCGCAGAGCTTTGACCAAGGGCAGAGCAGATGTGGACAAGAGCTCCAGTTGTTCGATTACGCGCTCTAGATCACTGCGCCGCGTTAGTACAGCAGGGCAGTCTCTCTTACCGTTCGTCACCTCTTTCCAAATCCATGTAGCGTTGACTTTCGTACACACCAACTGGCTGCTGACTCTTGTGCAGTTTCTCCAAGAGGGATATGTGACTGTGAGACTTCGCGTGCTTCCTCTCCCTGGAACTTGACCGTTCTCTTGAGTTCTCACGCGAAAGGTGCAGAAGACGTCGAGCCAAGCGCCCCTCGCTCCGTCCTCGATCATGGCCGAAGTGATGGTCAGGTCGCTCTCGTCCTCGTCGCTTGCGGTTCGGACGATCCGAGCTCTCGTCATCTGACGTTGCCGGTGTTGCTGGCGTGCCAGGAGTCGTGGACTGCCTGCCCGTGGCATCTAGAGATTGTCGGTGCTGCATTGCAGCCGGATCTCGGACGTCCACGGCGCTGGTCTGCCTGGAGACAGGTCGGGAGGTTCGCGTGCTGTGTCGCGAGAGGCGAGTTGCCTCATTGTGTAACGACATCATACTCACAGTGTGTCGAACACTGAAACCTGCGGAGTCCATGTGAGTGCGCCTGATCTTGCGGACGAGGGCATTGAAGAAGAAGCTCATGCCCGAAGCACGCACTTGAACGCTTGCCAGGACGTTAAAGATCTCTCTGAGGTCTTTCCCAGATAGTCGACCGTAGGTGATGTCGACATCCAGATAGCGCTGCTGAGCCTGCAACGGCGCCATGCCCTTCAGCGAGTCCAGCAGCGTGACCCTAATCTCGTCGGAGCGATCACCCCATGTGTTCACCTTCGTCTCGCCGTCGGTGGGAATGTCAAACCTGTATGTACCATCATCGTTTATGTGATGTCCTGTCCCGTCATGTCCCGGAGCCCCAAACGTGCTCATAGAGCTGGCGTCGGAGAACAGCTCTTCGATCTGGCCCATGGCCTTGCCTAGGGGATCGAGTACACCAGAGAAGCGGCCACGGAATTGGCTGGAGGCGGACTGCGGGAACACGACAAGTGAGCAGAACAAGACGATTGCGGCCTGGAAGCAAGCAGGCTTGTAGATCATAAAGGCAGCCATGTAGAAGGCATTCGGATACAGCGGAACGATAGTAAGAGTCTGTACGGTCAGTGGAGTGTGCAAGAGCCTGATGTACTTACCACGTCCATGAGAATGCAGCTCAAAACAAGGGGGAATGTAGCAGGGCTAGGCGCCGTCCGCATCTTCCACCAAAGCTGTATGGTTAGTCACCTGTGGTGTCATGCTGTCTTACCGCTACTGCTGTTCCCGAGCTCAGGAATACAGCACACACCACTGCCGGTCGCGCCTGAAGGTATACTGCATCGGTGATCTGAGGTCAGCGGTTATTAACGCGAGCATAACGCACCACTCGTTGCATCTGGTAGTAGGGCGAGAGATCCTTATGTCTTTCCATTGCAGCTGCGACGATGCTGGGATCCACAGGGACTCGGACAGCATGCGATATCTTGGTAGCGATCGCACACCAGGCCCAAGCCAGAGACAGGTAGAGGAACAGATTGCACAAGACCTCGACTGTTTGCACAAAGGGCTGCGATGGTGGGATCATGCACGACAGGATCAGCAGCAAGACTGCCATCAGTTCCCCCTTCAGAGTGAGAGGTGCTCACAAGCTGCAGGGCCCACTTCCAGTCCAACCGGAACGATGAGAATGAACAGATAACCGATCCACATCTGCTGTTCAGCTCATGATGGCGCAGCAGACCTTACACATATCGCCATTCGGATCACAGGCTTCAGACTCTTGAAGTTGAGCTTCGGTGGAATCCATGAGATGTATGAGTTCTGTAGTACTCTGTTGATGATCCTCCTCCCTCGGCTTTGCGGCTTTTGTTTACTCTCCTCTGACCCACTATCAGACGGTCTCTCCTTAGTTCCGTCTTCATTGCCTCGTAGCGGTGATGTCTTCTCGTTGACTCCATTGGCGCTTTCCCTTCGCGCCCCTCCCGACGTCGTGCTAACCTGCGGAGTCACGCTGGACGCCTCGGAACCCCGCCGGTCGTCCTCGTCTTCGGCGTCAGAGTCTGTAGCCAGCGTGAAAGCTATATGCCGATTCTTCTTCCTCCTTCTTTTGGCTCCCGCATTGCCATCTTGACTCGAAGTGGCGATTGGCGCTGAGGATAGGGGCTCTGGGCCGACCGCGTTTGACCCAGCGGGTGCTGAGCGAGTACGCGCCGCAGCAGGCTGCTCTGAGTGTGGACCTAACGGCGATGGTGGGGCGGAACTCCTGTGCGGCTCCGTTGCTGCTGGTGTAGAAAGGTGATCTGTTGATGCTGGCCGCGGGGGGATCACTGTGACCGGCTCATCGGCAGAGGGGTCCGTCACCGCGATGGCCGGAGTACCCATCTCTGGGGCAGGCAGGTTCTGTGTCATTGCAGCATCAGCGCAGCAAGTATGCGAGTCGTGAGCGATGTTTAGGACAGAGCCAAGAAAGACGGCTCGGTCATCCTGGACGATATGAATTGCCATGGAGCACCGGGGCCATCGAAAGCGGCAACCTGATGCGCCTAATTCGGTCAGATCCGTTGCTTAATTAAGGGCGACGACTAACAGACAAACGACCCAAAACAAACACGATCTTATCGCAACTTCTACAAGATGCAATGCAATGCAGATGTGATGATGTTGCTACAATACAGACTATGCTATACGCGCTACCGACTATGCTCAGGCCTCAATATATCCCTCTTGATCAAAGAACCTCGCCGTCTTCAGGCCATTCCACTGGCGGCAGTGGAGTCTCCCAATCAACAGCAGTGGCCCGCTCAGCCGGAAGCCACTGGAAGGCCAAGGACAAGAACGCCCTCGCGAAACCAGGCAGGTTGGTTTCTGGTAGAGTTGTCATAGGTAGGACTTCGAAATGGGGCACCAGGCGGCGCAAGACAGAGTCTTGAATCTGGCGTTCGACCGGACCACGACCTTTGCGCTTCTTCTTCGGCTTGACAAATTCTTCTGCAGGAGGTTTCTCAGAGTCGGGACTCTCGCGCACGAAGCCTGGCAGATACTCTCCCAAATCATTACCGAGAAGTACGACAGATGGGCATGCCGCCAGTCGAGCAGAGAAGTTCTTGGTTAGGAGGGACTCGTACAAGGCCTTGGAGCAATGAGGCATGTAGACCAGATGCGGCTGCTCAGCAGGCAACTCATGTTCACCGCGCAAATTCTCCTCAAGCACCTGACAGGAGACGGCTTCTATGACCTGTCGGTCGCCATCATCATAGACGGGGTCGAAGGTCGCGATTGGTGATGTCGTTCCGAGACCGGACGCCAACTCGAGGATAAAAGCCAACTGGATCTTGGCGGTACGATCTGAGAAGGGCTTGCCTACACCAAGGCAGAGAACGGCGAGGTTTTCGATTGCACCCGAAGCGGAGTAGAGCTCTCGAAGCTGATTGAGTAGTCCTATCGAAGTCAGATTGATCTGATACCCTCACTCACCAGTCCAGTGTTCTCCCCACTTGTCCAGCATCTTGGCACGCAAACTTTGGATCTCCTCCGCAACGCGTTCAATGTCCGCAGGCGTGATAGCTGGCTTCTCCTCCTTCCCCTTCCCAGCTTTGCCCCTACCCTTTTGTTTAGGTTTGACAAAGTCGTTCGACGCATTGCCCTTGGAAGTCTTTGGCGGGGGCGGTGACGGAGCTCTACCCTTGTTGTTCTTCTTAGCAGCCTTGCGAGCTTCCTTGAACTGCTCTTTCACGGCCTCTTCTTCTGCCTTCTTCTTCGCTTCACGTGCTCTCCTCTTATCCCGCTTCGACATCTCTGGGATTTTTGACGGCTTCTCGCCGTCCATCTTCTCGCCGTCTTCAGAGGCGGGTACAGCATCACTCAAATCGCTTTCCGGGTCGTGCTCTGCGCGCTTGTCCTTTCGACCGTCACCATCACTGGCTCTCAGTGTCGATATTCCTTCATGGACCTGGTTTGCGGCAACGGTGTCACTGAAATCAGCCCTGATACTCATTGATCGCTAGGTTACTTACACCTCTGACTCAGACACCGCATCATTCTCCACCTTTTGTCTCTCGTACTCAGCCAGCTGCAGCTCCTCCAGTTGTGCGGCCAGATCTGCATCCTCTTCGCCAATGACTTCAACCTCCTCATCGGCGAGGTTCTCTGCATCGCTGCCGCCTGCAGGGGTCCCCTCGAGAGGTGTAACAAAGTCTTCTTCATCGAAACCATCCGCGCTCTTCAGCATCTCTTTCTTGAGCCTGTTCCGGATCAGCCACCATGCTACACATGCTTACGCAACAACTCACCTCCACACTGCCTGCTTATGCTTCTTACTCCGTTCATGATTTGACCAGCTCGCCTCGCTCTGGAAGGTCTTGTTACACGCAACGCACTCGAAGATCTCGCCGCCTGACCCATCATCCAATCGTATCCCGGTCCCATCTCCCTGCTCCTCTGGCTCCACCTCCTCGTCCTCTTCATCCGACAGTTCCTTGGCCTTCTGCCATTCCTGCTCCTGATACTCTGCTGCTGCTTGCAATCGCTCTTCCTCTCGCCGACGAGCAGCCTCGGCGTCCTTCTGCACGCGACCCCGTGGAGTCGAAGTGCCTGATTTGCCCAGAGCCTCGGTTTTTTTGCGCTTCGCCTGCTGTTCTTGGTAAGCTTTGTATCGGGGATCTCGGTGCTGGATAAAGGAGACAAGCGTCTGTCGTCAGCACGATGCGACATACAAATACCTACTCTGACTGTGTCTATATACTCTTTGCGATGATCTTCCCGAGCCTTCTTGTTCTCCTTCTCCATCAACCGGCGGACATTCCTATCTTCTCCTCTATGCGCGTCCCATTTCTCGACCCACTCGAACCGCTTCTCCGTGGTGAACTCGCTCCATGCGGTATAGAAGTCGCGTGCCCAGGTCTCCTTAGAGCGCTCCGCTTTCGATAATCCAGGTGGAGGAGCATACGGTGTTGTCGATGTCCCGAAGGTGGGGTAGTGTACAGGTGCATGACCCTCCGGAGTGTGCAATGCCTCATCTGATGCCAAAACGGTGAACAGCGTCCGGTACACAGAGTAGAAGCCCTGAAGCGCATCAGCATTAAGGCTCTGCTGACACCAACCTCGTTCGAATCGTCCATCTTTCTCGCTAGCTTGGGATCGAAGAAGCGCATCAATTGCTCCAACGTGACACCTGGGTCTCCTCGTCGCCTGCGGTTGAACTTCGACTTGGGATCACCAGCCCCAGCGTCGCCGGCGCGCACATGGTCATAAAAATCGTCGTCGTTGACTTCGATATGGTCATTGCGGTGGCGATCGTAGAAAGCTCGTTCCTTATCATGAGCTCACACATTCCGGGCAGCACCACCTACGTTCGGGTCACTCAGTACCTGGTGAAAGTCAGCTACACGATGAGTTCAGCAAAACTCACCTCATAGGCCTGCTGAAGGTCGGCAAAGAGCTTCGTCGCCTCCTCAACCCGGTCTGGGTTCTTGTCTGGATGGTTGGCTAGCTACACCTGTCAGCAGCTCCTCGCTCCTCGGACCCACGGCTAGCCTCCGGTACGATTTCTGTCTCAGTCAGCGTGAAGCCTGCAAGGTGGACATACCTTGATCTCGTCGGGCGTGGCTTCAATGTCGACCTGAAGCAGCTCATAGTAGTCCAGAGGCCCTTCCTGCTTCTCCTCTTTCCCCGCTGAGCGGGACTGGTCGTTGCCCATGACCTATGGACTGTCGTAAGGCGATCAATGCAGTCCGACACCGCAAGGTCCAGAAATCATACAACAACAGAGACCTGGTGGTGGAGGTGACTGATAAGCTCGTCTTCATATTACGTGTGAGGTCATACCGTGTCGAAGTGGAGGTGGTCCACGGTCCGTGCAGCTGTACGCTGTCAACAACGAGTCTTGCGTCGAAGAGTTCATGCTCAGATAACATAGATAGCATACCTTCTGAGCTTGTCAGCCCGTGATAGGGGCAACAAGAGAGTTGATGAGAGGTAGCTGATGTGCATCGCCGTCGAAAAAGTAAGAAGCGAACGACATCCTCAGCCGACCTAGGTGTAGGCCGTGTAGGTCACCGACCAGCACGTTCGCGATACGATTTTGATAACCTCAACATCGCAACGTCGCCACCAATGTCAGAAGGAACCTTAAGCCTCGAACATGAGGTTGAGAGGGCAAGTGTGACTCATAGCGATGACTAACACGCAGCTGATTGCCGAGGTCCACATCCTGAAGCAGGAGCTGCTTGAACGGCCAACAAAAGAAGCAATGGAGCGCCTTCGCAGCGAGTGGCAGACGTCCGAAGAGCTCTTCGAGCAGTCACAGCGGTACATGAAGGGTGTCCGTATTGTAGCTCACGAGAAGAGACAACGAACAGAAGCAGAAGACGATCGAGACCCTGCGGGTGTATACAAAGGTGAGTTTCAACGCACGACCGCTCTGACCGCAGGCACTCGAAAGCAAGTTAGAGGACACGCTTGGCGAGGACTGGAAGGTGGCATACAGCCCGAGTCAGACTATGATGCTGATTTCAGGATTATTGCATACTTCCTACAGTGCACCAGCTCTCCAACTCGTTTGCTGCGTCAACTCCGCTGCCAAAACCTGGGCACCGAAGCGCAGCATCCATCAAGCGCGGGCACAGACATTCTCTGGGCCATAGCATCGCGGAGCAAGCGCAAGCTCATGGCCTCCGGAACGACTTCCGGTGCAATATGTCTACTCCAGCCATTGCGCTACAGAAGTTGGAGGGCATAGGCGGATACTGTACACCGACCGCGCGACCGCAACCAGCACCCGAGGCCGCGCCATTGGCAGACATTCCAGCTTCAAGGCCGATGGCAACCCAGATAGCGGAGCTTTCACCACAGACACCTCTACGGTGCATCTCAGAGGCTCTCAAACCGCCTGCTGATAGTGCCGGTGCCGCAGATACGGCCTCACTTGCAAGCCTTATGACTGCTGTGCAATCGCTTCCGAAGGCTCTGGTCGCGCAGATGAAAGTTACGCGACCCGATGACAAATCCGATGCAGAAGGACACGAGGGGGAAATGAAGAAATCCATTTCCATACTTCTAGATGAGGCTGAACGCCGCGCTCATGCCCGCGAACGTCGGCTGCAGGAGTTGCTAGCTGAAGTGAGTAGCATACTTGTTGATGAATTGACATCAGGCAAAAGCTTGTAGTCTGGCGACTTAGTTAGGGCTCAACAGTCGTCCATATAAGGTTGCGACTGTGTCTGTGTCGAGCGACTCTGTGACATACAGGTGCATGCATCATAAGCTCGTAACGGTAACAAGTACACTAGACGTCGACATACAAAAGAATCGGCTCGCCAACCTCTTCGATTTCCGGAATCACGCACTGTCGTTAGTTACAGAAGTAAGCTTCCCACCGACCTTGAGGTCAAACGCTTTGGCCAGTACGATCTTGAAGATCTTCTGCACGTTGATAGAATGTGACGTTGAGCAGAAAATCAATGGCGCGTGCATAGCTTTCGAGAACCGTTTTGCCTGTTTGGTAATCTCCTCCTGCTCCTCCCGTGGTTGAGTGGCGAAGATGTCGTACTTGGTGCCGATCAAGACAGGGATCGCCGTCTGCCAATCAGTACAATGTATATGATAGAACTCACCTTGTTGAACCCTCTTGCTTGGCGGTACCACTCCTTTATGCTGTTGAGCGTGGCTTTCCGTGTGAGGTCGAACATGAACAAGATGGCGACAGCGTCATTTGACACGAGAGGAAGCATTGACACAAATTCTCGTTGTCCGCCAAGATCCCAAATCTGCTGTGAGCAGACAATCTCAATGGTGGACTCACAGAGAATGTGATCTCAGTGTTCCGGATTGTGATCGCCTTCTCCATGAAGTTGACGCCGAGTGTCTGGATGTAGTCCTCGCTGTCCTATGAGCAGAGTCCTTACGCACTGTAACTCACTCGAAACTTCCTTCCACATACTTCACCATGAGAGACGTCTTGCCAATCTGCGCATCGCCGACCATTCCAACCTTGAGGACGATGCTAGTTGTCAGCTGGTCCGTGCTGGCGCTCAAAGGTGACCCCATCGGGCCTGCCTACTGGCAAAAATACAGCACCCTGCACAAATCCTTCATACCATTCTCATCTCTACTCACGCATTGCGGTCGCCCTTCTCCCCTTCGCTGCCGGACACGCGTCCGCTGCCGGACCCCGACGAGGCATATCCCTTGTCAGCCATCGTGGGGTTGAGGCGGGAGTTCGTAGCAGAATCTCGGTCTCGAAGTGGTGCTCGCGCGCGTCCGACGTGTCTTCAGTCACTGTCTCGTAGACCAATGGCAGAGGACGCCGTATTTCGCGTATCGTCGTCGCGTCGAGGTCAAGTCTGTAGTTCGACGTGACAAGTTGTTGAAGCAACCGTCAAGATCAACATCAAGGCGTGCCTGTGGAATGGGACCGATTACTTACGTAAACAGCTGTTACCGTCATTACCAGCCTACTCCGGCTCATAATATCAAGACGGTTCGAGTTCTCAATCTCCCGACCACTGTCAACACCATCTCATGCCCTCCGAATGAGGCCAAGGACCGGAACGAGAGCGCTTACGGCGTCTAGATTGCGGCCTGCGGCTTGCCGTTTCCTGCCAGCATTCCCAAGAACGGCAGCTTTGACAAGGCGTCTTGCTGTTGCTGCGACAGAGCCGCGAGCGCAAGAGATCGAGGGTGTTCCCGCTGTTCCTACGCCTCCTGCACGAGCTGTCGTTGGCAGTGAGGCGGTAGCCTCTGTCCTCCACGAGACTTTGAGGGTTCTTTCGCGCGATGTAGGCGGATCGACGGCATGGTATGAGCGTGTGGGATCCGCTATTGAGGATCTGGGACGAGTCCGTCGCCCACGGTTAGCTGGTGTGTCTCGATTCCTGGCGTGGCTGATGTCAGTTTTGGGACCGGAAGCAGCGGCACCTCGGGATGTGGTTTCTGCGATACTGCAGGACCCGCTGGCAGATGCGGCGACTACACGGTCAGCCGTGCTGGAACGCTACTTTGGTACTGGTCAGGATACTATCATCATCTCGTTCGTATAATGCTTTGGACTCATTGTACTGATGACAGCTTGGGAAACACTCCTGTGCGCAAGGACGGCAGCCTGACCACTCCATCGTCGTGGCTTCAGGCATCGGGAGCCGACATCGTCGAGGTAGCGCCGGGACCAGAAGCTGAATCGCAAGTCCTGGGTGCGGATGAGGTCGCGATAATAGTCGACCCAATACGGCTGACCAACGCTCCTGAACTGGGCAAGGTGCTGCCTACTGCGCTCGCGAAAGGTTCTGTGCGGATAGTTGTCAATGGCCCTCTGCCACCGCACGCGACGGAGGAGTCGCTGTGTGCCACCATTGAAAAGCAGATTTCCGCTCTCTCAGTGCCCGGAGGTCGCCGGACCTACGATGTCAGCTTTGTTCGTGCTGAACAAGCCCTACGGGCGCTCGATGTTCTCGCAACGGCACTGAGCAAGGAGGGTGAAGGGAAGGTGCACGCTATCGATGTCTACCAGCGCGAGTTCCTGGCCTCCAACGTCGGCCCCCTGCAGAAGGATCTTATGGAAATGCCTGCCGAGCCCCAAATCGCCACAGCGGCTGCCACCGCGCGCCTTGCATTGGCGTTCACTACTTCTGTTATCGCCAGCGATCGTTCTGTTCTGCGGCACGCCAACAGCGTCATTCACAAGCTGCGACGCGATGCAAAGGAGGGAGCAGGAAAGGCTCGACGTATGAGTGTGGTCTCTCGTGGCAGCAAGTCCGGTCTCGTGGAGGGCAGCGTTGCTTCGTCGGTTCGCGGAGCAGAGCATGACGTGAAGCAGCTCTTCCGTGGGCGCTTGAGCTGGCTAGGTATCCTAGCTCGCCTGCGTGTCGACGACGTCAACGGTGATGTGGGTGGATACTTGGCGCGCAACTTTGCTCGAGACATCGAGCAACAACTCGTCTACGAGGCAGGACAATTAGCACAACTACAAGTGCAACTGGGACACGAGGCGGACACCACAGCCAAGTCTCTGACCAGCGCCTCCTCTGAGCGTGCTGGGCATCCCTTCTCGTCGCCGGTGCTGCTGAATCACCTGGAGTCTTTGGCCCTGTCTATTCCTCAGGTGGCACCGGGAACGCTACTTCCACCTGTGGCAACGCGTCGTGCCCAGCTCGTCAACACTGCAGTACCCCGTTTGCAGATCTCTGCCCAGCGGGCACTAGCTACATCAGCAGCCCTTACTCTGGCGGGCAGCGCTGGTGCATGGATGGCGTATGTTCCACCTGCAGCAGCCATCACGGGTCCCACAGCGGTCGGCCTGGGTGCGCTTGCGTTTGTTAGCTCTCTTGCGCTGGGTCAGGCATGGTGGAACAAGGCTCAACGGCGATTCTGGAAAGACTATGGTCGCGTGACGCACATGATGAGGGATGACCTTTCTGCCAACTACGATGAGACTGTCAACCGGCTCGTGTTGGCGCGTCCGACCGTCACTGCTGATGGCTTGGATGAGCTTGTGCAGAAGCGCGAGGCACGTTTGGTTGATCTCGAGAAGCGTGTGGGCTTACTCGAGGCCAAGCTCGAGGCAGTGGCGCCCCCATCCAGCGTGTCCAGACCTCAATAGCCTTAGCCAACCCATAGACGACACATGTATAACATAGATCAAGCACTCAGACGACACATGTAAATCAGCTCAGTCGAGTTAGCACGATCAGTCACTGCACGCACAGTATGCAGTATGCATAAGGCTTAATGAATGTGACTGCTGGCTTGAAAGAATCGACCGGCGACCAAGCCGGCGACTCGACGGTGACTTTCCGGTCACCGCCGGTCTTGGTGCAAAGAACGACACAATAGACAGCAGCGGCCACGATCGACGATCTCATCGCATTCTTTCTCTCAACCTCCTATATCACCTTGTCTGTGACATCTCTGACCATGTCGAAAGCTTGCCTTGTTCGCGGATCCATCAGTATGTCGTCCCCTCGCGGGCCACCGAGGTGGCACGTCTGGTCTGGGATCACATGCTGATGCCAGACATCGACGAGTTCTATGACCTGCCTCATATCGTCAGGCCCGGCGAGACCATCGCGTCGACGTCGTACACCCGCAAAGTAGGAGGCAAGGGTGCCAATCAGGCATATGCTGCTGGGCGTGCTGGAGCGCGGGTCGTGCTCGACGCGCAAGTCGGGTCGGATGGTGCGGATGCCGTTGCCCAGATCGCAAGCGGAGGTGTGAGCGTCAATCGTGTGAGGCAGGTGGAGGGCATCACAGGGCGAGCCATCATTCAGAGGGCAGCAGATGGAGAGAACTCGATCGGTAAGTGCACCCTCAGCATTGGCCCACTCCATTGCTGTCGCAGAACAAGAGATTGCTATGCTTACAATCAGTGCTGCATGCTGGCGCCAATTTCGTCAACCCAGGACAAAAGGTCGACCTGGACGGCTTCACACACCTCCTGCTGCAGAACGAGATTCCCCTGGAGGACACACTGGCTTACCTGAACGAGGCAGGAGCGCGTGGCCTAACCACCATCTACAACCCGTCTCCAATGCCTACTGTCCCTGTGCTTAAGGCGTTCCCATGGAAGTGCTCGACGCACCTCGTTGTCAACGAGGGTGAACTCACCGACATCCTCTCAGCATTCACTCCCGCTGAGCCAGCACCGTCCAAGGCTGAAGTCGCCGCCACTGCTATCAAGCAAATGAAGGCGTTGTCGCAAGTGGCTGGCTTCGAGAAGCTCATGATCGTCACCACTATCGGAGCTGAGGGAGTTGTGGTGTACGAGAAGGGCGAAATCTACTCCTTCCCCGCTGCGAAGGTCACGCGCGTCGTGGACACCACAGGTGCTGGCGATACGTTCGCGGGGTACTTCGTTGCCATGCTCATGGAGAAGGGAAGCGATGCCAAGGTCGCCGACCTTGTGCCTACCTGCCTGCAGGCGTGTTCCCTTACCGTGGAGAGCGCGGGTGCCATGGAGAGCATTCCTGCGAGGGCGGATGTCGAGGCCCGTCTCAAGGCTTCAGCATAGACAGTGTATGGACAATGCATATAGACTCTAGTATAATGTCGTGTTCTTCCCGGCGCCTGCTTCCGCCCTTTCCCTAGCCAGTCGCTGCCCAGCATCCGGATGCGGCCCATATTCTGCCATGGCCCAGTCAGCCCCGGAGACCTGCTATCAGTCTACTTCAAGTATCTACTCACCCAGTGGCTCAGCCGCAATACTACTGCTGGAACCAGATTCGATACCGGACTGAGCAAGCGTGCTGAATTCGTGAAGAACGGGAGGCGAAGCACAGTGTTTACCTTGCCGCCCTCGACAGTCTTCACTATCGCACTAGCAACTGATGAAGGCGACAACGAAGGAACCACGCGACTCAAGAGCCACGATCGCGGGAGAACAGTGCGCGCGAACATGCCTGTACTCATATGGCCCGGGAGGACCAGAGTCGTTCGTATCTCCGGCGTCAAGTAGCTGTGTGTCAGGTCTGAGGACTGGGTCCGACTCACCGATAATCAAGTTCGTTCCGCAAACAGCTGTGGAAAGCCACGACAGCAGCCTTAGAAGCCGAGTAGTCGGCTTTATGTCAGAATGAGCATGCCTCGTAACTCACTCATCTGGGCACATGCGATCAGACCAAGGACACTGGACATGTTCACAATGTGTCCTCGTCGTGCTCGGAGCATTGTGGGCAAGAACTCCTGGACCACCCAGAACTGTGCCAGTGTGTTCACTCCAAAGGTGTTCCGAATATCCTTCTCCTCAAGGTCGAGAAGTAGCTTGCCCTGCACAACTCCAGCATTGTTCACAATGATGGTCGGCTCTCCAACCTGACGTTAGCTGTGATGGCGATGATAACTTTCTGGACGAATTCTGCTCACCTCTTTTCTGACCTTATTCCCAGCGCGACGTACGGAAAGCCTATCAGAGACATCGCAAATGTAGAATGTGAGACCTGAAGTCAGCCCACCTTTCGCCCGCAGCCTACCTTCATGCTCCTCAGCTGGCGCTCGCAGAGTCAGAGCCACAACCCGTGCTCCACGCTTGACGAGCTGTAGACCCAGTTCCAGGCCAAGACCAGTAGCCCCTGTCATAAGCTATCTGCTCATCGACACCCCTACCTCCTGTAATGAGCACGATTTCGCTTCGCAGGTCTGTCCGACGCTCCGGCTCCAATCGGGGCACCAGCCACCACCTATGCGCAATCACTGGTGATGAGCAAACGCGCCGCACCGTCGCCTACCCACGCAGCAACAAGAGCGCTCCTATAGCATGGCCATACAGCCTATGCCTCGCACAGTAGAATACGATGTAGCAGCTGACCGGCACCCAAGCGATCAACAGCCACATCATGCCGGTAACTGCAGGTCAGTGGTTTCAGCGCTCACTGACCGACTGACCATCTTCTTGTGCGAAGACACTTCTTAGCGAAGGCGCCTTGACTGACGTTGAGGGTGTCTCTTCAGGACTTGAGGACCATTGTTTATCCTCCCTCTTTGCTGTGCGAGACATGCTTCATGTTTCGAGACGCGCTCGAGAGACTGCAGATGAAGAGCTGGCCGACGAGATGTCTGCTTTTTCTTATCAGCGATCATCGACACGCGCTCTAGGCACCAGGCACCATCTCGGTTTTCCATTCATTGACGCTCGGACTGCGCTATCATGATCGCTGTTGACATGCACTCCATCGACGCGAAGGCAACATGGTGCAGCTCGACGTCCCGCCATTACGCTGCAGAGGTTTGAGCAGCCTCGTATTGCTGTCGGCCGCTCTTCTTGTCGTGCTCGTGCCGCTAGTGAGCGCTGCAAAACATGGCAACACAGGCTGCATCCGGTTCGCCGACCACCGTACACTCAACGCGATGTTCAGTGAAGGGGGGCCTGGCACCAAGCTTCTATTATGCCCGGGAGTGGAGTACGACCTGAAAGGAACTATCGTGTTTACGGCGGCCGACCAGGAGCTGGCGACTGCAGGCTACCCTACAGGCGAAGATCGAGCTGTGCTTCGCATCGCCAGCGAGGCAGTGGTCACGGCTATACAGGGTGACTGCAGACGGTGTGCGAGGGTGTCGATACGCAACCTGGTCATCGATGGGGGGAGGGCAACGTTCGGCCGTGTCATCGACGCCAACAATGCTCCTGGACTCATAGCCATCGGAGGCAACGAAGGGCAGAGAATCACGAACTGCCGCATCTCCGAGCCGCGTGGGTTCACCGCCATCCATGTGCGAGAGGGCGCCAAGCTGAATTGCCATGGGGCAATCGTGGAGAAGAATGAGATTGGACCTGTTGGAGACGATTACGACCCTCTGCTGGATGGACCAGATCCCGAAGCCAGCCCCGCGGGTCGCCCCTTAGCAGATGGCATCAGCATCGCATGTCGCGACTCTAGTGTTCGAGACAACATCATCAGGGACTGTACAGACGCTGGCATTGTTGTATACTGCTCGCCGGGCACAACAGTCTCTGGTAACGTCATCTCAACGATCAAGCGCAGTGCCATGGGCGGCATCTTCCTTGTTGACGACGCGCCATTCGACGGCGACTACACCGGCGTCGTTGTCAGGGACAACACTCTCAACGCTGCCGGACGAGGGATGCGAGTCGGCATTGGCCTTGGGTTGGCTATCCTCAGCGACGACATCGACACCCAGCTCAAGGGCGGGAAGGTGCTCAGTAACCACCTCGAGGGCAACTACATGGGGTTCGGGATAGCGGCCGCAGGTCTGGATGGATGGACAGTCCAGGACAACTGGAGCGACGCTAGGCATTCTGGCAAGAAGAGCCCGCGATGTTTCGACGATCCCGTTAACCCGGAACCTGTACCTTTCGTGTACAACAAAGCGTCCATCGCCGACAGTAACATTCAGAAGGGGTTCCTGGATCGTGATTTTGCTTATGGTCAGTGCTTCAATTGCAAAATGACCGTGATGTCATGACTGACCGTCAGTCGTCTGCATTGATGAGGCGGAGACACCGGGGATAGTGTCGGAAGCTCCTGAACAGCCTGCAGCTGTATCAGTATCAGCAGAGCAGGACGACGCAGACTTCGACTCGGAGGTGGAGATGAGCACTGGGAATGAGGTACTGGATGGCATCTTGCAGCACTCGCAACAGCGCATGCTGGAAGCCATTGCCCGCCTCCACGACCGCGTGCACCAACCTGTCCCAGTTAGGCGTGGGGTGATAGGAGGAGACGAGGCAAGCGAAGGCAGGTCTGCGCCGCGTGACCTCTCAGTGCGACTCGCTCGTATCGAGGCGAGTCAGGCGGCCCTACTCAAGTCCTTGAAAGGGTTGCATTCCGCACTGAGGAAATTGAAGGGGACTGTCGCTGAGCGGGGCAACTGGGAGACCGACATGCTGCTACACATTCAGCAGCAATTCTACGGAGACGAGGCAGAAACAGGAGACCAAGCGAAGACAGAAGCGGAAGCAGTGCGAGGAAGCGGAAGCGGTGTGATGGTTGGGTGGGGAATGATCGTGCCACCGTGGTGGGTGATGATTAGTGTCATCACTGCTGCTGCAGCTCTAGGTTATCGGCGATACACCTCTCAGCGAAGAGCGCGGTTCGCAAAAGTCATATAGATCGCTAGTAGTTTGACGGCATCATAGATGATGTAGGGCATAGGCACAATGCATACAGTTCTACTGAGGACGAATAGACACGGTGTAACGACAATGGCTGTGCAGCCGAGCAGGTCGAGCACAGATGCATACTGTAGCGTACATTGCACTGGCCAATCAAGTATTTGACTAGTGCATTCGCTAGTCTTACCGCTCTAATCTTGAGGTGATTGTCTCTTTCATGGAGGCGCGGAGCTGCCTTGGCGTGCTTCGCGAGTCATGCGTGATCGACAAAGCACTTCATGACACGCGATGCGCGGTGACCACGGACTCCCCTACACCGACAACGCCTGCGTGATAGTTGCCATGAGACAGAAGCATCTATTATCTGCTTCTCGATATAACCTGCAAGAAGTGATTTCTGGGTTACGATGGATATTGATCTACATATGTGATGGATATGTATGTACGTACATCTGAAGTTGAACAATTACTTGACACAGCCTGCGGATGGAATATTTGACAGACGCAGAAGTGAAAGCTGTACTGTAGACAGTCACTGTACAGTACATGCACTAAAGTCACATACTGTACGGTGTACACAGGTATGGTCATGAGATATCAGTGAGGGCTGTAATTCATTGTGTCACTTTGATCACCAGAGTTTTTGGAGAGCACCGCCGTACTCTAACGTTCGTCCTGACCGTCCTGACTAGAAGAATGCACAATATGTATATAACCGTACATTCCTATGGTAGTCACCAGTCACCTCCAGCACTCCAACTTACCGCACGCCTCACACTTTTCTCCCAAACCAACAGTACAACACCCAGCTTTCAAGATGTTTCGCGGTCTCAAGAGTGCCCAGGCAGTAGCCACTACCGCTCAACAGGCCAGGACTGTCCCCGGACGTGCAGTACGATTCTCGCCTGTCGTCTCCCAGATTCCGCCCCAGGCTTACACCCCTCCCCGTGTTGCTCCAAACCAGGGTTACCCGGAGCGACCTCCGCCCGTACCGCCCAGGCCTAACGCTTACGCTCCGCTGACCAGCGTTCAGGGGCACCTGCGATCTGGGCCACAGAGATCAGTTCAAGCTGCTCTGACCACAACGAACGACCAAGCTCGCCAGGCCTACGCACAAGCTATGGTTCCTCAGCTTAGTCTACAGATGTTTAGTACGGCTACGGTGAAGGGGACCGATAACAACCAGGGCTCTGACCTGAAACGCAGGAATGCTATCAGGCGGCCGGCAGAATCCAGGCCAGCAACGAAGGTTTGGAAAGGCAAGGGCCGTGCTGGGCCTGAGGATTACGAGCGCTGGGCGGAGGAAGAGAGGCAGGAGGCCATGAAATGGTCCCAAGCTTATCGTTGAGATACTGTAGTAGAGATTCAGGTCTGAGCATGAATGCGAAAGCAGCTGGTCTGCTATGCCATTCATCGTTCAGACACTTGATCTTCGACGGTCACATTATGTACAGTAGAACATAGTAGAAGCATAGACAGATATAGAGTTGAGTGGCATTATCTATGTGCCACCAGAGCACCCTTGCAAACAGATTGCAAACTCCAAGAGTACCGTTCAGTAATGAAAGAACATCTGATCGGCCATATCGATGCCTTATTCTGTGCGACACCTGTACATATATATCTCAAGGTGTGGTCTGCTACCGAGAAACCGAGATCTCCAGCGCTTACACAGATCGGCCTTGGTTGGGGCTATGTGATGGATTATTCTAAAGGCCTCTACCGCACGGCGGGTAATCTGACTAAACATCTTGATGTGCGTGCCGTCCTGTTGATGCAGAGCTGTTAAGCTCTCTCCTTGTGGGTCCCATAAGAGTGATGCAATAGAAATCACGGCTAGATGATACCGAAGATCATCTATGTCAGAATGCAGCATGCAGCTGGTACAACAGGATGCTCGATTGCGTATCTGGCTTGACCTCTGCCAGCAGCGAGTCGTGAAACTCAGTAAACTGATGTAATCTACAGAAACATGAGAGCCAGACAGACCTCATTATTCGACGTCGTAAAACAGAATGATGAATCATCAACATCATACTCATCATCATACTGCACGCAGCATTGTACTGTAGATTATGTTGAGCTGATGTGGAGGGTAGTCTGTACGGTAAATACGACCTGGCTGTGCTCAGTCCATCGGGCATGATCCTTCCTCTTGATAGCCCTGCTTGTCTGAGAGCGCCATAAAGTGACACCTCAGTGGCAGTAGTAGTAACCGCATTCCTGCGCCCCCAGAACACAGTACCCACATACACGACTCAAGCACACTCAATGTTCCGCAACCGACGACTCGAACAAACGACTCCGACCGTCCGGTTGCCCGAACCTCAACACTATGTCGCGAGAGCTCAGGAAAGGGAGGCTGCTGCCAATTCAGCTCATCGCTCAAACATCATCGAGCCCCGACCTATCAATCTGAAAGACACGATAAACATAGACAAGCTCACGATGGACGCCGGTTCCCCCGCTCGTCTGCATCATATGGCCGATCTTCCCGACAGGATCCCTCGCCGAGGGACGAAGGTGAACGATCCCCCTCGCCGCGAATTCCATCAGCACGACCACCCTCCTCCTCGTGTGCGGACTATGACCGAACTTCCTCCTCCTGGACAGATGGAGCGCCGCTATCGCCGCTCATATGCGCGTGTGGGGTGAGTTGCCGAGCTACCTCGGTCCTGGTCCTCAGGTTGTCGCTGCGCGATACTGTAGCCATCAGATGCATATGTTGTAGCTTGCTCGAGCCTCCATAGCTTCCACGTCCAGTGATACTTTCTGAGCTTCGAGATTTACTGTACTGTAATCAAATCTGAGTCGTGACACAGTGAGATGAGGTTCCCTTCCCTGTGGTGGGAGGTCGCAGACTTGCAGCCTGTACCATTCAGCGGTTCTAGCCCTGCACATTCGTTGTGCAGCTACCAGCATCCTGTACGAAAGCATGTTCGTAGCGAGCTGACTATCGTAACCTGACTCTAGCTGTTCCGATTTCGGCACTCTTCGCAAACTTGTCGAAGGGCACTAGTCGAGACAACATACCGTATGTTCCCCAAATAAAGACCAAGCCAGAAGCAAACCAGACAGAGACATAGCAATTCATATGCAGGTCAGTGATACTACTTTTCAGCTTCATAACGACGCTGTGTCTACAGGTCAGCACATGCCTCGCGACCATCACACAATCAGCTTTTCTGACGGGAGATTATGTTGGATTCCAGATGTTGCTCACCATGTCCTTTGCACGCTTCTGCCAGCCTCCAGGACCACTCCAGCTTCCCGCGTCCCGGCCCTTGGCGGCACCCAAGCCGGCGCGCTCCTCGAACTGTTGCACTTTGATGGGTTCCACGCGGCCCTCGCCTGATGTGCCTAGGCCAGTCCCGGCATTCCAGCCCATCTTGGCGAGGAGCTGGTTGCCGACATTCGAAGCATCAGCAGCTGGCACTGGCGGAGGGGGCGTTGGCTCCTTCGGCGGACGGGTTTCTGCTGCGGATGCCTGCTTTCCCCACTTGGGGCGTGGTGGCTCTATATTCGGTATATCCGGCAGATGATGGACCTCACGCCGCTCCGCTGCACGATCACGGTACTGGCTCTTATCAGTGCCATGTACGGCCGCGTCGGCCAGAGCTTTGCGCCGCTTGCCTGCTTCCAGGGTCGTGGGGTTTGCAAGGTTAGCCTGTATACACAAGATGATATAGCGTAGCGTGTTTAGGATCCAAGTTCAACGCAAGAGAGTAGTTGTATGTTTGTCCGAGTAACAAAGATTGTGCGCATGTAAAAATGTCAAGAAGAAAAGATAATGTCAGTCCCATGCTCCGGCCTGAACCTACGCGGTTCAGGTACAATGTTATGCGAGCCTTATGAAGATCAGACTGTGCGTAGTGTTTACGCAGCATGTCCTCGGATTTGAACTGTCGTTGACACAGCAGGCATGCGACCTTGCCTGTTGAGGCAAGGTTGGATTTGTCCGTGAAGTCCATTGATGGCGAAGCGTTGTCGGAGTCTTGTACTGGCGTTGCCTCGTCCGCAGAGGTAGCGGCAGGTGGTGCAACAGCACTGAGGCTGGCACCGCGCTCCGCACCGCTGTCAAGCGGGACTACAGCATTGGCAGCAGACACACCAGCAGGTGGTGCGTTGGGATTCTTCTTTGGCTTTGGCGCCGCGAGTTCCGACTGTTTCGTGTTCCATTTTGAGATGTTGCCGAGCACCTGAAAGCACGTGAGTATGTACTGTGATTGTCTATATCATGCGTTGTCTTTACCTTCCTGCTCGTGGATGTCGGTGGGATGACGTACGCTCCCTTTGCTGAGAGGATTAGCTATCAACTTTCTCACTGCACTCACTCCTCGAGAGTAGCTTAGTGTCCTGTCCAACTAGGTCAACCTCGTCATTGTCGTCCAGCAGAGTCTTGGTCATGATTGTCACCATGGCTGGCTCCTCTTCCTTCTTCTTCTTCTTGCCGCCAGGACCTATGCCGCCTATTCTGATAGGCTGCATTGTCAATGGCCCACTTGATCCACTAGGCCCGCTAGACCCCGACTGTGCATCGTTCACCTCGCTCGAATGACTGGTTTGAGAGGCGTCCCGCTGTTCTCTGCCCTTGTTCTTGCCGGCCTTGCCCGATAATTCGCCAAGGTATGCCGTGACTTCTGGCAGCAGCTCGACAGACTCTCCACGCGCAGGTATTGGCGGCGCACCGCGAGGAATAGTCTCGACAGCGCCGGCCTGCTGATGCCAATAGGTACAGTACTCTCCATCAGGGCGGTCGATAGTTGCTGATCCGATGCCTCCATCCTGGGCAGCTCGGAGCAAGAACTTGGCGCCCTCGGCAGGCGTGGGGATGAAGGCATTCGTGTTCGCGAATGACGCCGCGATAGGTACACCATTGATCAGGAAACCAGTTGGCTGGTGCTGAGGCATGAAGAGGAAGGGCATCAGGGCAGCTGCCAACTCGGGCGTGACCAGTTCTGCGAAAGCGAAGCCCCAGCTCAGCCCGCTCATGCGGTCTACGATCATGACTACACGAGAAACGCAGCTCTCGCCATGTTGCACGCCCTTGCCTAGCATACGTGCAATCTCCTCGCCCAGGCGTCGAGCCACCTCGCCTGCGTAGGTTCCCGGGTCCAGCCCTCGAAGAAGTAGCACTCGTTGGGGGTCTCCACTCGGCTGACCAATGTCACGAGTACCATCGTGACGCCCAGGAGTGCTCACAAATGCAGGCGCCACAGCCGGTGGGCCACGGCTACCAAGCTCCGGTCGAGCTCCCGCAAAATCAACCTTGACGCGCTTAGCTTCCGAGTGTGGGTACAGGGCAGGCATGGTGATGATTGGGAAACTGACGGTCAGCAGAACTCATTTACACCCACTCACTTGGCCGCTATGAAGCGTTGAGCATCCTCCAAGTAGGCGAACTGGGCAAAGCCAAAACCCTTCGACGCTCCAGTCATGCGGTCGCGGACGATCTTGGTCGACTCGATACGTGCATCATGCTCGGTGCGCAGGTAGCCAGCCAGCTCGTTCTCAGATAACTCTGGATCCAAGCCCAGCAGGATAATATCCCGGCTAGGTTCAGAGGGTATCGGCGTAGGTCCGTGGCCATGACTGGGCCCGTGCGGGTGGCCGCGCCGCACCTCGTCGTGATAGTCATACTGACCCCGCCGATCATCGTCGCGATCAACATAGCCACGTCTGTAGCTGTCATCGCGGCTGTCATGTCGCCAGTCTCGGTCATCGTCGTATCTCCTGGGAGGCGGACCACGATCATCATACCTCCTCGGGGGCGGCACGTCGCGATCTCGATCATCGTACCTCCTCCGAGGAGCTGAGTACGGGTCGTGGTCGTCATCGTCCAATGAGCCTCTGTGCCGCGGAGGGGGCACTCTGTCGTCGTAGAGTCCAGGAGATATCGGCCGCGAGGGCGAGTAATCGCGCCGCCTGTACGGCGGAGACCTCGAGCGCCCACGCATCGTTGCTGTATGTGTTAGAGAGCTGTTGTCGACGTCGATCGATTTGTTGTCGGTGACGGTAGTGGTAGCCAGAGGTGGAGGTGGGGTATAGGACGGCGTTTCACTGCTGTGGCGGGTGGATGGAGACGGATTCGGCGGAAGCAAAATGCCACATGGCAGATCCGGCGCTGAGAGTGGGATGCATCGCGCTGCTCTTGACTGGCTACGAGGTAGTCAACTCCACTACATCGACAGCGACAATGGCAGGCGACAGTGAGTAGCGGCGAGGGTTGGGAGGAGAGGGGAGGTGACAGTGCTGACTTGCAGACCACATGCTTGTGAGTGCGAAACGACCGAGCGGTAGCAGCAGGATCAGGCGGCAGACCTGCGTATCTCCCTCGAACTCCTTGATCACTTCAGAGGGACTGACTGACAACAGCACGACCCCGCCATCGAGCGGTGGGCGGCTATGCGCGAGAATGTGTACCAGCACTTCAAGTTCTCGCGTCGCGCAACTCGCACTGTTATGTGGCTTGGTCTTGTGTTCCCTGCAACAATCGCTGCGGTGTCTGTGGTGTACGACGTGAGTACGAGAGGGGCATCGACGAGTGATATGCTGGTCTATGCTTGCGATGGTGCTGCAATGGAGACAGCGGTCGCATCTCGAGGTTTGGTACTGACGTCGCAGAACAAGTGGGACTGGGCTGGCAAGACCCGCGGCCAGTCTCTGCTCAGGAGCCCACCACCCGCGCAGGAGGAGTCAACAGAGTAATATGCAATACATCAATATAGGAGTACAACGGGGTCGCGGGCTTCTCACTAATACTCGCGATCACAATCACCAGATGCGCTTCACCATTGTCCAGCGCTCGACTTCCTCAAGGCGGAACGACTTCTTCTTTCCTCCGGCCTTCGGCGTACCAATCACAGTTCCATTGTGTGTTGGACTGTGCTTGGAAGCAGGAGCCGAGGGTCTGGGGGCTGTATGATCCGGGAGATCATCCTCAGGTCGCGAGAGATACTCTGACGTCTGCTTGTTGTACTCCTGACCTTCAGCAGAGGGTATGAGGACACACTCACGATCTCTTCCTTGCTTATCCCCACTGGCGGTCGTCCAAAGTCATTAACAGCATCCTCTGCCTCCCTCTCGTCCATACCAGCCTGTCGAAGGGCCGAGTAGGACAGGAGAGCGAGGCCAAGTAGGACTTTGACAGCAACAAGACTGGAGTTAGCTGGCCCCAAGTAATCATTACTCACCAGCCCCAAGCGCTCACGCCAATGAGCACACCTGCCGTCCACTTCAATGCTGTCCAGAACCAGTCAGTAGCAACTGTGCCATCGTCTGCGTGGAACGACGTTGTGGCCAACATGCCAACGATCTGTGCACTGATGCGTATGACCAGAACAGCAAGCGGTACAGAGGCGATGCCTAGTCGGCGTGCGATGAGGGGCGACTGGTCTAGAAGTATGGGATGCTGGTGTGGTCAGTCTCTTTCCCTCTTCCGAGAAGTCGGCTCACCTTTCGCATCTGATGGCGGCCACGCCCATTCCCGATTGTGCCTGCCAGGAGGACATCTTTAGCGAGCACGTCGGTGAAGCGACCGTACACAGTGGCTCGGACGTGGTTGAACTTGGCAATGAACGCATGCTTCAGCCAGTCGACTACCATCTCGGATGCTAACACGAACATCACCGGCTGAGAGTCAGTCAGGCATTGCATCCCCAAGCATACCGATAGGATCCGTTCCATCAGACTCTTGCCGCGCGTGAAGCTCTTCGGCAGCAGAGTCAGGTCAGAGCCAGCCATCTCGACCATGTTGCGCACTGCGATGACGACGAGCATCAAACCAAGCTGGAAGCGTTCGACAATGTCTGCGCACATGATCTGAAAGAGGTTCTCCTTCTCGAACTTTTTGAATACGGCTGTTGTAAGCTACTTTCACAGAGTCGACCCACAGCCTTTGATCTCGACAAACTGATTGCTGATGAGGAGGGAGATGAGAGTGTAGTCGTAGGAGTTGATGGCGACGTTGAGTGCGATAAGCATGTACGAGAATATGAGAGAGTGGATGACTGTTTGTCAGTCTCCTCAGCATCGAGGGGACTCACAAACATATCCCAAACTCAAGGCAAAATAGAGTGCCGGACGAACGTGCTCTCGCTTCCGCCGCTTGACCTTGTTGTTGTAGGTGAGCACATCGAGAGTGTCGCGAGCGAACAATGTATCCAAGACGTCCTGACCAAAGGCACAGCATAACCTGTCACCGATCTGCTGTCAGCAAGTTGCCGATCCGCGCCAGACCTACCTCCAGAGCATTGAAGATGACATAGAGCTTGATAGTATCCTGTCCACGCACTGAATGATACATCTTGCTTGCATCTGTGCCCATCAAGAGTATGGCTGCAGGAATAACGAGCAGGAGCATCCTCAGAATGGACTGAGCATGAGCCGGCGGCAACGGCGTGAGAGCTTCTCTTTTTGCAAATCGCGATACCATCCGTGTGACAGCGAATGTCGTGCGAATGGGCAGAATCGTGAAGTTGTATAGAAAGCCGTCAAGACACAGCAGTGCCCCGAAAGTCATCACCTTCTCCACAGCGACTGGTACGGCGAGGAAGTTGGAAATGCGTTCCCTGCTGTAAGCGACAGATCATCCTGAGACCTCACCATTTGCCATCTGCGATCCAGCCCTCCCACTGCTCTGCTGTGTCCTCGTCTCTCAACAGATCCCAGATACTGATCTTCTCAGGCCGTGACGTGTCTGGTGACACGCCATCGCTGTCTCCATGCCCTTCGGTGTTATCCTCCTCCTCTTTGATCGGTGACTGCGGCGTGTGCACCGTCGGCAGTTCCGGTGCAGTCTGCACAGTCTCGAGCGTGGGCCGCCTGCTTCTAGCCGAGCGTAAGAGCTCGGTCGTCTCCACACTTGGTGAACCTATAGTCGGCCGCCTGCTTCGGGCTGGCCAGTAGTGCTCTACCTCTTCGCGCTCTGTATCTTGATCGCGCGGGGATGCGGACTCTAAAGATAGTCGCCTGCGCTTCGATGGGGTTTCTAAGTCGATATCAGCCAGATTCAGCCTGTCAAAGACGTCGCCTAGCTGGGCACTGTGATCTCCATAGTCTCTCGGAGACGGCGGTAGGGACGAGTATGTGGCACTGCGTTCCGCGAGGTCGAGCTCTCGCTCAGTCTGTAGCTCAAGCTCTAGCTCGGAGAAGTCGCTCTTGTATATCTGCGGCAACGCGGCCAAGGACATGACTGGTGACCGGGTGGCCGGCGATATTGGCAGGTCGGCGAGCTGCATGTCCTCTGGGACTAACGTAGACGTCGAAGCGCCCGCAACAGCAGCCACGGCCCGAGCTCGCTCCTCATCATCCTCAGCTGGTTTGACATGACGGATCTGATGACAGTTAAGCAGAGGACGCTTGTCTACGGCACTCACCTCCGTAACGCTTGTTTCCGGCTCAGATGTCCACTCCTCTGCACGCTTGTTATCGATGCTCTCCATGCTGCGCGCGAACGAAGATGATTGCGACTCGTGTCGAAGCAGGAAAGCAGATCGGCTACATGATAACATCGCGGCATATCTGCCGGTGCCTGAATGCGATAGATGCCTGAAATATGTGACCAACGCGATCGGATCTGCTTTCGACAACAACAACATGGCCGCGGCAAGCAAGCACTCCGCTGCCGCGGCGGATAGCTTTCATCAAGAGCCAGTCTGGGAGAAAGTGCTGTGGCGTCGCCAGCCGTTTCCAGACAACTATGTGCCGCCATCGTATCTCGAGGAGCTGGACAACCTGAGTAGGAGTAACCATATGTTGTCGAGCTGACAGGACAGCACCTCGACCCCGCCCGCGACTGGTCTCGCTGCTGATAGCAGCGCTGCCGATATCCCAGCACATGGCGGTGATTGCGCTGTTCCTCGGGGTGTTTTACGATATGCTGCAGGGCGCTCTGGGCGCGGCGGAGGTCGGATGGAGCTGTGCAGCTGTTGGGCTGTTCGCGTACGCTCTCTGGCGCGTAGGATGGGGAACAAAACCTGCTCCAAGATCTGGACGTGAGTGTGCAGTCGCTGATTAGCGCTGATAGCAAGCCCTGCTGCCGGCTGCTTCTGCTATCCGGCCTCTGGTCCTCCCTCCGCTCTTGCTAGGGTTGCTGGCACCTGTCCTCGGAACATTGACATCCGCTACAACGTCAGACTCGATCTGGCCGTTGGCCGGGGGCCTTTTCTTTGTCCATCTACTTCTTGCGGACTTTAGTACTGGGCCAGACGCACGGAAGTTGGCACGGTTGAGAAGAGCTAGGCGGCGAAGGAGCAGCGGTACGGCGAGCAGGATAGAGGAGGTAGCCGAGGAGAAGAGGTACGAGGTTCCTGTAACCCTCGTGCTAACTGCAGCTTGACATCGTCTCTGTCTTTAACGTCTGCATTGTCTGCTTCGGTTGTTCTTGCGTCGCGGTTGCCGTCAACCGGTCATGTTTACTCGCTTGTCCTGCTTGCGACTGGACTGTTTGCAGGTTGGCCGACGTTAGCAAAGGGCGTTCGAGTGAGCTTGCCCACCTACACCGATCAGCTGACATAAAG
The DNA here is from genome assembly GCA_002335625.1 of Cutaneotrichosporon cyanovorans. Classification (NCBI taxonomy): domain Eukaryota; kingdom Fungi; phylum Basidiomycota; class Tremellomycetes; order Trichosporonales; family Trichosporonaceae; genus Cutaneotrichosporon; species Cutaneotrichosporon cyanovorans. The sequence continues at coordinate 197,586 of BEDZ01000015.1, read as the reverse complement.
GAGGCTGGTAAGCCCTTCTCATTCGCGTTGACGGCGTCTATGGTCTGGCTGTCGATCACGTTCTTGCCCTATGAACCGACAACATACTTCGGCCCTGTACCAATACTTAACGGCGCTGCACGTGTCTTCCTAATTATTCTCATGTTCGTCAATCTTGGAGGGCCATTGATGTTTTGGGTCGGCTGGCGATGGAAGCGTCGGTTAGGTGGGAACTGGGATGTAGCGAAAGTCAGACTGCGCAAACGGCAAGCAGCTGCACGGGGTTGAATATGTATCATTATGACTCTTCTCGATGCTTCCAGCCGCAAAGACCGGAGAATGCTGCACATGCTCTAGGTCTCTAGATGTCCTCAAAAGTGTCTTCCTCATCCAGCCTGCTCAACCACTTCCAGAAATGCGATCCCGGGAAACCGACGCAGTTGTCGTAGCTGCCCTCGATGCGATCGATCAGTAAACCGCCCAGTCCCTGGATCGCAAAGCCTCCAGCGCGATCGTGACCCTCGCCATTGTCGACATACGCTTCGATCTCCTGCGACTGCTCTTGTCAGTCGGTATAAACGCATGGCCCTCTCACTGTGTTCTCGAAGAAGTGGACAATAGTGGAGCAAGACATTGAGCGCAGCTTGTAGCCGGGAGCCTCCAAGGTGGGATACACTGTTACGATCAGCTACAGGCAAGTCTAATGTAACATACCAATGCAGACTCCAGTCACAACCTCACAGCTTCGTCCTGACATCAAGTCAAGCAACCTGTACTGCTCCTCCTTGTTCAATGGTTTCTCCAGGATCTCCGAGGTCTCGCCGGCATATATTCCCCTCTCTGCCGTATCCTTTTCTGGTGGGAAGATGACAACGGTATCGGCACTGATAACTAGTTGGGCAGGGTCCGCATCATTCTCCTTGATCAAGCGTTCGTACACCTCCATCGCCTGCGGTCAGTCGCTCACCAGAGGAGGTCACAAACCTTCTCGCCAGCTGTGGCAATGGGATAGTCGGCCAACTTGCCCTGATATGCACTTTTCGGAAGGTCTTCTGCAAACACTGATGGGATAATCTCTGGCTTGAAGCCCTGTAATTAGAGATCGAGATGATAGAGAAGCCCGCAATGTCGCACTTTGTACTCACGACGTTCTCCAGGATGTCTTTCCGACGAGGGCTGGAAGAAGCAAGCACCACACGCTTGTCCTTCAACCTCTCAAAAATAGGAAGATTCATTGCACCTGGTGTTACTGGCGATGGGCGTTGAGCTGCAGCAGTCATGTTGTTTATGCCTGGGAGATGAGGAGTCAGCGAGGTCGTGCATGCCCAACATTACGATCAGGCGCGTCGATCGACAGAATGTGGAGGCAAGGCTACGGATATACGGAGATGCATCACGTGATCGGTCTGAGATTTTGAAGGTTATGACCGTCCTGTCAGTTCACGGCCTGGTATCGAAGACCTTCTGATCACCACTCTTGACCCAGTTGTCGCCTGGAGAACACGGAGTCCTAGCGAGCGAGACTGTCCGGTCGAGCTATTGCTGAGATGAGCGAGCCGCCTCAGAAGCGCTTTCGCGTACGTGCTCCAGTAAGGTTTCCTGCTGACAACAGTATGAGACGTACAACGAACAACTGAGTCACATCTCGGTGGATGTGGGGAAGCGGAGGGGCTTGACCTGGGAGAAGGAGGAGTTTGGCGACGAGGAGCAGAGTGTTAGTGACCTCATGAATGCTTAAGCTGACTCCCTCAGAAGACGCCGCTCACGGTCGAGCTCGCGAGACTTGAGCTTCAGGACCTCACTCTACCGTACCAGGAACTCGCCGGCAAGCTGCTGCCCTTGACCAGGACTCTTCCCATCACGCTGCTCAATCTGGAACCGGTATTCAGCGAGTTCACCACCTTCTTTGGTCGGTTTAAGAATGGAGAGACCAATGCCGACGCGGGGCTAGACTCGGCACTCTTCCTGCTGCAAGCATTATACGAGACATGCCTGGGCGAGGCAGTGGCGTTCCTACCGGTAACAGTGAAGAGCCTTCTCCGCGTGGGGGCACTTCGAAAGCTGGAGCCAAAACTTGTGGAACGCACATACTCGACCTTGTCATTGGTGCTGAGAACCATGGCGCCGCACATGCTCAAGCCCGAGAATAGAGCCGTCCTCCAGAAGACATGGTCGGAAGTTAGACCGTATCTGGACCCGAGGGACAACAAGCCCTACGTGCGCAAATGTGTCGCCGATGCGTGGGCGGGGATACTACGAAAGGCGCGTGGAGATGGTCTTCAGCGTCTCATGGCGACGCTGGTGGAGGAGTCGACCCCGGGAATGGAGGCAGTGTGGGCCAACTCGATGAAGGGTGCAGCGCATCACCTGCATTCCCGCGCACTGCCTATCTTCACGGTACTGCTCGACGAACTTGCTGCATCGCCATCAGAGGATAACGTTGCTACTCTCCGCTTGGTAGTGACGTCCTTGGTCCATCACTGTTCCTCTAGCCAAACCGGGCCCCTGGTCGAAGCGCTTCTGACACATGTCGATCTCGTGGACACGAAGGCAGCCTCTTCGTCGACACAAAAGCACGTTGCCAACTTCGCTGTCTCGACTGCTTTCCTCGACGTTCTCTCGGCTTTCCTCTTCACCCGGAAAGGCAAGCGATTCCCAGCTGCGCAGCTCAAGCCAACTCTGGTTAAACTGCAGAGTCTGATACCGGACATCAAGGACTCGGCTGCACCTTCGATGGAGCTATCAACGGAATCACAGGCGGAGCGTAGTCAGTGGCGACGATCGCTCGTTGCCAGCATCGTAGGTGCTCTGTACGCAGGGCATCTAGCAGAGTGGTTGAGTCCTGGTGTCTCCATTATCGAATCGCTATGGAACGCGCTCCCAACAAGTGAAGCCTTTGCTTTCGTCAACATGTGCATTGCTTTCAAGTGGCAGGGCATCGAACAATTCCTTCTCGCCCATGTCGCCAAGACGGCACTGTCAAGTCTTGTCTCCGAGCCCCTTACAACCTTGGTATTGCTCAACAACCTCGCCTCCGCAGGTTATCTTTCAGGCGGCTTACTGAACGTACAAGGTGGACGATGGAGGTCCTCTCTCGTTAAAGCGCTTCTGGTATTGCTCGAGCAATTGAGTCAAGAAGACGGGCTCTCGAATGGAGACCGTCGAATTCTTGGCCAAGCGCTCCGCCTTCTTCCATTTTTAGCCGGCGATGGCTCAATGTTCGTCGACCACCTCTTCCAGATCCTGGACGCCTTTGTCGATCAGACTGATGCTGAACTCATGGCGAAGTGGGAGACCGACGGCGCATGGAACGACACACACGTAGTAGGTCGCACCTTGGCCGCATTGTATCAAATCGTTCTGCGTTCGTCAGCCAAGGTCCAAGCAGAAGCGAAAGCCCGCTTTGAGGCAAAATCGTTGCTCGACACGCTTCTCGCTAGCTGGCATTGGAGTCGCGAGGTAATGGAGCAAACATCGATGCTCGTGGAGCACTGGCCAGACCTAGCTTTGTCAAGCAAGGTCGTTGACACTCTGGTCCCGAACATCATGTCAGCAGATTCGTCATTGCGGCTGTCGTCCCTGAAGATCCTGGCTGTCCACGCTCGATCTTCATCTGAGCAAGCTGCCCAGATCTGGGATCTGTGCAAGCAAGTCGAGCTGTCGGAGATGTCCCTCAAAAATGTCCGTGAACGGACTGCCCAAATCGCTCGCTTAGGTCGTCACCTTGTCAATCTGCCCTCTGATGTTACCGATGAGGCCGTGGGCACTGCCAAGTTGGCCATCCAGTACCTTGTTGCTCAACTGAAGGTCAACTTCCGACCTGTGTGGGCCGAGACTGTGACTGCTCTCACATCTCTGACTGGACGTTATGCAGAACACATCTGGGAGACGGTCTGGGCCGACATCGAGAAAACTATTTCGACCGATCAACTCGTTGTCACGGACCTTGGCGTCATCAACCCACAGTGGACAATGCAGAGACTCGCCGAAGTTGCTGACGTTGAATACGACGAGGAGGACATGGAGTTCAGGTGTACAGGTCTTTCCAAGGGTCGCACCACTGTATACAGGGCTTGGCAAGAGAACAACAACGTTTCCGATCTCGACGTGGGCGACATCCAACCACAGATTTCGCACGACCGCCTGGATGTTCTCAGCTATGAATCGCAGCTACTTGCTGTGCTCACTGCTACCCCGTCGCTGGCAGAGAAGCACACACGTCTGGTCGTACCGGTGGCGCTTGCCATAGCTGGCGCCACACAGGAAGAAACCTCAGTTGTGCTGAGTCATCTGTCGACTCGCAAACTGCAAGAGCGCACCATATCCTTCCTCGAGTTACTCGCAAAGTTTGTCAACCCCAAGGCCGCATTCAAGTCAGCTGAGCTGCACCACCTGTATCTGGAATTGCTGTCCAAGGGAGAACCCAAAGTGCAGAGTGTCGGTCTTCGTTGCCTCATGACCTTCAAGTCGGCTTCGTTGATGCCCTACCGGCAACGCCTGAGCAACCTGCTAGAGGAGTCCAAGTTCCGCGATGAACTCACCAATTTGGACATGCGACAGGACAGTGAAGTCATCGAGCCAGCCCACAGGGCTGAGTTCATCCCAGTAGCTATCCGGTTGCTGTACGGCATCATGATGTCCCGCCGCGCTCGCAGCAGCACCGCGCAAGGTCAGGGAGCTCGCAAGCAAGCGGCTCTTACTTCTCTGGGCGGGTGCTCACCAAATGAGCTGGAAACCCTCGTGGACTTGATGCTTGAGCCGTTTGGCGGTTTCCGAGACGTGGCCGTCAACAACATCACATCGCAGAAAATTGCTGCGCCCGGTCGTCAACAGCTCGGTTTCTTGTCGTTCCTTCACGACGTGCTCCGATACTTGGCTCCGCAAACCTCGACACATTGGCCACGCCTCATCAGTGCCACTGTCGCTTTGGTCAATCAAGCACAGATCGCCATCGATTCCGAGAAGGACAAGGAGGTGCGTGAAGAAGAGGAGGATGTCGCTTCAGAGGCAGAGGAAGTGGACGTTGAAGATGACAAGGGTGCTGCCCCACTGCGTTCCATTCGCTCTACCGGCTTAAAGCGCATCGTGCAATTCCTGCGATCGCGTGTGGTGGACTTTGACTTCACTCCTTACCTTGAGGTTTTCTTCACGGCTATCATTTCGCCCCGTCTGGCGAAACTGGACATTGAAAACACTCAAGCGCCGTCGGGCACTCTTGATTTGATTGCTGCGCTAGCCGCGTCTCCCACCACTGCCGGGAGCTTAGTTCAGTACGATGAGCGAACCCTTCCCCAAACGTTCGCCTGTATGACTGCTGTAAAGGTCAAGCCTGCAGTTATCGGACGCGTATTTGATGTGGTGGAGTCGCTCCTCGTCGAAGACGAGCCCACTGTCATCCAGGATGTGCTATTGCCAAATGTGCGGCCTTTGATCCACAATATCATCGGGCTGGTGGAGACTCTTCGTGCGTCCGCGAACGAAGACATCATGCGTCGTCTGTTGGGCATCCTCTCGCGGCTGTCCACGATAGTCACCGATGGCCAGCAAGCGCAGCAACTTGCCACCCTGCTGGGTCCCATGCTGCGTCAGCCAGGCAAGCAGGTACCCGAGAAGGCGAAGGTCAACATATTGGTCACTTTGCAGCGCCTGTACACCATCGCTCCTGATTTCAAGGATTCAACGTCGGCCTTCTTCACCCAGAACTACAATCTTACCAGTAATCTCTTCCAAACGCTGTACTTTGCAACGTCGCGCACTGCTCTCGTAGGTGCACTTCAAGTGTTCGGCGAAGCGGACCTCTCACTAGCACCCGCCATTGAGATTGTTGCGGATCTCAACGCCTACCACGCTAGGCGCACAGACGAGATCGATTTCGACAGGCGTCTTGCCGCTTTCGCCAAGCTCAACGACGCTGAAGAATCGATCCTGCCTCAAACCGCCCGGGAATGGCTACCAATACTTCGCAGCTGCCTCTACTTCATTCAAGAACCCGAAGAATACTCCATTCGTTCGAACGCCAGCTCTGTCCTGCAACGATTTATGGGACTTGTTGGAAATGCCGAGTCTGGTCCTCTCGTTGACTCTTTGGTCACAGTTGTTCTCCCCGCTCTTCGCCGAATCCTTCTGTCCAAGGTCGAACTTGTACGCAACGAAGTGCTGTTGGTCCTATCTGTTGCCATCAAAACCTGCACTGGTGTGCCCGTACTCGCGGAGCTGACACCTTTGCTGGGCGATGACGATGAGACCAACATCTTTGTCAACTTTAGCCACCTCCAGGTCCACCGTCGCGCGCGTGCAGTGCGCCGTTTGCGTGATGTTGTTGCGGAGAGTAACATCCGCGAAATCACCTTGCAGACGATATTCCTGCCTGTTCTTCAGCACATTCTGAGCGGCGCCACAGATGTCACTGACCACCACCTGGTGAATGAGGCTATCATCACTATCGGCGCCCTGGCAGGACAACTCAAATGGTCTCGCTACAATGCCCTAATCATGCACTACCTTCGGCTGGGAACTGCAAAATCCAACCAGCAGAAGTTCTACATCCGTGCGGTCACGGCAATTATCGACAACTTCCACTTCGACCTGAAGTCTGAGGCCGTTGTGGGCGAGGTTGAAGCTGTTGCGGTCGATGGCGCTGAGGACGTTGATGTCGTGGAAACACCTGCAGAGATATCTCCTTCCGAACGTATCGCCACTGTCGTGCTCACTCGTCTCATCCCAACGCTTTCCAAGTTCGTTTCCGAGAAAAGTGATACCGAGGACACGGTACGTATTCCCGTGGCACTGGCGCTTGTCAAGATTGCCTCACAACTGCCAGACGAGTCGTCGGCCGACGAAATCCTTCGGACCGTCACAACAGTAAGCCAAATCCTTCGCAGTAAGGACCAAGACACCCGCGACATCGCACGCGATACAGTAGGCAAGATCGCAGTCTTCCTCGGCCCCGAATGGCTGGTTCGGGTGCTGAAGGAGCTTCGGTCAGCGCTGCAGCGGGGTCCGCAAAAGCACACTCTATCAGTCACTGTACACTCGATTCTGGTACACGCCACATCGGAGGCAACAGATAGGTTCAGCAATCTCGACGAGGCCGTTAGCGATGCCGTTGAGGTCGCTGCTGAGGTGATTTGGGGCGAGTCCGGAAAAGATGTCGCGACTGAGGGGTTCAAGACCAAAATGCGCGAGGTACGCGGTGCGCTGTCGCGCGGCTACGACACGTTCCAACTCGTATCGCGCCTTGTATCGCCGGACAAAATCTCGTCCATTCTCGCTCCAGTGCGGGAAATCATGAGCATTTCGCAGGCTGTGAAGACTATGCAGCAAGTCGACGAGGTGCTGCGGCGCATCGCGATCGGTCTGAACAGCAACGCCCTCATCGGTCCAGAGGATATCTTGTCGCTTTGCTACGCGCTCATAAATGGTAACTCGGCTTTCCTCCGGCCCAAGCGCAAGGCGCCCAAGGCAGCGGCCAAGGTGACCGACCGCTTCCACGTGCAGATGAAGCGCGACGTCAAGGAGGACGAGGATCTCTACCCGCAGAACGCCCACAAGTTTGTAACCTTCGGGCTTGACCTATTTGTCACTGCCTTCAGGCGTGGCAAGTTCGACTTTGACGATGTCAACATCCTTGCGCGCCTTGGTCCATTGGTCAACGCCATCGGCAACACCCTTTACTCGCCCGAGTCTGGTATCATCATCCTTGGCCTCAAGGCAACTGCCGCTATCGCCAAGTGCCCCGTTCCACAAGTGGATGATGCTCTGCCCGCATTTGTGAACAACATCTTCAAGATCATCAAGAACGCCGGCGGAACAGCCGAGTCCGAAGTTGCCCAAACAGCACTTAAGACACTTGCCGTCCTCATTCGAGACTGCAAGGCCACACAGGTCTCCGAATCTCAGCTGCGCTACCTGATCGAGGTGGTTGCGCCTGACATCGAGGAGCATGAACGCCAAAGCAGCATCTTTACGGTTCTGAGGGCTGTCGTCTCTCGACGCTTCGTTGTGCCCGAGATCTATGACCTGATGGATCGCGTTTCAAGCATCATGGTCACGAGCCAGTCCACGCATGTGCAAGAGTTGTCCCGCGGCGTGCTCATGCAGTTCCTCCTCGACTACCCTCAGGGCAAGAACCGTCTGAAGTCGCAGATGACCTTCCTGGCCCGCAACCTCGACTATGTCTTCGAGGCAGGCCGCATGTCGGTGATGGAGGTGCTGTCTGCGGTCTTCGCCAAGTTCTCCAACGAAGTGATTGCCGACTACGCGGACATGTTCTTTGTCGCGCTCGTTGCCGTCCTTGCCAACGACGACTCGGAGAAATGCCGCACCATGGCTGGCGCCCTCCTTCAGCAGCTGTACAGTGTCCTCGACGAAAAGCAGCAGGCCGCTAAGCTGGATGTGCTCAAGGCATGGGTCGCAGCGCGCGACGACAATGAAGCGCTCGCGGGCGCTGCCCTTGCAGTCTTCGGACTGCTATGCGAGTCGTCATCAGACAACGACGAGCTGTTCAACGAGCTGTCCGAGCTCATCATTCCTGTGCTGCGGGCGAGTGCGAAGAACCTCGCCATTGCCGAGACGTCCGACATGGACATCGAGCTCGACCACACCCTTCCGCACGCAGCCTTGTCCGTCACCGCCAAGGCTCTCACCGCACGGCCGAGCATCGGCTCCTCGCTGCCCTGGGACGCTGTGGTCTCCCTCCTTCTCTTCCCGCACGGATGGGTCCGCTTCGGAAGCGCACGAGCGCTCGCTACGCTCTTTGGAGCGGGCCAGCTCGACCTTGTCCGAGACCAACTGTACGACATTGCGCGCAAATCGTGCATTCTGCTTGGAGAGAATGTCGGTGCCGACGGGGAATTAGTCGTGGTGGACGCCAAGCTGGCCGATCAGCTCGTGAAGCTGCTTTATAATGTCGCAAAGCACTGGGCAGCAGGCGAGGTGGAGACAGGGCTTGCGAAGAGCCAGCGGCCAGCACAGCTCAACGGCTCGGAAGAGCACGACGAGAATGGCAATGACGAAGAGGGCGACGATCAGGATCAGGACGAGGACGAAGTCGATCTTGCAGCCGCCGAACGGCCCTTGGCCTGGCTTATGAGCCGCATGTCGTTCCTCGCGCGCCGGCAGATTGTCAAGCGTCCGGCGGCCAACGATCTCCTGCCCGGCAGCGAGGTGGAGTGGACACGCCCGGTCATGGCCATCCTGCGCTTCTTCGCCGGGACGTGTGGCGCATTGACAAAGCCGCAGGCTCGCTCGTTCCTGGTGCACATGTGCGCGCCGCTCGCGCGTATACTCGACGAGGGCGGCGACGTGGCAACTCTCGAGGGTGTGGAGGACCTGCGCACCCTGGCGACTGAGGTGCGCGAGTTCATCCAGACAAAGGTGGGGACGACGGCCTTCTCGAAGGTGTGGGAGAAGCTGCGGCGCGAGTCTGGCGCCAGGCGAGACGAGCGGCGCGAGAAGCGTGCTCGCATGGCAGTCGCGGACCCTAAGGCATGGGCCGCGCGGCAGGAGAAGCGAGGCGAGAGGAAGAAGGAGAGCAAGAAGCGCAAGGTGCATACGTTCATGGACCATAAGCGTGCGCGCCAGAGGCAGCACTAGTCCATATCGACATAAGGATTATCGGGATTAGCATTGGATTCACTCATTCATCAGTCATACATATACCCAGCATTGGATTCATACCGCGATTATGTTGAGTAGATGCTATGTGATATGCGGTAAATGGTATACAGTGATGTTTGTTTCATTAACGGCGGGCTGGGTCGTGGCGGTTATGTCTGCGGCGGGAGGGGTTGTGCTGGAGCTGGACGAAGACTGGCGTTTCTGGCGGAAGGAATTTGTGGACGTGGGAGAGGGTGACCGCCGCGTAAGAGCAATCAGACCCAACTTGCTACTGTTTTGTGAACAGATTCTGTTTTCCATGCGGTGTTTATGCTCGGGGCGTCGAGGAGCCAGAGGCAGCCGCCTCGACCTGGGCAAAGTGATCCCCGAACTCACGCGGCGCGTCGTTGGGGTGGTACGCGCGGCGCAGGTGGCGGTACTTCTTGAGCGAGTACATCGCGAGGATTTCTGATGTCAGCGGAGGTCGAAAGGTCGGGGGTTGTTAATGGTCGTGACTGGGATGTCTGCGGGAAGCGGCGACTGTGAGGGAATGAGTGAGAAGATGGAGCGAAGAAGCGGAGGACGAGAAAGGCGACGTTAGGAAAGCAGAGTACTGCTCAGACGTCACAATCCATGCACTCAGCTCTAAGGATCAGTACCCACCCTTCTTTATGTGCTCGGCGAGCTCGAGCTGCTGCTTGAGCTTGACGGGGTCAGTGACGCTTGCGTTCTCTGTGCGTTAGTCATGCAATGCACCCTCTGATGCACTGTACTCACTCTGGAAGGCGCGGCGCAGACGCATGTTGAAGTTGTACTCGGCATCGGGGCTGCGGTCAATCATTACTCCCACCTGTTGGCGTAGATAGCGATAAGCAACAATGCCAGATGGGGTCGCAGCGCAAAAGGGCAGCTCCTGTCATGTATCAAACGACGCACAAGCAACCCACTCGCTATCACCAGCCTTTGCTATGCGGCCCCACGATTCCTTCCAGTAACGCTAGCCCAACACACCCCGCTCCACTCACTATTCACGCCCAAGCCGGTGAAGCTCCTTGTACACCTTCTTGGCCCTGGACCTCAGCTCCTCGACTGAAGGCATAGGCTCTGCCGCAGCAGAAGCGGGGGCGGGCGTCGGCTCAGCAGCCTGTTGAGGAGTTGCTGCTGCCGCCGCAGCGGTCGACGACGCACGGAGCGCGAACATGCTTGCAGGAGGGGTGAACGAGACAAGGCGCGCACGGGCGGTCATCCCGGAGACGCGGAGGGCGGACAGGGACATGGCTGTTGTCCTTGTCGCTGGAGTTGGGAGAGCAGATACACTTGCACCGTGGTGATGGGCTGGGGGAGGAATCGACAACGACAACAGGTGAGGCGATGAGTACAACGACGAGAAGCGGCGGCCGCTTCCCACCTGTCCTGTTGATGTCGAGTCGGATGATGGTTACGCAGCGGCAACAGCACGGGCCGAGAGGCGCGGAGTGCGGGTGATCTCCGAGGGCAAGGCTTGGCACGGAGGGGGGGAGCGGATAAGCCCGGCGTCGGCGGAGGGGCGATGGTGAGCACGAAGATCGCCGCCACCCGGAGTACCGGAATGGTTGCCAGTGGGCGGATAAACTCTGATGAAGTAAGGATGGCGATTTCTGCGAAGTGTGGTTGCGGGATTTGTCATTGTTGTACTGAAACTCATCGCCATGGCCGAGACGTGAGTGGTGTGTCTGGGAGAGAGTCAGAGCACTCGACGCGGGAAGAGGAGGGGGACTGGCTGACAGACAGAAAAGACAAGACAGTGCAGACGGACGCGAGCAAGGTTAGCGAGCTGAACCCGAAGGGGCTGAAGCCGTGAGTGTCGAGGAGTGGGCTGGAAGTAGGAAGGAGGATGTGGTGGTGGTGGTCGGTCTGAAGCATAGGCGAGAAGAGGAAGGGCTCTACCATGGAAAGCAACGAGACGGCAGAGGCTCTGCAGCTCTCACAACACGGAAGGCGAGCAGTTGTGGCGCGGAAAGGCGCACGAGACATCAGACAAGATGTTGGACAAGAGGTCCAGAGTATGGTGGTTTGCAGGGAAGAGGGATAAGACAGATGTCAGGGGAGTCACAGCAGGTAGTTCGGCGGAGAAGGACAGCAGCGCAAGGACAGACGGTTGCTTCTAGCGTTGCAACTCTGGGCTTCAGGCTCGGCGACAGATGTTCGAGCATACGAAGTCAAGCTTGACCGACTCGCGACTCGGGCGATGAGTCTGGCGATTGGCCTCGGGCAGATCCTGCAATTGCGGTCTCTCTACCTTGTCTCATTGCACCAGTCTCCTCTCCTGACCTTCCCTGTCGTCAACCCATTGCACTCGTCTTTCCTTCATAGTCTTGAGGCTCGCTCGCACGAGCGCTATCGGGCCCGTGCTCGCCCGCTCGCGCTGACACCAGATGCTGCGCCTGCCCCGTCACCAAGCAGGCCCGCGACGACTGCTTCATCAAGTTCCCCTCCGAGGACGCACCGACAAAGTGCGCCGACCTGATCGAGCAGCACAAGGCCTGCATGCGCGGCTACGGGTTCAAGGTGTAGTCTGGGATTTTTGCGCTGTCACCCTCTAGATCGTAGACGTAGACGCACGGGCACTCACTGTACACTAAGCATGCACACCACTCATGACATGGCGGGTGAGCGGAGTTGTGAGCGCTTGATTTCAAGGGATAGTGACATGGAAACAGCTGCACGAGGCTTCAGACCGAAGGGCAATGAGGTTCATCGACTTATAGTAAGGCGAGGAGATCACAGCACGGAGGTGGCTAGACGTCAAAGGAGGCAAGGAAGTGGACGTGATCGAGTGACAAGGGAGAAATTAAGGAGTGCAGACGGCGAGGACGACAAGAAGAGGGAAACGGATAGAAGCATCGAGGAAGGTAAAGAGTTAGATCATCGAACACAACGATCGACCGACGTTTGTTGGATGACTTTCAGGTCGTATCAACGTGACCGGAGAGATGCATACCTCTTCAAGAGCCTTTTGTGGCTCAAGAGTCTGATCAGAGCCTGCCCTGTATGAGTAGCACAATCTCAGTAGAGACAGTCTACATGTCACGACAGCACCATCGAGTCCACGCGTGAGAGGAAATACCCAGCCGAGTGAAGCTGAGACGGTTTTTCAGCGACTTGGAATCCCGAGACAGGTCAGTAGCACATCAGAAGGCAAAGTATTTCCCTTATAACGTCAACAACTTGCAGGTGAGATACTGAATGCTTTGCTCGAGGAACAGGTCAACTGCATGAGGTATGAATGAAATGAACGAGACCAAGTACAAAGATGGAAATGGAATGAAGTGGAGTACATTGTATATTGGATGCGGGTATGCGAGGCATGGATTGAAGTGGGGTGAAATGTAAGATAGTGATCCAGGAGTGAAACGAAACGAGGAAGTGACTTGGAGTGAGGAGGCGAGCCCCCAATGATCGAGTTGAGCATCGTGTACGCCAATGAGACGATGAGAAACCCAGGGGACGAGGTGATTGAATCGGACGACCAGATGAGGGGCGAACAGACGACAGATGACCAGACGACAGAAGACGACCAGACGACAGACGACCAGACGACAGACGGCCAGACGACAGACGACAACATGAGGGGCTGCCAACTACTTGCCGAGTACGCAGGCACGAGGTGCAGGGAGCACGACAAGCACAACGAGCAGACAGAAACATCCCCGTGCGCGAGATCGGATCACTTAGCGACGGCCTGACGGCCATCGCTCCGCGACCGCTCAGTGGGTCAATGTCTCGCACCGGTCCACGACAGTCTGGTAGATAAACTTGAACGACCAGACCGACCCGCGGAGCCGCTTGATACTAAGCAGGTACAGCCCCTGCAGATTCTTGATCCTGCACAGCTCGACGACGAACCGCACCTCGTCGCCGCTGTCAATCGCGTGCTCGCCGTACAGCGGCTCGTGGGCGGGGCCGAGCGTCGGACTGGATGGGAGGGTGGTCGTCGTCGTCGATGCGGACAGCAGGTCACTCTCGCTACGCGCAAGCACGGACGAGTGGGACGAGTACGAGCTCCCCCTGCGCAGGAGCATGCCCTTGAGGCTTGAGAGGCCGCCTGACGGCGTGGACGGGAGACCGCCGCTGCCGCCACCACCACCGCCACCACCACCGCCGCTGATGCTAATGCTCGCGCTGCCTCCGCTCGCGCTGCGCACATCCGTCTTGCTCCCGGAGCTAGTGCTAGTGAGGGGGCTGAGGGGAACAGAGGCAGCCGTGAGGCCCACAGTCGGGCCGGCCTTGCGCCGCCGCACACGCGTGCACCGGAGACGGAAGTCGGTCTCGCGGCGCACGTCGATGCCCATCCCGTGCAGGACTTGGAGGACCTCGGCCATGACCTCGGTAGGAGGGCGGGACGTGAGCGCCGACTGGTCCACGAGGCCGGTGTGCACGCGCATCTTGCTCTCCTCGGGTGTCGGGGCGGTGCTCGCGCGGCGGCCCTCGACGACCGAGAGGGGGTTGACGAGCGCCACCCCCGAGGCGGAGTGCGGCGAGCGCTGCGACTTGGAGCGCGTGGGGACGTTGGCGCGTACGGGCGAGAGGCGCTTCTCGTCGACGTTGGTCGGGACGGGGGCGAGGGGCGTGCGGGTGGGTGCGGGTGCGGGTGCGGGCGCGGCGGTGTTGGTAGTGCGGTCCGAGGGGCGCGCGGCGTCGGTGGTGGCGGTCGCGCGAGGCTGCTCAGTGGTAGCTTTGGAGGCCGGTGCCGAGGTGTTCTTGGCCAAAGCTGAGCCGTTCTCAGCCGCAGTTGATTTGTTTTCGGCCGAGGTGGCCTCCTCCGGGCTCTCGGTGACGACGATCGCAGGGCCCCGGCTCGCAAAGCTCGACAGTGCACTTGGGTCCATCGACTTGCGCGACGGCTGAACCGCTGCTGCCGCCGCGGCCACCTCCTGGCTCCGCTCAAGCGACAGCGACTGCCGGCCAAAGCTGGACAGCGAGCCAGTGTGCTGGCTGCCGCTGCTGGTCTTGATGCTGGCGAGCGTGTCCTTGGCGAGCGACTTGCGGCGGAACCAGTCCATGACGCGCTTGGCGGCGCTGCTTGACGCCGTGCGCGGCAGGGCGTCGTCCTTTTGCACAGCATCGACAGTCACCATCGAGGGCGCACTGGGCTGATCGTGCGACGGCCGGGGCTGGATGCCCTGCGGGCCAATAACGGGCGACTTGGACGCGGCGGAGAGTGAGCCCTGCTCCGAGGGCGTGGGCGCTCGGCTGCTGCTCGTCGACATGAGCTGCAAGGTCCGCCGGCGCGCCTTCTTGTCCTCCGCGGTGGGCCTGTAAGCCACAGAATGGCTCTTGCCATGCTGCGAGGCGGGTACGTAGGACTGCTTCGACGCTTCGGCACGAGTGCTCTGGCTGGACCCGCCGCCGAGGAGCTTGGCGAGGCCAAATTTGTCCAGTGACATGCCCTTGCGGTGGTCGCGCTTGGGGGCGGGTGCGCGCACGGGGGTGGAGCGGAGGGGTTGGAGCTCGTCCTTGTCCTGTGCGGGGGGTTTGGAGGTGGATTTGGGCGAGTCCTGCAGGGGCTTGGACATGGATGCTGTCGATTCTTGGGTTGCAGATCTCGGCAATGAAGCAGCGTCCTGCAATGCGGAGTTAGACATGGATGCTGACGATTCCTGCGGTGTAGCTTTGGGCGACGATGTCGTCGAGTCCTGGGTTGCAGTAGACAACGACATGTCTGGCAACTCGAGCTTAGGCAAGGCTGCCGCCTCCTGCGCAGTAGGCGTAGCAGCCCCAGGAGGCAGACTAGGGTGGGACTGAAGATTGGTCGACACTGGCGCCGGGCGAGCTCGCTCAGACGCACGCGGCGTCGCATTAGCCGTAGCCGTTGCAGACGCAGCCTCCCGCCTCGACGCGGTGGAAGCCTTTGGCGTCGCGAGCCGCGAGTCAGGTGCATCCTCCTCCTCGCGCGAACGCTTAGACGGCGTCGAGGGCTCAGGGGAGCGTCGAGGGGGCCGCGGCGGAGGCGGCATGGCGATGGCGTCGGCGGCAGCGGCAGCGGCAGCGGCAGTAGCAGCAGCCGTGCCATCAATGGTCGCGAGTGAAGGCTTGGTCGATGTGCTCGCTGATGTGCTCGACTTGGCCGATGTGCTCGAGACTGATGGGCTCGATGCCAAGGCGCTCGAGATCGGAGCCGAAGTGCTCGACGCGCTCTCCGCCTTAGCTGTTGCCCTCGCCTTGTCCACCTCCGACTCCATCTCAGTGGCAGCAGCCCCGCCATTCGCCATCGGCACTTCGCGACTCCTCTCCACACCGACGACCTCGCGCGGCTGTGATACACCCGCGCCGTCAACCCTCTGCTTAACACCACCCACGTCCACTCGCGGCTCCGGCGCCGCCTCATGCTCCGACGACGACTCGATTTCCATATCACCCGCCTGCGGCACATCAAGCGCCTGCGCTGGTGGTGGCGTGGGCTGGTTACTCCGCGTCCCCGTCTCGACCGCACCATCCTCCCACCGCATATCACCCGCATACTCGACCTGTATGGTGTGGCGGTTCTTGTTCGCCGACACTGGGGTGCGTGGCTTGGGTGCCTTCTGCGCAGGCGGGGTCACAGGCGCGGACTCGGCCACGTCCTTGTCAGATGATAGTTCGTACTCGTCCTCAGCGGCTCGCTTGCGTCGTGGCGGTGTTTGTGGTGCTGCTAGTGCCTCCATCGTTGGGAGAGGCGGGAGAGGTGCAGGTGGAGGAGCAGACGACCCTCCTACAGGCGCCGACTGCGGTGGCTCCTCGTACGTCACCCTCTGCCGCTCATTTATCGACCCGGCAACCGACGCAGGGAGGGACTGGCCCGCATTGTAGAGGTAGTCCGGCATCGTCGATGTGCCAGAGAGTGTACTCCTCTGGTGCCGCTGCTGAAGCTCTCTTACGCGTCGCTGCTGATCCAGCGGCTCTGAGCCCAGGCCCGACCCGGGCGCAGTGCTCTGGCTCCGCATGAGCGTCTTGGCCAAACGCGCCTCCTGCTGCAGCCGCCTGCGGTGCGCAAGATCACGCTTCGCCTGCTGGCTCTTGCGTGTCATGTTCTCGGCAAAGATGTGCTCCTGCTCCTCGACGGTGTACTCGAACATCTCGCGGTACGCGTGCAGCCACGGGTGCATCTGCACATCGCGGATCGTGCAACGGTGCCGCGGGTCGGGCACGAGCATGCGCTGCAGGAGGTCCTTTGCAGCCCTCGACATGTGGTCGGGGAAGTTGAGCGCCGTGCTCATGATGTACTTGTAGAGGAGGTTGATGTTGTCGCCGTCTGGGTTCTCCGGGTCGTCGTCGTACGGCAGGTAGCCTGAGAGCATGGCGTAGAGGATCACGCCGCACGACCACACGTCGACAGCGGTGCCGACGTACTCGCCCTCGGTGACGACGAGCTCTGGCGCAGCGTAGCACGGGCTCCCGCAGCTGGTGAGCATCTTGTCGCCCCCGTCGCCCTGGAAGCGGTTTGCAAAGCCGAAATCGGTGATGATGATGTTGCGGTGCTTGTCGAGCAGGAGGTTCTCGAGCTTGAGGTCGCGGTGGACGATGTTCTTCTGGTGCAGGTAGTCGACGCCAGAGATGAGCTGGGCGAAGAGGCGGGACGCGTCTTTTTCGCGCAAGTAGCGGTTGGCCAGGATGTAGTCGAAGAGCTCGCCGCCGCCGGCAAACTCGAGGACGATGCCGATGTACTTGTGCGTGTCGATCACGTCGAGCATGCGGACGATGTTGGGGTGTTTGAGTTGCTGAGAGTTAGCGGGCTCAGCAGGATACACAACCGAGACATAGAGAATAACGGGTCTGAGAAGACGATACAGAAAGAAGACGTCCGAGGACCACTTGAGAGTCCGCGCAGAGCCATAATCGAGTGAGAATGGCGACGACGTCAATCAGTGTCGATCAGAAGCGACGCGAGATCAACAACGATGCAAGAATCGAAAACGACTCAAGAAGACATCTGAGAACGACGCCTGATCATCGACGTTGCGGTACAGATACAACGCACGTCAGGTTCGGAAAAACGACAAAAACGACAAAAACGACGCTGTCAGAGTTGACGCAGGTCAGAAGTCGACCCGATGTAGAGACGCAGATCGGAAGCGTTCAAGAACGACGTCGAATCGACATCGTTGCAACACAAAGACGATTGCACGTCAAAAGCACATAGAGGGATGACGAATGACAATGCAGTCAAAGTGGAAGCATAGAAATAGACCAGCACAGACTTAGGAGATGTTCCGAGATGAGACACGATGCGCTTCAGAATGCGTCTGAATGCGACGCAAATGAGAGCCGTCTGGATGCAAACACAAACAAGAGGTCGCCTGTAAAGCGACGCCGTTCTCGAAAGCGTCTCTCCAGGACGACACAGACCAAACAGACATGACCTGGAGCACGACGCAATGACGGCAAGACCACGACACGGACAGGAAGGCATTGCCATCCGTCTGGAGCACGTCACCAAATGATTAAAAGGTTCGAAACGACGCAGATCAGCGACATGCGATCCAACACACGCCAGGAGACAGCTTGAGCTGAACACCATGCAGAACAAAACACCACGCAGAACAAAGCACCATGCAGAACAGAACCTGAATCATTGCGCAGTTCAGAACTCGGTGCCAATCATCGCCTGCGTCTGCGTCTGCGACCTCCGGCCGCAGCCTGCTAGCCGCAGCTTGCCACTCACCCTCAAAACCTCAATCTCCCTCTCAACCTTGTTCGCCCTCGCCTCGTCGTCCAGCGACCCGCGACGAATAAGCTTGATCGCCACCTCGACACCATAGTCACTATGCACGCCCAGCTTGACCTTGCCAAACTCTCCCTCCCCCAGCGTCTGTAACAAAATATACTGCCCCAGGGCAATCATGTGCCTGTGTGGATGTGCTTGCTTGTACGCGTGGACCGAGGGGTGGAGCACGTACTCGTCCGAGAGGTACTCTGATTTCGGGGGTGAGGCTTGGAGCGTTGCCGCGGGATTGTGGGACATGCGTTTGCGAGCGGTGGTGGATTGGGAGTGCGACTGGGACTGGGAGTGGGCGTGGGCATGGGATTGGGATTGGGATTGGGAGTAGTGCTGAGCCTGGGGATAGTGCTGTGACTGGGAGTGAGAGTGCACCTGGGAATGGGAGTGCACCTGCGAATGCGAGTCGTGATGTTGTTGTTGTCGGTAGTGTTGCGCCTCCCTCTGCTCCAACGCTGACATTGTCGACGCGTGTTGCCTGTGCTGTGGGTGTGCTTGAGCCCGCATCGCTGCTGCCACCGAGGATGAGCCACTCTGTTGCTGATGGTGCTGCTCAGGCAGATACGACCCAAACTCATCCACTATAGTCTGGTAGGCCGAGTTGCGCGAGGCCTGAGGCGGCCGGGACGAGGCTGACGCGCGTGTTGATGCCGTCGAGGGGAGCGAGTGAGGCGCCATCCCTGCGCCGTTCGGGGAGGCAATGAAGGGGGGTGTGGAGTACCGACCTGTTCCAGTTGTAGAGTTGACGCCATTCACACCACTGGCACTACCCTCGGTGCCCATGTCCATCGACTTGCGCCCAGCTGGAGGTTGAGACGGAGGCGGAGGCGCAAACGGGTCGGTCATCGAGTACGACAGGACTGAAGTCATGTGGCGGGCGATAGGGAGTGGGTGCGCTAATACACGCTTCTAGTGTGGGGTCGGGAAGCGTGGCCTGCGAAGGCGTGCTGATCGCTGCTACTGTCGCCGCCGTAGCGTTGCGCTGCTCTTGCCGCTGCTCCTGCCGCCGCCGCTGCGTCACTATGATTGTCGCGTCGCTCTCGCTGTCACCGTCGTTTGCGTGCTGCGTGCTGCGTGTGTACTTTGTGTGGTGCGTGTACTGCGTGTCAGCCTTAGTTGGAAACAACAATGAAGAGCGCGTGTGTGGGCAGAAGGTACGAGGCAGCGATCTGCACGCTTCTGCGATGTCGTCGAGCGACGACGACACCAGCACGCGTACTCACCGATTCCCAATCCTGTGCCAATGCCAGATGAACAGTCAAAAGTCAACTACTATATCAAGTCAACCGCCCAGCTATTGTCGATGGCTGACGCGCCCGTGCACACGTCCAAGCGGCGAGCGATGGTGATGGACGCGTAGCTAGTCGTATAGTCGTACAGTGGCAAGCAGACGCGACTGGGCTTGCAGCTAGCTTGCAGTGTATACGCAGTCGAGCCGTCGATGCAGATGCAGTCGTCGTTGTCGATCCTGGTCCTTGAGGTCGACTTGGGTAGAATCGGTTTGACCGAATTACTCACTGCATCGATGCTGATGCTGATGCTCGCCTATGCTTGCTCGCTCGAGTAGTGGATTCTGGGACCGTGGTGAAATCTGAAGGGGTGAAACAGCGCGGCGCGGGAGGGCGTGAGGTGGGAAGGCAGGCAAGGCGAGGAAGGTGCAGTTAAGGGATAAATAAGGCTGAGGAGATTGAAGTAGGTACAGGGAAGGCGAGGAAGGTACGCAGACGAGGAAGGTGCGGGCAGCGTAGAGGTAGGCCGGGGGATTTCTGGCGTTGTTGTTGATGTCGATTCCTTGATGTGTTCCTTGTATTTTGCCAGCTTGGGCTTGAGCTCTCGGGCCATTCATTCCCTGTGCTCAATGCTCGTAGCTCGTAGTAGATGTGGACGCGTCGTCGAAATACCGCAATTACTGGGAAGAGCAGGTGAGCGCGCGGGAGGGCATTGGTACAGGATGGGTTTTCATGTTGGCGAGACTGGCTAGCAGCTAGCTAGTTGGCTATGGAGACGGACAGTGGCCCAGTCGTGTCTGCTTCTGCTGCTCAGCTGAATTGATTGCAACTGCATGCATGCATGTGTACAGATGACTAGGACAGCGATGCACGGTACGGTTGTTGTGGCAGTGCAATGTCATGCATCGAATGATCAATGAAAAGAGAAAGACCTGAGGGCCATAGGGCCATCCTGACTCGCTCTGTAACGCGTCGCATCTCGGATCATGCTGTGTGATTCTGGGCCACCAGGTCAAATTCACCACTTTTGTGTATGTTCGTGCTCCGGTGCTCCTTGCTGGGCGAGAGCAACTCGTACGAGCAACGAGTGTGCGAGTGGACAGCTGAGTACGGCGTCACTCTGCCAGCATCACATGTACAGCGCGACATCGCATGCATTGGTCAAGTGATCATCGATCAAACCGTACTGTCGGGTTGCAAGAGATAGCAGCTATAGCAGCAGATCTCTCCACATTCATATGTGCCCACACAAGGAGTGCTCGGCAATGGGGCGGGCATTCAGCTTGTCTTGATTTGTCTCATGTTGAGGTGACTTGTGCGATCAGTCCGCTCAGAAGAGTTCCGTCCTGCTGCTCACTGAGCTGCACATCTGTACGCCTGCACATCTCAGATGTACGTCTACAAGCAGCATCCCTTCTGACATCCGAGATTTCTGACAGTCGACAAAGTGAGCAGCATGAGCAGAGTGTTCAGCTCAACATCTATCTGCACAGGCACGGATCCATGCGAAAAAGAACCGGAAATCGAAAGGGCAGTCATGCCTCTACCCTCCCCTGGCGTCCCGGAGTGCTCCCCTGTCGTTCCCGATGTGATAAGGTTTGAGGAAGGCGATTTGCTCACAGCTGCGAGATGTACCACTACAGGAAGTCGGGAGACCGAGGGAAGTGAGAGTTTCGCAGGGATGACAGATGACAAGGGTGGTGGTTTATGGGACGTCCGCTCGAGGGTTTGAGCTACCAGACTTGAGGAACCAGTACTGGTAACGGCACAGCGTCATGATGGAAGTAGGTATACGAGCGAGCGTGAACTTGGTTTTCTGTAGTGCGATCTGCGTTCTCACCTCTTGTGCTCAGTCTCGAAGACATGCAAAGCGTGGCTGCTTCCCAAGATGGATAGTGGTACAAAGAAAGCCATTAGTATTCATGTTACAAGCGGGCAAGGGCGACTTTTGACAGAGTGGTTGAGGTCAGAGAGCAGATGTGGAGTGGAATGGCGGCCCCTTCCCCCCCCCCCCCCCTGCTCGTCTCAGCCTAAGAGCGGTGCATCAAGAGACCAGACTGAGGCTGTATTCGTAACTTGATGGCTGCTAAGACCTACCTCTGCATGCTCTGCATCTGATGCGCCGAAACGAAAGCATTGCGTTGTTGGGGTCCTGTACTGCAGCTGTCCGACGAGGACACGCTCAACGCTCGTGGCGCCGTCTGCTTACAGAGATCCCAGAAGGAATTTGAGGGGTACACTACTCGACATATGCATATCAGACTTACAGCAGCAAATACAGCAGCACCCAATCAGTCTGTGAGCAAGTGTGACATGTATATGCGAGACGAGCTCTGGGCGGTCGTGTGAATGCGCTATGTACTGTATCCGACCGCCATGCTCCGTGTGTGCCTGCGTATTGCAGGTTGTCACATACGCTACACTGCTGCACTGCTGCGATGCAAATCAAGGGCGCACCAGCGTTTCGAGTGAGGAGGCGGTGTCTCTGTACAGAGGTCACTGTGTATCGCTGTCTCTAGTCCTTGCATGTGGTTGTCCTGGGACGCGCCACTACAATGCCATCACGCTCAGCGGGCGATACGGACAGCTGACAATCGTGTGCGAGCATCGTCGCTCTGCTCCTTCACCGGAGTCGCCTTCCCACTCATATAGCTTGCATCAATTCCAAGGAGAACTTCATACAGCCTATGGTGCTCAGAGGCGACTCTGTTGGGATTCGAGGATTGCAGAGTTGGGCTGGGAGTGGTTTGGGGAGGGGATTCGGCCATGTCTGTAGGGGTGACTTTCACATAACACTTGGGAATACTGAGCAGCTTGGCCCCGCCCATGCCTCTCCTGGATACCGACAGTGGCTTAGACTATAAGCGTACTTAGATGTCAGCGTGTAGGGTCAAACATCAGCAATCTTGTCGATGCCCTCGAGGTCCGGCAACTACAGTTTGGAATACAGATTACATGCACCACAGACGGAGGGATATCTGAACTTGGGGACTCATCCTCTGGCATGTCATGGGACGTTGTCCTCACCGTTGAGCAGCCTTTATGACACTCATTGGGATCAACACTCCCTCCCCGTCCACAAACTCCAGAGCTTTGGTGCAAGCTTTCTTCTGGTCCCCAGGTTTCAGACTATATGTGCAAGAACAGACTGTTGCTCCCGGTCAGAGATGCGATGCGGAGTTCACATTCTGGCAGCATCTTGTTCACATTCTGGCGGTATCCTGTTATACATGGCTACAGGAGCTGGTGATCCTGCATTAATCACTACCGATGACTTTGCACTGACTAGAGTTACCATCTGAACTCGCAAAGGTCATGACATCCAAAGCGACAGACTGCGGTGCATGGGCCAGCGGAGCACCCAGTGCCACCTCACCAGACATCAGCCAGACATCGATCAGACATCGCCCAGACATCGACCAGGCATCAATCAGACACCGATTGAACATCGAAAGACGTCGATGCACGTTGAAGCGATCGCTATCGAATACAGGACTCAGTACAGAC
This sequence comes from Cutaneotrichosporon cyanovorans, assembly GCA_002335625.1. Classification (NCBI taxonomy): domain Eukaryota; kingdom Fungi; phylum Basidiomycota; class Tremellomycetes; order Trichosporonales; family Trichosporonaceae; genus Cutaneotrichosporon; species Cutaneotrichosporon cyanovorans. Next base: position 174,540 of record BEDZ01000015.1, on the reverse strand, counting down.
CATGATAGCCTAGTACCGATATTGAGAGCCTAATACAGAGCTTGCTGTAGCTCAGAAATCAGACGCGTCCGTATGCTGGACATGTGACCGCTAGGCTGGATAAGCGAGACGCGTCGGTGGAGATCGACAATGTCCGATGAACGCAATCTTAAGTAGGGGGTCAAACAACTCCCTCATCCTACATCCGGCCTCCTCTGACGTCGTGGACTGCTGCATCGACAAGATCAGGTCAATTCCAACGTTTCGACCTGCCGGAATTCAGCTCCTACACCACTCAGCATGACCTCCGAGCCCCCGACGCCCGTGGCCTCGACGTCGAGCGCACACATCCTCGACCCGAAGACGCTCACCTCGACACCAGGCCACGCCCTCTCCCTCCAGACCCTCCAGGCCTCGCTGGACAGCTACCCGCCTGTCGTGCGAGTGATCACTGCTGCAAACCTCATCCTCAGCGGGCACCTGTATGACCAGGTGGCGATCCGGCGCGTGATAGAGATTGGTCAGGCGGCCGGGGATGAGGAGCGAGAGCTCCTCGAGAGCGACATTCGATCTCGACTCGACACCGGGGACGAAAAACGGTCATGGAGCGAGTTCAACCCAGAGGACATTTTGGCGCAGACAGAAGCAGTCGTGGGCACAGACGGGACACGGCTGAACATGACAAAATGTCTGACTGTTCTGCAGCAGGCGAGGAGGCGCATTGACACGTATGATGCGTTCTACCCACCCAGGTCGAAGCTTGAGGAAGGTGCTTCCTCCGGGAAAGGTGGGGAGGCACCTTCCCCCGAGGAAGGTGGAAAGGAAGACGGACCGGCACACGACTTCGACCCCGAACTCGACCTCGACGACGACCCGTGGGCTGATAACACCAGTGACAATGACGTCCCGGCCATACTTGAGGATCCGTGGGCACAGGACGAGGCAGAGAGAGCAAGAACAGGAGGGGCAGAGGCAGACGAACCAGGCTCGGGAAACGCTCCCCACTCAGGCCAGTCTCACTCAGGCCAGTCTCCTGAGGAGTCAGAACCCCCAATAGACCCCTCCTCCTTCATCTTGGGCAACCTCACCATTCTGGCGCTCACGATGGCCGCCTCGGCGCACTTGCACGCACTACGCATCATGTGCCAGCGCCATGCAGCAGAACTCTGGCCCTACCGCCTCTCCATCGTCGAAGCGATCCCAGCCTGGGCATCCCCGACCAACAACGACATGTTCCTCCTCCTCCCCTCGCTCGACGGGGACGTAGAGTCCCCCACCTGGCCGAAAGGAGCCCCTACCACACCATCCCGGTCACCCTCGCTCCTCGACATCCTTGCCCCAAATTACGGAACAGCCACCCTCGCTGCCTCCCCTTTACCCGCGGACCTCTTGCCACCACGCCGAGACACCCCGCTCTCCGGCGAGGCCCTGTCAGCATGGTACCTCATACGCGTGACGTCGCTCGACGACCTGGGCCTCCTCGACGCCCAGCTAGCCTGGGTGCAGCACGGCGCCTCACTCGGCGTCCAGGGCCTCGACGCAGTAGGCGAGGACCTCTCGCTCCTCTCGCGCCTGATCTACGACGCACACCTGCCCCCCGCGCAGCTTGAGCAGTGGACCCTGGCCAAGTGGAAATTGTCCTCCGAGGACGCAATAATCAAGGCCTACCTCTCTGCCTCGACACCCGACACGATCGTAGGCGACATCCGCCGCCTCATCCTGCCCTACCTCTATGTCCTGGAGTCCCGCGCCGAGCGCGCAGGTCACCCCGACCCAGGGCTAGTCGAACGCATGCTCAACGGGGTCATCCTCGACCTCCCGCTTACGCTCGCGCTCCCCTGCTTCGAGGCGTCAAAGGCCACACTCCGCGCCCCCGCTCGCCTCATCAAGGACGACCAAACCGTCGCCCGCCTGGCCCTCGCGTGCCTGTACGGCAGCGACGCGCGCGACGCCTGGTCGACCATGTCGGCGATATTCGAGTGCCTCCCGGTTTGGGACGTCTCGGGAGGCGACCTCGACTCGGACAAGGAGGCAACAGCGACGACCCTCGACTCCATCGCGTCGTACATACGCCCGACAGTCTCCAGCGACGGCCCGCACGACGCGCGGCACCTCTTCATCTTTTTCAAACCCCTCCCCTTCTCGTCCCTCTCCCGCGCGCTCGACATCCTCGACGTCCACCTCGAGTCCGGGGAGCTCCTCGCACGCTGGGACGTCAGAGTCTACCTCCACACGCTGTTGCAGTCTGCGACCGACTCGAACGAGCAAATCAGCCTCGCGGAGAAGATGGTGCGCAGGCAGCGCGGCATAGATGAGAGGAGGTGGCTGCAGCTGTGGGAGGATATGTGCAAGCTGCAAGGAGGGGATGACCAGTTGCTCAGGGGCGCGTTTGGGCTGTTGCCGAGGAAGGAGCTAATGCGAATTTTCCTAGGGGGTCTGCTGGCGTCGGGCAACTTCCCCGTCGCGAAGAGGATAGTCCGCAGGCTCGAGCCAGAGGGCTACTTCACCTCCGCGGGGCTCGAGGACTCAGTGCTCACCGCGTCGCGCGAGTTCTACCTGCGTGCCGAGAGTGGAAACATTTACAGCGGGGACATGAAGCTGGCGTACGAGTGCCTCACTGTTGCGCCCGAGTCGCCCGCGATCCACGCCGAACAAGAGTTCATCCAAGCCACGTCCCGCCTCTGCTCCTTCTCCACCCTCTCGTCCCTCACCCCCGCCGAGATCCGCTACACGCCCAACAAGCTCGACCTCATCAAGCGCGTCCTCGCAACCTCCACCGACGCCTACAAGCACGGCAGCATCATCCTCGAGCTCACCGCCAAGCTCGGGCTGCACGGCGACGCGCACCGCGCAGCCGTGCTTGCACTCCTCGCAGACGCCGCGACGTCCGCGCACGACTGGGACCTCGCCCGCGAGCGCGTCGAGGAGATGACAGCCATGGCCACCCCGGACCTCGGGGACGATGCCTCGCAGACCCCCGACGCCATTGCCATCCGCGACGCAGCGTGGCGCGCCACCCTCGCCCTCGGGCGCGAAGAGGCGTACCCCGACCTCGTGGGGCGGGTCGCGCATCTCGCACAAGCAGTGGCACTCGCCCCGGCCGCAGAGGTGCCCAAAATCCTCCCGCTGTATCGCGACGCCGAGGCGCAGCTCATTGCCCACCCCGAGGCGGTGACTGCACACATCCGCGCCGCGAAGAGCGCCGAGATGGGCGTGAGTGCTGGGGCTGGCGGCGGAGGGCTATCAGGAGCAGCAGCGCACGAGGAGCGCGTCCTCGGGTCACGGAGGGCAGCGAGGGCGGCAAAGCTTGCGAAAGATATCGGCGCGAACCTCCCTGCACTGGGCTTCGGGGGGCTCAGGAGCATGACTGGCTCGCCTGTGCTGGGTGGGTCGAGTGCATCGACGAGGAGCGAGAGTGCCGACCGGAGTCGTGGGCGCGAGAGCCTCGACAGCCAGCGTGAGCGTGATGTCGGGGCCATGTTCGACTCGGTTGACGCCGATGGGCCCTTCGGTGCGCGCAGGGCGTTGGTCAAGGGCGTGGGATGGTTACTCGGTGCCGAGGAGGGAGATGTGTAGGGCAAGGGAACTTTAAGCAATGATCCTAGCAGATCCCTCACAACTGTTGCCGAGAAGTCACAGTGGCCAATTTCTCATGATTGTCTATCATCACAAGTAGTATTTTGCCAACCTGCGGCAAAAGGCTCAAGAGGCTCGAGTGATGCTCCATGGCAGCTCCGCCATGCGTGCTCGCTGGCTTTGCTAGACCGCCAACACATACTGTCAATCGAATAGCTGGCCGGTATTGTAGCTTAAAGACACATAGCCGAAATTTCGCAGCCGAGTCCGACCTGCACGGCTCACAGGTACACCGATGCATGGGTACGATGCAATGCAATGCAATATGTATTGTACAACTCACGCCGTCGTCGCCCCAGCCCTACTCCACCTCGATAGGCGAATCCACAGCACCCTGCTGCTGCTGCCTCTTCCTCTCCTTGCGAGCCAAAATCTCCCGCCGCAGCCGCTCGAACTCCCCCTTCTGCTCCTTCGCATGTCGCGCGAGCCCCTCCTTGCTCTTCAGCTCGTCAACCTTGCCCTCCTTGCCGTTCTTCTTATCTGCTGCGCGGGCCGCTTCTCGCACGTCGAGCTCGTGCCGCAGTGCAGAGAGCGAGCTGGGGTGTGATGTGTCAAGGTTGGCGTTGTAGAGCACCGTCCAGTCCTGGAAGCGTGCCTCGAGGGCGGGTCTGTCGCCTGAGGTGTTCAAGCCGTGTTCCTGCTGTCAGCGAGGTGCTTTGGTTCTGTGCACCACCCACCGATAACAACCCCCGCAGCTCGCTCGTACTGATCAGACTGTAGTTCGGCTTGACTATTCGCTTCTTCCCAACCCTGCTGTCAGCTCAGCTCTCCCTTTCGCGCACATCTTGTCCTTCGCGCTCCCAGCTCCAGAGAAGACCTTCCTCCAGTCCGCCTTCTGGTTCTGCCGTGGCGGGGGACACCCCTTGTCGATGTGTGCTGGAATCGCCGCGATCTTCAGCACTGCACCACACACCGGGCACGGCGCCTCGTCTGATATTAGCTCGCCCTACTAAAGTTACACGCAAAGCCCCATTGTGTAGCGAGTTCCACAACAACACCCACCACTCTCAGTCAGAATCTCCTCTCCACTACTGTAACCCTCCACGATGCTTGGTGACCTCGACCTCGACGCAGCGCCCGACGCAACTCCCGACCCCGACCCAGACGGAGCGCTCCCCCCGTCCTCCGTGCGCCGCCGCTTTGCGCGCCGTGACTCCCCTCCCTCTCCACCTCGTGATGCTGGTGCTCTTTGCGGCTGTGCGAGCTGCAGCAATGTCGGCCGCGCCGCCTCCCACGCGTCCGTGATCTCCTCAAGCACCCTGTTCCTCCTGATAGAGCCCTCCTTTGCCGGCTCGTGGCAGCTCGGGCATTTCTTCTGCACGTCGAGAAAGGAGCGGATACACTGATGTTAGTGGAGTCGAGATAGGGGCGACTCACGGCAGAGCAGAACGAATGTCCGCATGCGATAGATACGGGTCCGCGGTAGTAGTCCTTGCAGATGGGGCAGAAGGGGATACGGTCGAGGCGGGTGAGGAGTGGTTGTGAGGCGGGAAAGGGCTCCAACTCGTCGCTGGACGCTAGGAGGGGGTGGTTCAGATCCATCGAGCGATGGTCGTCGCTGCTGGGAGAAGCAGAGCCGTGGTCCGGTGTCGTTCGACGTGGCTTGCGATGCGGCGCTTCCTTGTCCCTGTTTACGTTGACCTGCAGCGAGCAAGCTTGGACGCGCGAATCAAGACACGAGACAAACAACTCACTGGAAACAGCAGCGAGATGACTGTACTTCAAACGCGTCGGTGGCAACATTCTGCTTCCGTGCTCCACTGATTAACATTGATGTCGCTCACAAGCATCTCACCAACTTCCCACTCTATGTCATGTCGTATGCATGAACTGCAGGTATCTAGTATATGGAGAGTGCTACAGGGAAGAGGGGGTGATGTGCAAGAGTACTTCGTACGTCGCAAGCGGCTTACTTCTTTGCCTTTTTGGCTGATATGTCAGCAAACCCTTCGCGACGGTACTCGACTTACACTTCTTGTCTCCCGCGGCGCTGGGCGTCGTGTCGCGCGACCCTGCCGCCGACTTGAGCTCGTCGATCGCCCGCTTCTTCCCCCCCTTGGCGGGCTTCTTCTCGTCCTCGGCGCCAAAGTCCTTCATCACGCACAGCAGCAGCGTCTGCCCGCGGCGCTTGAGCTCTTCGGGCGTGCGCGACTTGAAGAACCAGTCGAAGCGGAATAATGGCCACTCGCCCACATCCCGCTTGATGAGCTCGTAGCAGTCGTCGCGGTCGATGCCGTGGTGGTGCATCCGCACAAGGAGGAACCGGTCCTCCTCTTCAGAGTAGGTCTTGCCCTTGTTCTGCCCGTACTGGATCTTGAGCTCCTGCATGGGGTACGTGTACGTCTTGACCTTCTTGTGCAGGGCAGCAATCTTCTCCTGCTGCTCGCGCAGCTTCTCCTCGCCTGCGCGGATGCGGTCCATGTACTTCTCAGAGTCCTTGATCTCGCTGTATCGCTCGAAGAAGACCTTCGCGTACTCGGCGATCTCTTCCGGCGTCTTGTCGGGCACCTCGGCTGCGACTTTGTCCAGCGCGTCGCGGCCGTGGCGCTCCAGTCCCTTCACGAAAGCGAGGAAGTGCCTTCGTTGCCAGTCGGCAAAGCCGTCGCCCGCCAGCTCCTCCTTCTCCTCCTTCTCCTCTTCTGTCAATGGCACGGCTGAAAGTCAGCACCCGGTACGAAGTCTCTTGCTACACCCGCGACACTCACCATTGTTGATCCGCTCCTGCTCCTCTGCACGCTCCGCCTCGACCTCCTCGGCAGTCTCGCCCTCCTCCGGCTCGCGAGCTGGGACTACATAGTTCTGCGCTTTCAAGTGCGCATCGAACTCGCGGTTCTGCAGCTCGACAAGTCGTGGCGGGAAGAACTGGAAGTCGTTGATGTGCACCTGCTTCGGTGGACGAGGCACCTTCGGCTTGGCCGGTTGTGACGTCGTCGTCTTCATGTTGTCACGGTAGTATTGGTCAATCGAGTAGTTGCCCTTGCGCTCTCGCTTGGCAGGCTCGATCCAGATCATGTTCTTCCGCTTTGACGCAAAGTCCTGTCCTTCCCAGGTATTGATCAAGCTCTCAGATCGGAAGTTGTTCAGAGCATCGAGGTCCAGGCCAGCGTACTTGCTGTTCAGCTCCTTCGTCTTCTCCTCTCCCTTGCGGATGATGTCGTCGATGTCGTCGTCGACCATCATGTCGGTGGAGTTGTTGATAATCTTCTCCGCACCGTGCTGAATCATGTCCAGAAGCTCCTCCTTGTTGGAGCCGACTTGCATGTCAGCAAGGCTCATAGTAGCTAACACTCACGCTTCTTGCCCTGCTCTGCTCGACCCTCCTGGATGACAAGTTGGTCAAGCTTGAGCTTCTGTGTTGCTCGCTCCAGGATCCGCTCCTCTACTGCATCTTGTGTGATGAAGCGGAACACATACACCTGCTTGGTCTGGCCGATGCGGTGTGCACGGTCCATGGCCTGAAGGTCGGCCTGGGGGTTCCAGTCACTGTCGAAGAGTACGACGATGTCCGCAGTGACGAGGTTGATACCGAGACCACCTGCACGAGTGGTCAAGAGGAAGATGAACTTCTCGCTGTCAGGAGCATTGTACTCGTCAATGGCTGTGATCCGGTCCTCGTGGGCAGTGTTACCATCAATGCGGCAGTACTCTGGTTGTCAATTAGACTCTCCGTGATCACACTCACTGAAGCCGCGGAACTGGCAGTAGTCCTCAAGGATGTCAAGAACACGGCTCATTTGCGAGAAAATGAGAACGCGCGATCCCTTGGCCTTCATCGACTTCAGAAGCTTGTCGAGAATGACCATCTTGCCTGCGTTGTCGACGAGGTGCTCATCAGTGGTGTAGGGCGGTCCGGGCTCGGCACCATCGAACACTGAGATCAGTATCATCGCCTTTCTGATGACTCACGATATGGGTGGTTGCAGCACTTCCTCAACTGCATGACAATGTTGAGCAGTCGTGTCTTGCCCTCTTTCTTGCCAGACGCGCCTTAACATCAGCACACAGTCAGCAGGATCCCGACTCACCGTTGACGGCATCAATGTCCTTCTCAAGCAGCATGCGGTACCACTTCCGCTGCATCTCGGTCATACCGACATAGAGGTTGATCTCCTTCTTTGGCAGCAGAGAATGCTCGACGTCCGTCTTCACACGACGCAGCAAGAAGGGTCGGAGTACCTTGTGCAGCTGCTTGACGATCGCGTCGGGCTCGTCGCCATCCTTGGACTTGAACCACTCGTCAAAGTCTTCGCTCGATGAGAAGACATCGGGGAGAATGAAGTTGAGCAGCGCCCACAGCTCCTGGAGGTTGTTTTGCAATGGTGTACCAGTGATGAGCAGGCGGCCACGGCTGACGAAGGTGCGGATGATCTGGCTGAGCAGCGAGTCGACATTCTTGATGCGGTGCGCTTCGTCGATGATGATGTACTCCCAGCTGAACTTCTTCAGTGTCGACTTTTCACGCAGACACATCTCATAGGACGTGACGAGGATGTCGAACTTCTGCGTCAGGATCTCCGCGTTGATGAGCTCGGCACGCTCCTCCTTGGTCCCCTGCAACACAGTGACGCGGAACCCAGGTACCCATTTGTCGATCTCACGAGCCCAGTTGTTCAATGTCGATTTCGGCACAACGACGAGGTGGGGTCCGTGGATGCCACGGTGGAACTTCAGGTAGCCAAGGAACGAGATGGTTTGCAAGGTCTTGCCGAGACCCATCTCGTCTGCCAGGATACCATTGATACCATTGTGGTGCAATGACGCCATCCAGTTCAAACCCTGCACCTGGTAGTCCCTCATCTTGCCTCCCTTGACGAATGCTGGGCTCTCCTCGAACACAAATGCGTCATCATCGTCGTCGTCCTTAAGCAGCTCCTCGTCCTCTTCCTTCTCCGACTTCCGGTGACGGTTGTCTGTTGCCTTCTTCTTGTTGCTCTTTGTCTGAGCCAGCTGCTCGTCAAGCATGGCCGCGAACTCAGGCTCTCTTTGTTTCTGAAGAATCAGCACTCAACAAGCCTTGGGATCCTTACCTTCAAATCAATGAAGTGCTGGAACAACTCTGTCTGACCCAAAAGGTAGTTGAAACGCTTCATAGAGTCGGCAAGCTACAGGATCAGCAGAATAGTCACGGGAGATCACCCACCTTGGCCTTCTCGATGGCACCGCGCTTCTTTCCGATGTCGCTGATGTTCGCTTTGCGTTGATTGGCGGCTGCCTTGCGTTCACTGATCTCCTCTTGCCTGCGCTTCGCAGCCGGCGTTACTGTCTTTTCGAGGTCAGCCTCCATACGCCTCGCTGAAACCCTCCTACTCACCGCACCGCCAACGACATCATCCTCATCGAGCTCCTCCTCATCCTCCTCCTGGTCCGATGCAAGCTCGTCCTCGCCACCGTCATCACCCTGTGGTGTTGTCGGGCGCGTATTGATGTGGTGGGAGTCAGAACCTGATGCAGAGACCTGGGCGTTAGCTTTGAGCATCTCGCGTGCCGTGACACTGCACACAGAACAAGCTCCGTTAAGAGCCATCCATCATCCACCGCAGCAAGCTGCCACACGCCTTTCACTCACCGCTCGTGACATGGACAGGTCGCGGCTGTCGGGCACATAGTCGGACAGCTTATCATCGTCCTGCCCAGAGGCCGCGTTGGCTGCCGCAAGCAGCGGGTTCTGCCGTCAGCTATCGCCACAGACATAAACGCTCGGCGCGGTGCCACACCCATCGGGCGATGGAGAGCCACCAGCGCACCCGCAGCTCCGCCAACTCACCATCACTGCTGAGATGCGTTTCCTCGTATGCCAACAGTTGTTCCAGGACGAGTTGATCACACTCTACTGCGGCACCAGGTCACGTTGTTGTCAAGAAGTAATGTTGCTTGAAACGCGCAGGTTGTGGTGTACAAACCAACATCGCGATCGCGTAGACGGAACCAAATGTTGGTGGAGGATGGTGGACATCTGGTTCCGCATGGCGTCGAGAGATGACGGTCGTGTTTCTGTTGTTCTGTTCTGGCATACTCTCGTATCTGAAGCAGCTACTCGTCGCTGCCTTCAACATATCACGACGCACTCGCCACCATGGACGCAGCATTGGCAGGCGAGCGTATAGCAGAGGAGAAGGCCTTCGCGAAGCGGTATCTGGACACACTGGCGGCGCGTAAGGTCGAATACCCGGACGACTATTCACCGCCTCTGCAGTCACGGCCCCGCAAGGTTGCGATTGTACACACAACCATCGCTGATCCGCCGGATGTTGAGGCCGAGTCGAGCAAGCAGGGTGAGTGGTGGGCGATGGGCTGTGCTATCCATGCTCTTCCATGCTGACAATGCAGATGCCAGCGTGGCCTTGACCATCAAGTCGCTGAAGCCCGCCTTGACACTATCCGTGTCTGGAAAGCTGAGCGAGAGTGTCGCCGACCTGAAGAAGTCCATTGCGGCCACTGGGGGACCGCCAGCAGAAGCACAACGTTTGCTGCTGAAGGGCAAGGCTCTTGCGGACAACAAACTGCTCATGGAATACGAGTTGGCGGATGGCGCTGTGCTCAACCTCATCGCCAAGGCGGTGCCTTCTCCTGCGCCCACGCCAGTTGCAGCTGCAACTGAGGCAACACCAGCACCTGCGCCCTCCCAGGTCCCCACTACGCCCGTGACTGGGAAGAGTGGCGACAAGGGAGCATCACCCCCAAGCCTGACGATCACCACCGACGGCGGCGGAGAGTCCTCAGACGTGCCGTATGCGGCCAGCCCTGAGCCACCTTCACCAGTATCAGGTGCGAGCTTCCATGCGACCCTCAGCAGTCCCGCATTCTGGCAGAAGGTACATGCTCTCTGTGAGGCGGAGTTCTCCAGCTCGGCAGAGGCCGACACTGTTGTCGACACCTTTTTGGTCGCAGTCAAGAGTCGCCTCTCTGCCAACGAAGCGGCGAGGATCCGTGATACCATTGGTGTCGCGGGTATGGGCGGGGGCGTATAGATGGCAACATGGGGATCCGCTGCGGTGTGTACATTAGTTAATGCATGTGTTCTAGAACTACAACAGGTGGGTATGTGGAATGGATGCTGGGTAGTCGCTGAATGTCCCAAGATCAGATAGGAGGGGAGGATGTTATGCCGCTCAGAACCGTATTGTCCGTTTGCCGCGTTGTCCCATTTCGTCTCCACTGCTGCTTCCTGAACCACTGCCGCCAACTTCGGCGTCCACAAACTCGTTGCGTTTGAGCGGGCCGTCACTCCGGTCCTCCCCAGAGTGGCCATTGTGTTGCTCCTCGTCGCGCTCTTCCTTCTTGCGCTCTTCGGCCTCCAAGAAACCCTGGAGGTCTGGCGGGATCTCCTGCATCTGTACACTGGGTGCGCCGTTGATGTATCGCAACTTCTCGCGGATGGATATCCGTATTCGCTCCAGGTACTGACGCGAGTTCATATTTTGGATATGACCAGACAGCGGGGGGTGCAAGCTGTAGTCGGGGCCGAAGAAGTCGTAGTAGTTGTTCGGCGGCAACTCGTTCGGCAGCTCAGCACCAGCCAGAACACCAGTCTCGTACGCCCAGCATCGAGCCACCGATGACTGTCGGTATCCACCTCCACCGAGAGCGATGAGTGGTAGTCCGAACGTCTTGATAAAGCGCACGCACTCTCCATGTGCAGCAATGGAGAGATTGAAAGTGCCCAAGCGGTCACAGCCTAGGGAGTCGGCACCACACTGCAGCACGATGGCATCAGGGCGGAAAGTGGTGATCGTTGGCTCCATCACAGCCTTGAACAGTGAGATGTAGCTCTCGTCGTCGATGCCGTCCTGCAGCGGGACGTTGAGCGCGAAGTGCTTCCCCAAATTGGCACCAATCTCGCTCAGGTTGCCAGTTCCAGGGAAGAAGTCCGCTGCGTACTTGTGGAACGAGACGGTTAGTACCCGGTTGGAAAGGTAGAATGCTTCTTGCACACCGTCACCGTGGTGAATATCGATGTCGATATACAGCACACGAGGATGGTAACGAAGCAACTCGAGAATGCCGAGCACGATGTCGTTAACGTAGCAAAAACCACTCGCCTCGCCCTTCTTGGCATGATGCAAGCCACCGCTCCAGTTGATTGCGATGTCGGTTCCGCCCTGACTAAGCTTTCTGGCTGCAGCAAGTGTGCCGCCTGCATACTGCTGGCAGAATCCGAAGAGGTCGTAGAAGATCGGGCAATCATCACCAATGTTGAACAAAGTATAGTCCTTGGTAAGTTGAGGTGCGTTCTTCGGTGTGACGCTGATGTAAGCGTGAGTTCCACTGAGGGGTCTATACCCACCGCTTCAGAAACTCCACATAGTCCTCGTCGTGAAAGGCGCACAACTCCTCCTCTGTCGCTCTCCGTGGGTTGTACATCGCCATTTTCTCCTGCAGGCCATATCCGAGCACGAGGTTGTTCGTCAACTCGAGGCGATGCGGACGCATAGGATGCCGCTCCTGAAAAGTCAGTACCACTGTTCATACTCCCATCTCTTACTCCGTAGTGATAGTTGCCAACATCCTTGGGGAAGTAGTACGCCACACGAGGTTGCGAGTGTGACTGGATGTCAGCCAGCGGCAACGACATAGATGGATGGCACGCGCACTCACCTGCGTGTGCGCTGCCTCAGGCTGAGGGATGTGCAGATTTCGCCGGTCGAAGAAGAACGGACTGTCCGAGAACGTCGGGTAATCCACGAGCGTAGACATCGTAGCAAAGCTCGCGACGTCGTCTCAGTCCCAACTTCTCTCCTCCGCGTCTTTGGGACGTGCGTAGCGTGCCCAGAATGCTCGTGAAAGGCGAGTAAACAGTGAAATGGTCAGTAGATCAGCGAAAGAGGGTGGGTCTTCTTGCCACCCAACGATGTCGAACGGGACCAAATCGCAGGTCACAATACGGTCACGTGACTGCTTCTGTACCGGCTATCCACATGCGCCGAACTGTCTGTCTGTGCTCGACTTTCTGTCTCCAACGACTCCAACATCCGTCTCCGTAACAACAAACGCGGAGCACAGGCGATCATGGACAGCACACGCTCGGCGTCAACGACTGTGGCCCAGTCGGGGCTGGCAAACATGCCCGCGGGCGGTGCCAAGAAGACGAGCGCACCATTAGCCGCTGAGGCATACGAGCGACTGCAGCCGGAGCCAGCATCGCAGGCACAAATATGTGCGTTGCATCTTTGGACACCACTGACAGGCAGTGCGGTCATACCAACGTGATGCATCGCAGGTTAGTCGACTGACGGAGTTAGTCTCAGAGCTTATTCGGTCTGCAGCAGGTGAGTGTGGAGTCGAGTTGTTGACTAGAGGCATGAGCATTGCCCACCGGACGCAGTGTCTGCGTTTCCAATGGCTTCCGCCAATATCCTAACTTAGTCATACCTGGAACACATATACTGACAATAGGCACCCGCTGGCTTGCACATCGACAAACGATCGTTGATCTCGCTGTCCGCGCCGTCTACCTGCTGCTTACGTTCGGCCGCGGGCGACAGACTCTGGGCGAGGAATACACCGACATACTCCCAAATGTCCGGTCTCAGAAGCTGTCGCCAACACGAAGGGTGAGAGCATCAGAGAAGCAATGTTTCTGATATCAGCGACGTCTTCTAACCATCCTTCTCCTACTGCTTCCAACTGCCCTCACATCACCATCTATGCTGGCATACCTCCGAGGCGACCCTGAAGACAAATCAGCAATGGCGAAAACGAAGCGAGCAGCTGTGAGATTCCTCGAGTCACCTCTAGGACAGAGCTTGCCAGAGATACACATGGTCATGTTCATGTTCGGAGGCAGGTTCTATGAATTCGGGAGGAGGTTGACCGGTTTGGGCTATGTGAGTACTACTTTGCCGGACTCCTTTTGACCGCAGGTTTCCGACATGCCGCCACGACCAGCAGAAGCCAGGGCACCATCGTACGAGCCTCTGGGTCTCTTGATGGCCCTACCACTCCTCTACCGTCTCTTCCCTCGCTCAACAGGCGCGTCATCTCAACCCTCGCCGCCATCAGAGATGAAGGAGAAGGAGGTCGCCGACCCGTCGCCCGCGCCAGTGTCCGCACCCGTGGACTCTGTGGTCGTCACCTCGGCGTCACAATACGATGCACCCAATACATACCTCACGCCGGAAGCTCTGGCTCTACCAGAACGACAGTGCACGCTGTGCCTGGAATCTCGGGGCACTGGAGAAGGATCAGGGGGCACCACCGCCGTGACTGAGTGTGGGCACATCTTCTGCTGGGGCTGCCTAGGTGGCCTCGACAAGATGGAGTGTCCTCTTTGTCGCCAAGCGCTGCGCATGGAGCGATTGGTGGCTGCTTACAATTTGTAACCGTGCCAGGCATGCACGTGTGCTGCCATCACCTGCAGCCAACCTCGGCTTCGAGTCCTCGATGGGACACTCGTGTGATCTGCAGCATCACAAATGGCCGGCCTCCACTCTTGTGATCATTCACGCAGAGGCCTGTGTGTGACGACTTGCTAGCCAATGGCATGATTCCTCCTCATCGAGCCTCTCAATCGCCCCTGATAAGGTGAAGACTTGGATAGGCTCCATGACTGATCAGCCTCGAGGCTGGCACACTGGTGGCATCTGTACTGTCGTTATGGCCAGCAACGGCGTATAAGAGCCGTCCTTGGCGCGTGTCTCCATCCGCAACTCAGTCACAGACGCAGAACCTGGCCTCAGCCCCTCTAACATCGACATTGCCACGGGCGCCACCAACTCACACATGGGCTATATAGCCATCCCAGCTGCAGTTGCTGAACATCCTCTGTTCGGTACATACTTCAACCTGGTACAGCTCGAGGCCAAAGGCATCCCTATTCCAACAAACGAGAGCATACTCCGCTCGTGCCACGAGTTGGTCCAGTGCATTCGCTGCTCCGAGACGTCGAGCCATGAGCTGAGTGCTGTGGCTATAGAATGGATTCACGAACTACGTCAAGCCAGTGAGTCGCTTCACGCGAGACTTAAGAACTAGCTGATCATAGACTCCAAGTGACTAGCCAGCGCGCTTCCCAGCAATGACGACGACAGCGCTTCCTTACAGGTGTTGTTGTCTGAGGCGGACCGTTCCGGTCCACGATAAGGCGATACGTCAAGTGGTTCGTCCTCCGTCTCTCAATAAGTCTCGTCTTGAACGGCGAATGCCTCGTAGTCTCAATAAATCTCAAGCCGATTCTCAAACTAGCAACATTCATCTGCATATGCAATCAGCTATATGTCTTCTCATATTCCTACAGTGACATCCTTATACGGTGTACGGAGACATGAAAACCAGAGGCAGCCCATCTAGTCCCACACTGAAGAACTCTCAGCACAGCAATCAGATGCTCTTGTTGCTCTCAGACTTGACCTCTGTCGTTTCTATGCGCAAGTGACCCGAGTGCTCATGAACAAGACTTAATAACAGGACAGCGGCACAAAGTGAGTGGTTGATTGGGTGGCCTGTGCCTGCGCCTGCGAGCTCAACCGAGATTCTGATGAACCTCCACAAGTGTATAGAGCCTTTCAACGACGAGTTTGAGACAATCAATGCAAAAGCTCAGCAATGAGTACGCCTCCTAGCTATTGATGTCTCCTGAGACTCTGTGCTCCACGATAGCGATGGTGTACCTCCCGGACGAGCACCAAACCAGTTGACGCCACATATATCCTAGTGACCGATGTCACTATCCGAGATACGGCGATCAAGGTAAGCTTGGCGGGAACGGTGTTACCGATTTAGATCTGGGCGACAAATTCTGCCAACAATCCGTATGTCATTCCTTACCTCTTCCTACATTGCGCTGTGACTGTTGCTCTAGACCACTGATATGCTCAGCCTAGCCAGGACGAAGCTGGTGCTCAAGAGGTACGATTATCCCCGTGTCCGCTGATGCCAGGCATGCCCGCTTCCTCGGTCCTGGTCTGGTAGCAGCGGTCTCCTACATCGACCCCGGAAACTGGGCAACGGATCTGGAAGCAGGCGCCAAGTATGGGTGAGTCCAGGGACTACCCAGGTTGTCATGCAATGTGCTGATAGCAGGTACAAACTCCTCTTTGTTGTGTTCGTCGCAGGCCTGGCTGCTGTAGTGCTGCAGACACTGGCAGTGCGCATCGGTACGGTGACGGGTCGTTCGCTGCCGCGGGAGATTCGCTCGCAGATTCTCGCATGGGAAGTGAAGTATCCACGTTGGAGGAAACCTTTGCGGTTGGGCTTGTACACGCTATGGGCGCTGGCCGAAATAGCGATCATCGCAACAGACCTGGCAGAGCTCTTGGGCTCTGCAATTGCTCTGCACTTGTGAGTCGCAGACATTGCTCAGGTCTGACGCCAGGCTCTTCCCCAAGCTGCCGCTCTTTGCGGGCGTGTTAATCACCGCTGCTGATGTGATGCTTGTGTTGGTGTTCTTTCGCTCGGACTCTGGTCGCCGGGGCATGGTCTTGTTCGAGGTAGTCATCGTTGCCTTGGTGCTGGCAGTGTTTGTCTCATTCGCTATCCTGCTGCACCTGGTCCAGCCTGACTGGCACGAGGTTTTCTTCGGCCTTGTGCCCAGTGCTGTGAGTATCGTGCTTCCACTATGCTTCGACTGCTCACTGAACATTCAGACCCTTGTCAAGCCTGGCGCGCTCTACGTGGGAGTGGGTATCATTGGTGCAACTGTAATGCCACATGCCATCTTCTTGGGCTCTGCACTAGCAGGTGTAGACCGACTGAACATGGTGCCCACCCCTCCGACACGACAAGCGCCATGGAGTGCATCCTTGCCTAAGTTGAATTTGTTCGCTTCCTGGAGTCGCCGCTCGCGGCAACGCACAGGCTCTGTGGCTGCGGAGGAGCACGAACTTCCCGAGGTACAGTCTGGACCCTCCATCGAGCGCGTTGTCATCAGAGACGACAAAGAAGACAATGTCGACTTCCTCAAAGAGCAAAAGGAATATGAGACCAGCGTACGCCAGTTCGACCGCATCGCCTGGGTTGACCTGCACATTGTCCATGCCTCCATTGACATCGCCTACTCTCTGCTCGGGTTCGCAATGACTATCAACGCAGCCATCATGACCTTGGCAGGGGCAGCGATTTACTATGGCAAGACTGGTGCCACGGCTGACGACGCATCACTCGAGGGCGTGCACAAGCTCATCAAGTCGTATCTCGGCAACGGGGCCGCCATCATCTTCGCCATTGCACTCCTCTGTGCGGGCCAAAGTGCGAGTATCACTGCCACGTTGGCAGGTCAGGTCGTGTCCGAAGGATTCTTGGAGTGGAGGACAAGCCCGATGCTGCGCCGGCTGGTCACGCGTCTGATAGGTGTCGTGCCAGCCGCGGTGGTCGCGAGTGCAGTCGGCAATAGCGGACTCGACACAATGTTGGTGGCGAGTCAGGTCATACTCAGCATTGTGCTGCCCACGGTGACTATCCCCCTCGTGTACTTGTGTTCGCGACAGGACTTGATGGTCGTTTATGGACCGGAGGAAGGTTCACAGGCGACTGAAGCTGCGCGGGACGAGCGGCAGACTGACATGTCGCAACATCACCAGGGCACCAGTTCGTGTTCTGTGGGCCAGGCGCAGCCGTCACTAGAACTTCCATCAACACCGGTACACCCGCGTTCTCAGACCGACACGACGGGTGCTGAATCTGCCACTCAAACGCACTCAGCCCCGCAATCAGCGCCACACGGAGTGCACAGCGCACCAGCGGTAGTCTCTCCGTTCAACGTTAATGACGGACGCAGGCGCAAGGTGTACACCTCGCCACGATGGGTCACTTGGCTTGGGTGGGTGCTGAACCTCGTCGTCGTGTTGGCAAACTGCTATGTCATCGTGCAACTGGCAAGAGGAGAGGTGTAATGAATATAAGTATACTTGAATCTTGTATCAATCATGCATAGGGTGTTAGAGATCAGTGACACACATGTAGCCTTCTCTGCTGGCTACACACCAACCATATCAGCGACCGAAACATGATAACGTGAAGAGGCATAAGCATCGTGACATACTGTAACAACATGAAAACTAGTGTAGCAACTGGCTTGGCTATACGGCCGAAGCCGTCTTTTATTCTAATCCTACGCCCTTTCGTTCATACACTCAGAACGGACGTCTCCCTATTGTCCATATGATGCCTTCCCTTCCCTTTTCCCCCCACTTCCTCGTCACGATCACCCTTTCGGATGTCTACCTACACCCACTCTTACACCCACCCCCTCGCACTCGCACAGTGACTATGGGTCGGTCCTGAGCCGCGTCCGCAGCAGATTCACCAGCCAGGCTGGATCCCATTCTGCCACTCCAGGCGCCCGCTGCGCCCCAGGTCCATCGTAGCACCGGTCCTTCTCGTCATCTCGATACGCGCTCCGCGCCAGACTTGAGCGGCGCGGCGGCTGCCGCTCCCTGCTCGATGGGATGGGATTGGGGAATAGCGGCTGCGTCGGGGACACTGCCGAAACCGAAGTTGTAGGCGACATGGTATTCGTATTCACTGCTGAGTTGGAGTTGGCAGATGTCGCGGGGAAGGTGTATCCTGCGAGCATAGGGGGTGTCGGCACCTCAAATTGCACGCGGCTAGGCCGCCGGCCATAGTTGTACGTGCTTGTGTGAGGGATGAACCTCTCCGGTCCCTGGCCTGGTACCGTCGACAGCGCCGGGCTCAGCGGGCGAGGCGTGCGCGGACTCACGGCGGCAGCCTCAGCCGCGCGCGTGAGTATGCTGATCTTGCCGGCCATGACGCACTCGTGCTGCGCACGGAACAGCGAGAAAGGCAACCACTTGTCAGCAAAGGAGTTGACCGCGATGTCGTAGTTGGCGTAGAAGATGATAACGTGTGGTGCAGCCCAGCCTGGCGTTCCACTTGGGCGGGGTGGAGCAGCGGGAGTGAGCGGGACGAGCATGGGGTGTAGCGTCAGCCGGGGCAGAATGTAGGCCATGTCGTCCTGATCAAGGACGTCGTCCAAGAGCGGGATGATGGCACGCTCGAGGGCCGCAAGGAGACGGCCGACACGCGGACCTCCGACCTTGTGGCTATCCGCTGTCATGTTGCGGGTGATGACCGACATGAGGGTCATGCCATCAAGCCAGGTTACTGCCTCGCCGATCTCTTCGAGCGTACCGGCCAGACCTTCTGAGACGTTGACAGGCAAACCGGGAAGCGTAGAGAAGGCGCATATCTCACGCATGGGCAGCTGGGAGCGATTCGCCTTGCTGAGAAGGATGCGCAAGCCGTCGAATGGCGTCGCCTGCACGACTGCCACACCAGCATACAGAGTATTGGGGCGCAGCGTCATGCGCATCGTCGAGTCGGTGAACGTCCGCATGTCCTCCAGGAAGGGCATGACATGGTCGAGCGGTGTAGAGAGCGTCTTATGCAGCGACATGGCGACGGAAGCAGGGTCGGCGAAAATGAAGTGTCGGGAAAGCAGGTCTGAACGCTCCTGCGGAGATGTCACGCGCCGAACGAGGAAAATCAGCTGACCCTTGGACACTGTGTCGCTGCCGTTGCGCAGTCGCACCCAGCCGGTGTTGAGGATTTGGTCGTACAACACGCCAAGTCGACTGAGGCCTTCCTGCTGCCCAGTGAGGCGAACAGACAGCTGTGTAGCCGAGATAGCAAACTTCTCGAGGAACCGAGCGATGTTGACACGTGACGGCGAGTTGAGACCAGAGACCACCGAGTCGGCTCCTTCTGTAGTCGTCGAGCCACGCGGAAGAGCGAGCGAGCGGGGTGTGGTGGTGCCGCTTTGGTGCTGCTCCTTGTGCAAGAGCTGCTGCTGCTTCTGCTGTTGCTGCAATCGCAGACCGGTGAGTCGACTGTTCGTTGGTTCGATAGCATTCTGTCCTATGACATCGGAGAGCGACGCAAACGGGTTCAACGATGACCAGAACGCGTTGCGCCACGACCACGACATCTTCATCGCCTGCACGAACGCGTCGCTACCTGGCGAAAGGTCCACTCCCAGCGAAGCCGCCCCACCAATCGAGGCGCGACCTTCAGTGCTGCCACTTCTGCTCTCAGCACCCCCATTTGCACCACGCGCGTTCTTCGCCTTGTTGCCGCCATTCAAGTCCGAAGGAGCCAACGAAGCGATATCGCACATGGGAAGGAGGCCATCGATAGCAGAGACTAGCATGCGGTCCTGGTCGTCGAGGAGGACTGATGCAACGACAACGCGGCGCCGGCGAGCACGCTCCTTGCGGTCACGCAGCGAGTTGATGATAATGAAGCCGAACACTCCAGCACATGCCACAAACGCGAGAGTCGCAACGATGCCGGTAATGGCGTTCCTAGTCCCCGTCGAATGCTTGATCGCGTCTGGTCGCGGCTCCCGCCACCATCCGTATGTCGTGCCCATCATAGCGGTGTAGTGCATACCACACACAGCGCCTGCAAGGATGATAGCCACCACGACTTTGGCAATCCACGAGTGCTTGAGCTTGGGCCGCAACATGACAAACATAATGTACAGCGCAATGATCACAGCCCCGGATGCGATGACCACGGATCCTACGACGTAGCTGACCCGGTACGCGATGTATGGTATGTTGCGGATAGACACCTGTCCGATATAGTCTGGGATCAGCGTATTGCCAACGACACCTCAGTACTGTGACCCGATTCATCACACTCACGCATGCTTGCGACACCCCATCCAGCGACCATACCTGTCACAACGACCTTGGCAATCTCACCCCACGTAACGACGTCGAGGCCAAGGAATCGCTGCACCTTCTCCACACGCGTCAAGGGTGCCCCAAGTTGAACCTTGAGCCTGAGACTCTGTCGCCAACCCGGTTGTTTCCCACCTAGCCCAGCCGTTTCGTCGTCCTCGAACGAGACGTGGTCATCTGGTGACATGTCTGAGCCGATCTTGCTCGCCTTGTCGGTCAAATCGTCGGTCACATTTGCCGCTCGGGAGTCGAGGACTGGAGCCGAGGTTAGATCATCGTTGTGGACAGTCCCTCCAGCAGGGGCGCCCACAGGCGCCGCTTCTGGCTCTTGTTCTGGCAGACTCTGAATGCGCGCGAGCTTCAGCGCTTGCATTCGCTGAGGCGGGGGCGGACTGATGACTGGAAGCGAAGCGCGCCGACCGCCATTGTAGACCCCTGCTCCGTACTGCGAGGCTGGCACCGTTAGGGTGTCAGAGGTAGCAGTGGGCGGCGGCCAGGCGCTGCTATTGGTGCTCTCTGATGAGCGAGGGATGAGGTCGGTTGTGGAGTCAGAATGAGGGCCGAGCGCATTACGGGGCGGGAATGTATATCCCTGTATGAAGATTGGTGCGTCGTTAGCGGTATAGTTGGGACCACCGTTGCCTAGCGGGGATGGGGTTGTGGACTTCTCAGATTTGTCGATAAGAGACGAAGGATAGTATGCAGCCAAAGGTGATGTCGGGAGCCCACTGATGGTCGTTGGCGGTGTGGTGATTACTTGCATGACGGAGCCGTTGTGCGTACTCGAGGAGTCGGCAGTCGAATTGGTGAGCGACGCGGGCGAATCAACACGCAACATCTGGCGACGATGGATTTCCTCCCGGACAGCATTGCGGCCCAGACGAAAGTCGATCTCATTGAGTTCCTTGTCCCGCCTGATGATCGCTTCCTCATCGTCAAATGAGTCGCTGTCATAGATCCCGTTGCCGTTGCCGTTGCTGTTACTGTAGTCGTATGAGCTCTTAGCATCTGAAGAGGGTACCAGCTTGCCCCGAAGCGGAGTCGGTATCAGCTCCTGCCACCCGTGACGTCCTCTCCGCTGGTCTGGCATGTCCATCAGCGTCCAGCTCGTAGCCATGCCGGCTTGCTGGAATATCGTACTGACATTTGTCGACTTGCGTAACCTCGAGTTGCTCCTTTGAAGCTTCCACCGGCTATAGTCGTCACGGGCAGCGTTGCTGAAACCCACTTCCTCGTTGCGACGCTTCCTGGACCTCGGGATGCAGATCCATGACCGCCACTCACGCAAGCGAATGTCTGTACCCATCACGAAAAAGGCCGAAATCATGGCCAGACATGAGGCTACGAGCGACAGAACCGTGTAGCCTCCGGAGTAGCTGAGCGCCAGAGAGGCGTGCTCCGGGCCCGGAAGATGGAGTGCCAGAGACTGGTTGCCGACAAAATGCATGGCGAAGGTGGAGACCGCGCCGAAGCATATCCCAGCTGTTGCGAGGAGGATGATGTTTGACAGACCACGGTTCGATGTACGACGGATGAGGAGTTCGAGCGTGCAGAGTGATCCAACAAAGGAAATGAGGTACGAGAGGACGATGAAGCCCGGCGACATTGTTTGTCCCAGGACCACCATGTCCTTGGGTACAGAGACGTGTCCTCCTACATTACGATGTTCGTGGTCGAGTGTAGGCCAGTCGTCGCGCTTGTGAGTCGTTACAAGATGCTCGGCAAAGCGCACTGTGGCTTGAAGCGCATTGATAGCGTCAATGACAGGGCCGGACGGCTCAGACTCGTTGTAACTGGCGGCTCGCACAACAACTGGTCGCAATGGTGGCGGGTCATGTCCGACAGAGATGGGTCGATGTGGGTCATAACCTCGGGATGGAGGCATCAAGCGGGGGAGGGGGGAAGCGGCAGCAAGGTATGGTACTGCGAGTGTGAGGACCAGAGCTGCCGCCGCTCTCGACACCTTGCGACGGCGGCGACCAGGCAGCGGAGCCCTCGGTACCCACGGCCGCGGCGGCGGCGCAGCCGCTAGCCGCGACGAGGACGCTACAGGCTCGTGCTGGTACATAGCGCCTGTCGTCAGCTTCTGTGACCACTAGGCAGATGTAGTGAGGAGTGTGGTAGTTTAAAGCAGCAGCGGTTCGTCGCAGTTGCTACTCGGTGGCTGAGACGAATGTGTCGCAGGCTTCGTCCATAAGATATGCACACGATGTGCGCAGAGGGCTGGAGCAGAACAAGACAATGGCACTGTACTCACCCGTGCAGAGCAGCGCCAGTACGGCGTACTCAGAGCAGCACAGCGGCGCAGCGGAGGTCCAGGCAATCAACAGCTGTTGCTGCCAATCGCCCCTTCGTCCAGCCGTGCCCGAGCCCCAGCGCAGAGCAAGCAGCAGCTGCAAGCGAGCCAGCGCGCAGCTACCTGCTTCTCCTCCCAGTCACTCAGATCGCTGCGTGAATCGAACAGATGGAGGGGCAAAAGGAGTGGACGAGTGTGCGATGGGCGATGGTCGACCGAAGTGATCGAAAACAGGAATTAATGGCGTTCAGATCGGCGGGCGTGTGTGTGTGTGTACGGGACCCAGCGATGGCGAGTGTGGCAAAGATGGTGGCGAGAACCACTGCAAGAGTGGCACTGGGCGTGATAATGAGAGTGGAAGATGCACAGCGGCGAGGACAGTTGAGTAAATGCGACAAAGGTCGACGTCAGGAGCGTGCGTGCAATCGATCGATCGAGTGAGCAAGCGAGCGAGCGAGCGGTCACCAACTACCTCGATGCCGCGTGCGTAATTGTCGAGGTTATGTAGTGGAAGTGGTAAAGCGACAGAAACGTTGTTAAGGATGAGTCGTCGATAGTAAGAAGTCAGAAGGTGCAGAGTCGAACACCTGTAGCAGGAACTGTGACATGAAGCACAGCAGCAGGTCATTGAGCCTGCCGGCACTCTCGTTACGACAGCTGTATTCTCTGCGCTACTTCTGAGCCACATGTCTCCTGACTCTGCACTAGCTGCACTCTGCAGCTCTGCATGATCCTCAGCACTGTAGGAGCAATGGCTCGTCCCTTCACCTGTCTTTCTGGCGCCTGCGACTCGAGCTCTGGTGCCCAGCTAATGTGTCACCTACCATGCCCGTCGATATTCCGACTACTATCCGTCGTACTGAAAGCAGCGCCGACTTTCTCACATCACTACTACCGCTCGACCATTCCTATGACTTCCCAATTCATGCTTCTTGCTCCCTGCCTTATGTGCGCCTTGATCCAGCTCCCCTGTTCCCTCAGCAGTAAACCCTGTACTCGATACCATCGGGAGGTCGCAGCAAGTACTTATGCGTCCTCATCGTCCAAAGACTGCAGCAACCATACCATCCACGGTCAGGTGTTCGTCGACGTCGTAATCCCAATTCTCCTCACTCTCCTCATCCTCCTCACCGTCTGCGCTCTCCCAAGGGTCCTGCTCATATGTGCCTCGCGCTCCAGACATTAAACGCAGGTGATCGAAAACTGCGATCGACCGACAAAACATCGGCAGCGGGGTCCGGCGGCACGGTAGAACTCTACAGTCTCCCGACCGAGCACGTTAGTCGGGGATACCTGGGCAGCGGCACAGCAGCACAGCAGCACTCCTAGGGACACTGCAGCCCTACAGCCCGATTGTCAAATGGCCATTTTCGCTTTCGGCATGGGCGTCGAGAAGAAAGCAAAGTCCAAACTCTATCAGACCCTGTTCCCGCTACGACTGGCAGTAACCTCTCCTTTTGACCTGCCCAGTCATAGCTGATAGCGCGTGAGACATGCCTGGTTCCAGAGCGAAGGAGCAAACCCGGCAGCCGAGGTGGCTATAGGACGTGACTAAATCAGCGGGAGGCGTGCGGGGGCTAGTGCTGCTGGCCGCGACTAGGACATGCCCGTGATTCTGAATAGTAGGGTGGGCCACACGAGCTGTCCAGGAGCTAGGAATAGATCAGTCACTAGATGCTGTTGACATTCATTGCCTAGGTTGCTCTCTCGACTGGGTGAAACGTCGTGCCCAGATGCTGCTTGCAAGCTTCAAGAAAGTGAGCCTTGCCATCTGCCACAACGGGTGAAACGTGGTTGACCTGCCGCATCGGTGACCTGATCAGAGCACAGCATCCTGTTCGTGCTCACTGTCCATATCTGGTGACTCACCGCAACACCTGCATGCCAAGGGCGTAGTTTTGCACACTTTATACTCATGCTCAACCCATACCCATACCTCGCATGCTAGAGGGCCCTCAGCAGGGCTAAACTCGATGAGACATGACATTGACAATGGCGCCGCGAAGCTCGGATGATAGCACCGAAACACTGAGTGCGGAATGCAGATGGAAGGAATGGACCGGACCCTCTCACTGTAATGTGGCAGCTGAACACTGCTCCAGGGGGGGAGGGGCCCACTGGAGGTGACTGCGTACAAGGCTGCAGTCTGGAAGTGGCTGTGGTCGACGCTCGAGGCTATCGTTACATTGTTCAAGATGGCGGATTAACATGAGTAGGCGTGTGGCGAAGCGATTGAGCGTGCGTCGGCCAGATGTGGCAGTGAGTCAAACGCAGGAGTCGAGACCAGGGTGTAGATAGCGATCTGAGATTCAGCTCTTGAGTCACTGATAACTCACGGGTGCAGCATGTATGTATGCATTTTAGCCAAGCATCTCATACTTGTCGATGCGCATAAGTTCAGTCATTCTCAGACTCACAAATCTTGGTGCTCTGGAAGGAAGTCACAGTCATTGCGTAACACCTCCTCCTCGACTCGATGCAAGCAGCGGTGCAGAGAACACATGCGGCTTTCGTCAAGTAGTAACCAGTACGTGTTGGCTGGTAGTCTGATAGGAATGAAACATATTCGACGCCTGCTCGCGTCGTGGGCTATGGTGAGACAACCCGATCGATCGCATTATGCTTGTTCAGAACAACAGATCCAGACTGGTGCTAGATTCGCCATAGTCGTCGCTTATCAGGTAGTTGAGACACGATGGAAGGATTCGACGGCCCAGACTTCAAAGTGCCACGACCAGTGGTAGATGTTGAATGGCAGATCCCATACGCAGACGCGCCGCAAATGGCCGGATGACTTGTGAGCAGAGGTGATAGTGGTGTGGTGAATCAAAGCGCAAGTATTGATATTGAGAGAGGCAGTGCTGAGAGCAGGGACGAAGGGTGAGACGAGACAGTAATGAAGGATCAAATGATAAGGAGAGTCTTTATCCAGCCTGAAAGCAATCTACAGTACTGGAATTTGGTCATTTTGATCTGCGGCTTTTCTTTCCTCAGTGAGACTAGCAAAGAAACAAGCAAAGCCATGTGGATGTACTGATTCATGTCTGCTGTGACTATTTGATTCTGCTATACGTATGACGACAACCCAGATACCTTACAACATATCACGAAACGCGAACAACGTGCTACCATCCGTCACTCTTCAACTTTCAGATCAATTACACAAGAACCGCCGGTTCAGACAGTGCTGTTGTCAGCAATGGAACTCATGTACATACATCCGGATGCGAGAGGGGGGAAGGCAGTTAAGGCGGCATGGAGCATGCGACAAACGCCTGCATCAGAACGTCTGACACAGGACTCCTGCCTTTATATCTCTGCCTAGATCGAGCTGCAGTCGTTGTTCGGACGATTCCCCAGCTCGCTGTGACTGCAGCGCATGGCCATCAATCAGCCGAGCAGCCAATGTGTTCGGTTGAAGTCGGTGGCACGCTCGCTCGCCCGGCCTCGCCGGACCGAGCTCTCTACTCACCACATCGCGACAGAACGTCGGCCACGAGTACAATATCGACCTGCGCGGGATCTCGTCCTCGACGAGCTTGAGCGCCTGCGGATCCCTCACACCAGCGGCCTCTGCCTCTTTCCGTTTCGCGGCGCGTGCCTCCTCCTCTTCGCGTGCGAGCTCAACCTCCCACCCGAATAGCTCGTGGAAGAACCTCAGGTTTGGCTGGATGAGCACATTGAGCCGCCGTGCCCGCGTCATGAGGTATGCGTCCATCAGCCCCATGTGCTGGTACTTCATAAGGTAGGCCATCTAGTGTAAGCCATAGTTTCATCGCGATCTAATCAACACCACTCTGTACTCACCACAATGCTCGCACTGCGCGACACACCAACTCGACAGTGCACGAGTATCGAGCCACCAGCGGCGCGGGCCTGCTCCATCCACACGCAGGCGCGTGCGATCATCGGACGCAGGGGGTCGTTGCCGTCGTCGCGGACATTGGCGAGGTCGAGTCTGGGGTCAGTCCAAGTTCGAGAGCATTCGATATGTGCATGAGCATGACCTGAATGCAGATGCAGATGCGCACAGACGCGTACTGGCCCAATGACATAGCGGGCTGAGTGCGCGGATCATGCAGTCGAAGGATGATTACTCTGTCGCACGCCCAAACCCTACTCACACTTGAATCCTCCCCGCCCTCGCTTCGATCCCCAGCGCATTGCCAGAACACCCTCCAACGTAATCCTCGCAATCTAACAAACTCTCCCCGACTGACACGACATGAGTAATCCCCAGCGACTTCAGCATCGCAGCATTGCCCGCGTGCTCCAGGTTCCCAAGGTACAAGAATGGCAGAATCCTCGATGGGAAACCGTCGAACCGCCTGTCCTCGAACCATATTGGCGGCTCGCGCTCGCGATCCCGCTCGAACAGCCCCACAGCGTTTCGCGCGCTGCCCCTTTCCCGCTGACTCCGCCGCTGGCCATCCCGGTGCTCCTTGTCGCCGTCGCGCTCGTCGTCGCGGCGCATGAAGCCCCAGTTCTTCCAGCGCGACGAGGAGCTCGACGTTGGGCTCGTCGGCGACTGTGGGGACGCACTGCCATTTGCGCGGGTCTGCGGGGAGGATTTGCTCGCCCGCTCGCGGCGCTCCTGAGCTAGCCGGGCCTCGACGCGGTGCAGCAGGGGTCGGTCAGTGGGGTAGAGGAAGAAGCTGCGGCCTGCGGTGACCTGGAGATGAAGGTAGGCTTCGGGGAGGGAGACGCCGAGCGCGGCCATGATGTAGCTCAGCACAAGGATGCTACTCTCGGTGTAGCCGTCTTGGCAGTGGACGAGCACCGTGCGCTTGATGCCGCTCTTGTCGCGGCCCTCGACAATCCGCCGCAGGAACGTCACCAGCTCGACGACTTTCTCCGTCATCGTGGCGAGGTTGCGCATCTGCCCAGTTATGGTCCGGCACGAGCCTGCACAGTCGAGCGGCACGTAGTGGTTCTCCGCTGCGTGCTGTTGGGTGTAGAGGTGGGTCTCATCAGGTGATGTAGACAGCGCGGCGGCTGGGGCTTGTTGTTGTTGCTGCTGCTGCTGCTGCGAGGCAGTGCCACCTGGTGAACTCGGTGTCGAGCCTGTACCACTCGTCGCACCAGGGGTGAGGAGATTGCGCAGTGCCATGGTAGCTGGCGATGACGTCCAGCTCGATTGCGCCTCAGCAGGCATGCCGCGTATCCGGTCGAGCGCCAGCAGCTGGCGATATGCGACTGCTATCGCTGCTGATGTGGGCATATCAGACATCTCAGACGCCTTGACACACAGGTCGAACTGTACACTCGCTCCCGCGCCATCATCAGCCCCGCCGGGGACATCTGTGTCGTTGCCGACCCAGAAACCCTCGCATACTTCCGTCGCGCGCGTCATCTGGCGCGACTCGTACGCCTCGCGCTCGAACAGGTCGACGAGGCGCGAGTTGGCAGTCTGCACACCACGGCTGTCGATATTGACCAGTGAGGGGCAGAACCGCTCGACCTTGGCAAACGGCTCGACGAGCACCCATACGCCATACTTTACTGGCCTGTTTACGCCCTCTCCCTCACCACGGTCCTGGTGGTGTGCGTAGAACTCCTCGTAGCGCTGGTGGTAGAGCTCATTCTGCGCATGCGCGATCGCCTCTGCGACTTCCAGCACGCCTGGTCCAACCCCGTTCTTCGTGTACACGATAATGTCGGACAGGGTGGCATACTTGATCTGCTGTATGTGCAGATTGCGCAGATTGATCTGGTTCGGCAAACGCGCAGGGCGGAAGTGGCCGACTGGCCGATTGTGGCTGTTGCCATTCTCGTTGCCATTGCGCCAGCTTCGCAGGTATGACGAACGCCTCCGCCCAGGCGGGGGGTACATGGGCAGCTCGAAGACGTCCTGGGCATGCACAGCGTTGAGCAGGATGCATGAGGGGCCCTGGTCCTCGTCTGAGACGTACGACTCGTCCGACTCCGAGTCAGTGCCCGTGTCGGCTGTCATGCCTGGCGGGGACAGTGACGGGCTCATACCGGGGAACACAGATGTGTCCGACGCCGATCCCGGACTTGTGCCCGTTGCGGCGGCGATGCGCTTATCGGCTGTAGGGTGCATGGCCACGTCCATATCATCAGCCGAGCTGTTGCTGCCCCGATCGCTGTCAATCTCATTCACAACAATGTTGCCCTCGAATTTGCGCTTTTCGCTCGCAGGGGGTGTCATGGGTCCCACTGACTCTGCTGCCGTAGTTGCCGTAGTCATCGAGGATGCGATTTCTGTCCCACTGCCTGAATTACCTGACCGTGACGACGATCCGGACCCAGATCCGGCTCCCTGATCACGCCGTGGAGGCGGCAGATCGAATCCCGACAGGTCTGTGTTGGCACCACCACCAGCACGGTTCTGTGGTGTGGGGACATCTAGGGGTTGTGTTGATGTCGCTACGGGGGAGGTGGCAAGAGGCTGCTTGTCGAGCGGGTGAGGAGGGGCCACAACAACAGTCAGCCCGCGGAAGGGAGGGGGCTCAAACGGCGGGGCGTAGCCAAAGAACGCGGCCATCTCACGGCCCTTCATGCCGTCGTCGGCAATACCATGCAGCCAGGGGAACATGACCTGGCTGGGCGTGTCGAGCATAGAATGGCGCTCGATGAGGGCCGGGAGCTCCTCCATACCGACGAGGCGGACGCCAGGGCGCACCTCTGGCCGTTCCTCCTCGAGGCCCCACTTCGGCATGCCCCAAACTGCAGAGTCGTCGGACGTGGGCACGCCGAGCTCTGGGATGGGGACCTCGACCTCGTCGATGTCCATCGGTTCGTGCTCATGCTGATGCTCTGCAGCACCTGGCCGTTGCTGTTGCTGCTGCTGCTGGTCAAGCTGCTGATCCCGCTGCGGGGGCAGTGTGAGATCAGGCTCGAAATGAGGGCTGGCGCCGAGACCCGGTGATGAGAGCGGGCTGACCTCGCCACTGCTTGGGAGGTTGAGATGCTTGAGTGTCGGCCCGTCCGCGACGTGCGGTGGCACATCGCCTGCAAAACCCAGTGGATGGGGCTTGCGGGGTGTCGTATCTGCACTACATGACCCACCGATGGGTGTCTCGCGTCGTGGGATGGGTGTATGTGAGTGTGAGAGGACTGCTTCTGAGGAGCGGCAGCGCTCCATGCCCAAAGCAGAGGGTACGAGCTCGCCTTGGAGGGGTATGAGGTGCGTTGTGTTGACAGGGGTGGGTGGTGCTGAGATAGTGTGCAGCGCGCTGGCGAGGTGCGCTGCAACATTGTGAGCAGGACCGACGCCAGGCGGAGGAGTAGCTGGGCGAGAGTGCAGGCGTGCAGAGGAGGGTGGTGTCGAGTCGCCGCGCACTGGCGTCGAGGAGCGCGATACGCCTCGACTATAGCGCGCCGCCGGGGGCGGGAGGGGAGTGACCACGGACATTGTCACCGATGGAGCGAGTCACGGCGAGCACAGCGAGCCGGGACGAGCTACAGCGGTGGGCGTGGGGTAGAGGTGTGTTCCAGGCTGTCGACGCCGAGGATTCGCACGAGATCCTCCTTGTCAGTAAATATGACCTGATGGCGAATCTGATTGCCTGCGGGTAGACAAGCAGGGTCGTGGGCGTCCTTGTTGCAGTCGGCGGGTGTTGAAGAGTAGTGCAGTGACTGTATCGTGTGAGCTGGCTCCATGTAACGAGGACTCACACCACTGGAATGGACTACTGTGCAATTGGTAGTAGCAATGCGACGTGACAAGCAATGGGTTCTGCCCCGCGTGGGTTATGACGATGTTGTGATGTGGCGTATCTGCTGCGTCCAGCAACCGAGCATGGACGTGGTGTAGTAGTAGTGCTGCTGTCGTTCGTTGACAATGCCAACTAAAAAGCTACAAGTTGGGTGTGTAACAAGGTGCTGCGACAGTCGGATTAGCAGTAGGTAGGTGATTGATTGCTGCTTGCTGCTTGCTCGATGTGTCGTGTGTCGTGTGGTATGGTGGCCGCCACGATCCATACCCTACAGCAATGGTGGCTAGTGTCTCGTCTCGTCTCGCCTCGCCTCGTCTCGTCTCTGGCTCTGGCTCTGTTCAGATCTGGTTCAGCGCGGAACCAGGGCAGATAGACAGGTATATGCCGGGTCCAAGACTGTATCTCTCAGATGGCGTCTTGAGCGATCCCACCTCCAGTACTCCTACTGGACCAGATCAATTCCGCTTGCAGACAGACAGTTGAGATGTCTTGGAGCCCTACCACCACAGCTCGTCGCAATAGCACTACACTCTGGGTCTTCTTTCATCATCAGTGCCTGTGGGCTGTGGGTGATAGCCGGGTCATGCTCACTATTGCGTCTTTAGCTGGTGCTCCTCTCAATGGTCGATAGCTCGATAGCTCGATAGCTCGATAGCTCGATGCTACGATGCCGTATGTGCCCCGCGGGGAGAGCTCTCGAGCACAGGGCTTGCTGCATTTCTGTGTCGGGCTAACACTCGGTGAGCCCGTTTAAGCGCGGCAGTGAAGGGCTAGCAGCCAGTGGTATTGCGTGGTGCGTGGATTGATCCAAATGCTCCCTCCCTCCCAATGGATGAAGATGCTCTGCTACTGCGCGCGGCAAGATAAACGACGACGACGACCACGAGAGAGGGGAGGAGAGGAGCTAGAGGAGAGGAGAGTTGGCAAAATGGCCAGACTCCACCCTGTCTGACATGCGGGCGGGCACCTTCCCTGGGGGATCATGGGTGAATGGGTGGTCAGCCGCACATTCCCTGCCTAGGTCTTCCTTTTGCTCCGGTAGCGAGATCAGACTTCCTTCATTCATTGCCCATTGCCCATTGCCCACCTGGAGATTGACTGGTCTGTCTGCCGCGCTCTGCTGCTACTGCTCTGCTGGGTCTTAGGTTATCCCGCTCAGCACTCGCTTGTGACTGACACTGATGCTTGCGCGAGTTTATCTTGCATGATCTGGTCGAGCTTGACTTTCGGTATACGCTGAGAGGTTATGTCCTGCAACTGGACAGGTCGACTTGCCCGATGCCTCTGAGCATTTAGGCCCAGATCATCAAGCATCGCCGTTTGTATCGGACGGCTGCTGACATGCAGATGAGTACCTCATCAGCAGATAGTCGAGATCGATCAAGGCATAAGTTAATGGCATACTCGTGGATGGGCTTGCGGCATGGCGTGCTGGGCGCGCCGGTCGGCAATGGCCATGGCCAAACAAATATGGTAGATCTGTGATGGGGACCATCTTACCCCACATCCACTCCTACAATGTGATCCGGGACATCCAGGACATGCTGAGCGACGCTTGGTCCTCTATGAATGCGCAGTAGATCATCATCACAGGTGCGCTAATAGAACCTTGGAGCCTGAGGAGCCTAGGAGCCCCTCTAGGATGTCGCGTGCGTCCACTAACTAATGCCTTGTATGATTGGAGGGCTGCCCGTTCGTGTTGGTCCTCCATCGGCTATCAACTCTATAAGACTACTAACGATCTATACTTGGATCGACGCGAGGCTGAATAGAGTACATACATCTGAGCTCCACTTCAGGCCCCTCCAATGATAGTTGGCTAGCTCACGCGCAACACTTGGAGTATCCCTGCTGCGGCGCGCTCGTGACCACACCCACCCTAGTGCCGGTGCATGAACCGATACGCCTGACTCCCCTTCTCGTCACCAAGTACGCGCCGGACGTCTGCCTCGCTCATGTCCACCAGCTCCCGCACACTCTCCACCTGCCGCATAACGTGCCGCACATTGTGGGCGTTGATGCCAGGGATCGCGCGGAGCATCTCCACGGCCCCCGCATTCTCCACGAGCTCGCCCTGGCTCTCCAAACTCTCCCCCGCACTTCCACTGCCCTTGAGCACGGCGGTCGCCTCGTCTGGCTCGTCATGATTCAGCTTGAGATCGGAAAGAATTTTGACCGATTCATGAGGTGAAGAGCTCCAGATAATTCGCAGTCGTGGAAAGTGCAGTACGAGCAAAACAAGCTTGCTCTGCAGGTAGAATGTGTCGGATACCGATGCCTCGCTTGTTGGCTCGCCTCGTCCTGCTGCCTCTCTCCGTGCGTCCTCTTTCGTCTACAATAAGTCATCAGCCGCCAAGCCAGACGCAAGAAACAGCAGCCTTCATCGCCACGATAATGACTCACTCGCATACCAAACTTGCCTTCCTCGAACTCGATCAGCAGGATACACGTCTCGTAGTGAGCCGTCATGGCTTCGCATTGCGAGTGCCTGCAGGGTCAGCTGGTGTTCCGGGAAAAGCTACGTTGCGTGTGGAGTGAGAACTGCCCGCACGCAGCTGAGCACTGGGGACTCGAGTAGTGCGTCGTATGTAGTCGCTATGCCGCATACAGCTGCTGCTGTAGACTCAACACCACAGCAACCGCCTCCTCCTTGGCATCTTGGCCGTCCACTTGGCCCATTCTGCGTCTCGGCTCGTCATCTATCTATTTGCCACGAACTCGCCAATCTGCCAATGCACTCGCAACATTGGCACAAGCCCATGCGATTGGAATAACACCATCGACGCCAGCGCTTGGTCCCACCACATCGGGGTATTAGCGCATGCCGCCAACCGAGGTCACATGGCCACTGCCACCAAGGCCCCAGGCACTCCAGACTTGCCAACCCACGCCCATGGCCCCACAAGCATATACTCACAGTCGTCCATTTGCCAGACTCGCTTCGAGATCAGGCAGGGCTTTGCGCTCGACACATATCTTGGGTGAGAGGATATAGTCGCCGATAGTGAGCGTCGCCGGCACGACGACGATGCCAGCGGCGTCAATGAGCGATGGGAGCAGAGCTCCCAGCTCGCGGATGTCCACGATGATCTGGAGTCAGCTGGTGCCCATACAAATGTCGCAGGTGCCTTTGCGCGGACAGCAGTTCTATGAAGCCAAAATCCTGTCATATTACTTGGCTGCCTCCCTCGAGTGACTCATGCTCTTGCTGGTCCAAGTGCCACTGCCGGCTGCCACATCGGGCTGTCGCATACAGCTGCCACTCCTTGCTCACAAGCCCGACCCACTGCTCCTGCTGCCACCCCCAACAATGCCTACACCGCCCACACTCCACTCACCTTCGCCACATGCCCCTCCCCACTGCCGCCGGCATTGCGAGACGAGTACGTCGTGCGCTGCCGCACCTGGCTGTCACGCATCGGTGCGCGGGGGTTGTTGTTGAAGATCGGAATGACCATAGTCTGCACCCCTGTCAGCTCTGACTACGCACGAGACCCACCGCCCGGTCTTCAATGAGCTTCTTGAACGCCTCGGCCTCGCGCGCCATCGTGGCAAGGTACCGGTCCTCCTCAAACGAGTTCGTATATGTCATCTGGTACACCCGCAGGGCCAGTCCCGGGTTACAGTTCTTGTACACCTCCAGTCGCCTGATGAACGCCAGATTCGGCTCGTACATGACCACGAATCGCGGCCGCAACTCCTGAAGCAGGATATCGTCGTCCTCGCCGCCATATGGCCGGATTATGATGCTGTCCTCTGGTGCAATTAGGCCATACTCCTCAGTCCAGTCCTCCATGAGCCCTTGTTGGCCAAGCCAGTCGTGCCACTTCGGCTCCAGATCCTCCTCCTCGAGCACGCCAGCGCGCGCGAGGAGGCTTGTAGACGCATCGCCTGCCAGAGGCGGAGGTTGGAGTGGCCTTGGGCCAGGGTCACGCCAGCGCTCTCCCGGTCGCAGTCGAATTCTGCTCCCTCGTGTGTGCTCTCCCGCCATTGGCATCTCCTCGTCCTCATATCCATTCCGCTCCGGCTCCTCTTGCAGGCTCCTGCTGTCAGCTGTGCTACCCACGATTACTTTCATTTACGAATCTACTTACCCGCTCACTGCCCACTGCACGTGTGCGTCTTCGGCCTCCACGTCCCCGTTGAAAGCAGACAGCTCGCGCAACACGGACTCCTTGATTCCCCTGTAGGTCAGCTTCGTATATCATCTCTTAGTGCTCCACGTACGGCTCAGCTCTGGCTCCATGTGCCGGGGCGCCAGCACGCATTCGCCGCCTCTTGTACGATGGCTGCCCTCTCCGCGCCTCTGCGAGACGCTTCGTTTCCATGCCCGACTTGCTCATAGCCACCTCGTCAGCGCCTTCGCCCTCGTACCGCGCCGGATTGGACAGCTTCTGCCCCTGCTTCTCGTGCATCCAGTTGCTTAGGAACAGCGTCTGCATCATCTTGCGTCCTGCGTGCTCGCCGAATGGCGGGTCTGTTTTCTCCATCGTGGTGAGGTACTGCCTCAGCTGCAGGCATGTGCGGTCAGACGAGCACATGACGAGGACGGTGTTGTTGCCTGGTTGGTCTGGAATCAGCACTGCCGAGGCTCAGATTGGCAGTAGGTTGAGCTCAAATGATTGAAGCTCATCATCCCTCACGTTGCTGCGTGGCACAAACTCCCTAGCTACTCACCTGCATGCGAATCTGCCACTCGAGCAATCGTATCCTCGATCTCCTTGAGCACACGCGCCAGCAGAACCCACTTCGGCTGCTCCTCCAGCACCGGCTGGTGGCCCTTCCGCATTCGACTTGCCACACGCCGATCCAGATCCGTTTCGAGGCTGAACACAACAGGCCGGAACACAGGCGGCTCGCTCGAGCTCGCCCCGCGTAGTTCGTCATCGTCATCGCCATCAATGCCTCCACCATTGGCTCCATTGCTTGGACGCCGCTCCATCTGCGACTGTGCCAGCTCCATGAGCACCTCGTCCTCGTCCTCTTCTGGTATTGGCTCGCCGCCTACTGGGGCATCCATGCGCTCCTGCAGCTCGCGTGCCGCCTCCATGTCCTCGGCGTACTCTTCTGCCGGATCGATGTGCACCTCTCCATCTGGGATCTCGGTGGTCGCGGTTCCGCCTAGTGTGAGCTTCGGACGTGATACGCGACGCTGCGATGCCTCGACGAGCAGTGCTGCAGCTTTGGCATTGAACCAGTCGTGCACGAACTGCCCTGGGCCTGACGTCTTCCTTTGTGCCAGGAAGTGTTGTCGTTGCAGGGTGTTGATGTACGCTGCGAATGTGGCAGAGTCGTACTCCAACAGCCAGGTCTGCAGGTCTCGTAGTTCTGCCAGTGCCTGCACATGAATCTTGGTCTTGACTCCGACCTTGTGCCACACTGGCCTGAGGCGTAAAAACACGATCGTGTCAAAGCTCTTGAATTGAGCGTTGCGTACAGTCAGATCCTCAAGGTCGAGGTTCTGTCATCAACATCGTACTGGCCGACCACGACCTACCAGAGAGTGGTCACGCTTCAACTCGACCAGCATAGCCTCCATACACTCTGTGATCGCGTCTTGACATTGCCTCATGAGGTCGGTCATGGGCTGATACATCTCGACGACCTCGGCTTGACGTGTCTTGAGTGCGGTTTTGACCTCCTCAGCGTATCTGCGGTCAGTAGTCATCAGTGTCGTCCGACCCACCTCGGACGAATGATCACGCTTGTCATGTTGAGGTTCACGAGCATTTCTTTCATGGGTGAAAGTCCATGTGCAAACACCTCGGGCTCATCTGAAAATGCTTTGCAGAATCCGCTCTGATGTCAGTGTTTTCCACTCGATCCATTTGTCTGCAAAGTGCACAACAAAGCGAACTCACTTGGTTCTTCCTGCGATACAGACGTACAGCAAACTCCTCCAAACTGCCCTGCTTGACTCTTCAGGTAAGTCTTGCCCTGACACCACCAATAGCACACCAACACTCACGTCTCCGCATGAAGCACCACGATTCCAGTGATGAGGTCAACCGGCACTGTGTCCTCTGTTCGTCAGCCTCCTTACTCCGTCGCACTCACTCAGCAGATCGGTCACCAAGATCTTGCTCGTGATGCTGAACAGCCCTCCACGCCGGTACATATCCTGCCTTTCCTTTACGCTCATTTCGTACGTCAATATGCACAGCCCTGGTTCCCGCACGCCCATGATCGACAGTTCGTCGCCGATACCCGCCTCGTCCTCCGGCCGCGCATTGATCTGGCCTCAGCACCTCACACGCCCGAACACCTCCAGACCGACGTACAACAATGACCAGATCCTCCTTCCTGTCATATGTTTTGAGCAACGCAGTAACAATCTATGTATGTTAGCATCCTCTTCATATCTACTACCTCCACTCTTTCTCGACACCACCTCCACTCACGCGCCGCAGTCCCAGCCCTTTCGCAAGAATCAGCAGATCGTCTTTCTGTGGCCGACATATCTCTCGGATGATGCTCTTGTGGAACGAGAGATATGGGATATGCCTCGCCATCGTCGGCGGCGTGCAAGTCGTCCTCGACGATGTCAACAACACCAAGACGCCAACTTCCTACTCCTCAGCTCATCTATGAAGTCATCTGTTCATCTCTCCCACGGTGACTTCGGTGGAGGCCGGCATGTTCAACAAAAGTCGGAAGATCGAGCGTTTCGAGCCTCTATTGTCAACAAACGACCCATACAGCGACATCGGTATCATGCTCGCCCTTCGTCTTCGTGTCGCCTCGCGCGCAGCAACTACGTCTGCTACTCGAGCGTTCTCCGCGTCCGCTCTGTCGTTCAGCGAGCGCTCTGCCCTGGAGGGCCGCCTGCGCGATGGCCTCAAGACAGCGATGAAGGCGCGGGATCGTGCAGCTGTGTCGGCGCTGAAGGCAATCATCGCGGACGTGACATACGCGCAGAAGCTGAGTGCGAACCCGACGGAGCCGGCAGCACAAGAGGCGGTCATCACAGCGATCAAGAAGGGCATCGAGAAGAGGGTGGGTTGAGGTGTAGGACCTTGAGCTAACATCAGAAAGCAGCTGCCGAATCATACGCTCCTGGATCTCCATCAGCCCACGAGGAGAACTACGCGGAACTGATGAACGAGATCAAGCTTTTGTCGAGCTACATGCCCGCTGCGCCAACACCGGAAGCCGTCCAGGCTATCATCGACGAGATCGTGGCTGGTCTGAGTGCGGAGGTCAAGGCGAGCAAGGCTGCGACGGGAACGGTGATGCGCGCACTGTGGGAGAAGCTCGGCGACGCACGCGCTGCTGTGGACAAGAAGGACGTCGCAGCAAGGGTGAGCCAGGCGCTCAAGGCGTAGGTGGGCATTAGATGTACATACATGCATGGGTAAATGGTATGCTCAAAGTGCAGTGGTTTATGACTGTGTGAGAATGATATGGTTCTACGATTGCTCAAGATCTGATGGACCTCTAGGAAGCTTTGCGAAGCTACGCTCCAGATCCTCCAAAAGATCCCACTGTGCCCATCCGGCAGCTACGGCGTGCGTGCACATCCAAGCACGCGCCAGCTCCTCGTCCACGCTGCCTGTAGCGCTCGGACGAGCGCTGGGCTCCGACCGAGGCCGTGCATCTCTTGCACCCTTCCACCTGGCGCCTAGCGTCCAGATATCCCCTCCAGCCGCCGTGCCGTCGCCGTAGAAACCCTCGGTGATCGGCACCGGCGCCAGTGCCTTATCAGCTACGGCCTTGGTCCAGTACCACTCTGCCGCAGACACTGCGGCTCGTGCAAAGTCTCTCAGCACGGAGATATCGTCGCTGGTGAGGTGCTCCTCTATGAGTGCCAGAAGCGCGAATGCCCAACGTGCATGGCTGGCTGGTAGCGGGTTGATCGGCTCGTCGGCATATGCGTCGTCGTTATGTTCGGCTGACTCGAGCGTCGCTGTGACGTAAAACGTCAGATGTCGTATGATCTGGAGTATTGAAGGCTATTGTCAGACTGTAAGTTCCGATGATCGCTCACAGTGTTTAATGTGCTAAGCACACTGAGAGTAGGTTCTCGAGGAACAAGTGTAGGTGCGTTCACCACTGCCTCCTCCTCCTCATCTTGAGGCTCGTTGATGGCTGCCTCCTCGTCCACCTCCATTACATCTGCGTTCTCAATCTCCTCCTCGACTACCCGCTCATCCGCACGCCCCTTGCCCTTACCCTCCTTTTGTGGCACCCCTTGAATGTATCCCAGCCACCCTACAGCGTCCCTCGGCTTCGGCAGGTCTGGATCCAGTTCATTGCGGGGCAGTGCCTGCAAGTGCGCCCGGTATGCCTTGAAGTGCGCGGCGTACAACGTCTCCCATGACTCGCGTGGCAGTGCAGGATGCCGTCCCGCCTTAGACGTTTCCGGTACCACCTCTGCTTGCTCTTGAATAAGATGTGCTGGCGGCTTGACCCGTTTGTAGAAAGGCAACGCAGAAGCTTCGCGACTGAAGTCAGATAGCATACAATGCAACACCTCACCTAGCCAGTGCAAGGTACGTCGCGCCATCGCTGGCATCGCCCTCAAAGTCATCAGGCAGGACAGCAATCGGCAATGCCTGTCCAGCTACTGTCCATGGCGCGTCCTCCTCTTCTCCCTCCTCCGCTCCGGCCACAGCTGCAACAGCAGTCGCGCTAGACCCAGCCTCCTCTCCCACCACCGCCTCCTTCGCAGCGAGATAGGACGGAGCAGCGTCCACCGCAGCAGCTGCCTGCACCCTGTCCTCGTCGTGCTTCCGTTTGCGCCGCTTCGACTGTTGTCCTGGGCGCGGCATGGCGGTCCTCGCTACTCTCTCCGTTGACAGAGTGGATGGGTTGCTGTCGAATGTTGCAGTTCCTTGACTTTTGGGTGGCAACGGCATTGATAACGTCGCGTGGAAATGCCTCCGCTGATGTTGTCAATCAGAGGTGTCCGAGTCGAGCGTCTTCATAAAAGTCGGCGACGACAGCCACAGCGACGTTCTGCACCCTCCATTGATCTAGCTCAGACACGATGAGCACCTTCGGCACCCTTTACCGCGTCACGACGTACGGCGAGAGCCACTGCAAGTCCGTTGGCTGCATTGTCGATGGCGTCCCCCCTGGTCTCGAACTCACCGAGGAGGATATCCAGACGCAGCTGAGCCGCCGGCGACCAGGCCAGAGCGATATCACCACTGCTGTGAGTGAGAAAGGTGGGAGGGCGGCAGAAGTGTGCAGAAGAATTGGGTCTGTGTTGTAATGACACAACATGCACCGACTTCTCCTTGCTCTGTATCCACTGTCATGCACCACGGCTGACCCCAGCGCTCCGAGTTCGACACTGTCCACCTGCAGAGCGGTACTGAGCACGGCGTTACCCTCGGTACACCCATCGGACTCCTTGTGCACAACAAGGACCAGCGCCCGCACGACTACGCCGAGACAGACCTCTACCCCCGCCCCTCGCACGCCGACTACACTTACCTGGCCAAGTACGGCATCAAAGCGTCGTCTGGTGGTGGACGTGCATCGGCGCGTGAGACTATCGGACGCGTGGCAGCTGGTGCTATCGCCGAGAAGTTTCTCAAGCAGGCTTATGGAGTTGAGATCGTCGCGTTCGTGGGCTCTGTTGGCCCTGTCGCACTCCCCTTCGCGCAGGAGGAGGACGAGGTCCTCGGCAAGGAGTACCTTGACCTCGTGAAGAGCGTTACTCGTGAGACTGTCGACAAGGAGATCACCCGTTGCCCGCACAAGGCGACAAGCGAGAAGATGGAGGAGGTCATCCGTGCCGCCAAGGCAAGGGAGGACTCGCTCGGCGGCACTATCACTTGCGTGATCCGCAACTGCCCTCTTGGACTCGGCGAGCCATGCTTCGACAAGCTCGAGGCTGTTCTCGGACATGCTATGCTGTCTATTCCCTCGACAAAGGGCTTTGAGATTGGCTCGGGCTTCCGTGGTACCAAGTTTCCCGGTTCCCAACACAATGACCCATTCGCTGCCGACCCGATCAACAAGGAGGACAACCGCCTGCGCACGATCACCAACTGGTCTGGCGGTATCCAGGGTGGTATCTCGAACGGCGAGGACATCTATTTCCGCGTCGCGTTCAAGCCCCCCGCAACGATCTCCCAGGCACAGCAGACAGCCCAGTACGATGGAACAGATGGAACGCTCGAGGCGAAGGGTCGCCACGACCCATGTGTCGTGCCCCGTGCGGTGCCCATCGTGGAGACTATGGCTGCTATTGCCATCATGGAGTGAGTACGAGGGTGTACCTAAAGAGCTCTACCTTCACATGAAGGGTGTGGGAGGCAGTGGTAGACCAGTGGCAGTGTTAGTCACCTATCCTTGACTTATTCGCCGCGCTTCCAGTGGCCCTAGATCAATGATCGAGCCTGGGTGCGCTGCCAGTAGCCCGTGCGCGTTGCCTGCCGTCTGGCTCTCTGGCTGCGCTCGCTGTCTCGGTACTCATTTCTCGACAGTAAGCTAACCTCAGCATGGTCTTGCAGCAGAACGCCCGCCGCGCAACGGCGTCACTCCTCCCACCAGTGACCAGTCTGCCGCCAACCATGGTCTTCCCAGGCCAGCGCAAGCAGTAAAAGTACAGTAGACTATCGTAGATTGTGTCAATTGCACTAGCAAGCATATGCTTACTCCCCCTTATGCATGACACTGGATTTCCGGCGATCACGGTACAGGTGCAGTGGCATCCGAGTTCCAAACAATGTGACAGCAGAAGTACAACTCGGTC
The DNA here is from genome assembly GCA_002335625.1 of Cutaneotrichosporon cyanovorans. NCBI lineage: Eukaryota > Fungi > Basidiomycota > Tremellomycetes > Trichosporonales > Trichosporonaceae > Cutaneotrichosporon > Cutaneotrichosporon cyanovorans. Next base: position 133,599 of record BEDZ01000015.1, on the reverse strand, counting down.
ACATCGAGGTGTCTTGATGTTTAAGATATCAACAAAGCTGTATCATGTTCACTGTTCCCAGCTTGATGACAGATAAAGCAGCTTTTGCTCACACAGGATTGTACATTTATACTGTATACACAAGAGGTGTCGAATACTTGAGCCGAGAAGGAAACGTCCACTTCACTTTCCGCTACGACCCTGCTCACCCGTCCCAATCGTAGCCATACCCGAGAGACGCATCATACGTCTCGCGCTCCTCCGCAACGCGCTGCGGATTCGTGCTGGCCTGATCGAAACCAATGAGACGTAAGCCCACATCACGGCCGTACGTTGCATCGTAGGCCTTCTCTAGATCATCTGCAGCGAGGCCGTTGCCGATGCGGACGTGCCGTGCTTTGATAAGACCGTGAGCAATACCAGCATCATGTAGAGTGTGGTACAGCCGCCTTACGTGCAACTTCAAGAAGTATGGTATGGATGACGACTCGCCGGTGGGATCAGCCAAGCTGTAACCCACATCTTCGAGGAGGCTAACCCACAGGTCGTCACAGTGGTACAGCCCATACCAGAGGGGAACGATCTTACCCTGCAATTGCTTGGCAGGTCCTTCATAGATTGTAGCCTCGTGCTTGATGCGTGCCTCGAGCTCTTCCTTGGTGCACTTGTGGTCGTCATTGACGTTGCAGATGCGGACGACCAACTTGACGACAGGTTTGGCATCATCGGCCGACGCGTTCGAGGATGAGGCGGCTCTGGCATCTTCCTCCTGCACGTCCCAGTAGCTCGGGTCCCACATGAATCGAACTGACTCGCTGTCCGCCACCATTTCAGCTTTCATAATTGCTGAGTATGCTGCCCAGGTACTGCCAGTTGCCAGGCGCCGACCAAGCTGCACAGACAATGCGGTCCTGTCATGAGGGTGGTCAGTGACTTCAGTCTCGGTGGGGGCGTTGCGGTAGCGAACGAACGTCTGAGCCGTGATCTGCTCCAAGCCCCTAGGCAGGAAGTGTCGTCCGGGACGAGAAGGAACACGTCGAGGCAGTTTGATGACGATCTTAGCACCCTGGAGTGAGTCATGATACCGGCACTAACTAACGATAGGGATGCGGTCACGGATCGGGTCCAACTCGAGGTTGAGAGCAGAGACGATGTCGTTCGGGATGTTGACATCTTCAAAGGAGATGGTCGGTTCAGTACCCTGGGGGGCAGGAAGGTTGCTCAGAGCGACTCCGAACAACGTCGCGGGGAAAATGGGGAAGGGGAGGCCAGGCGCGTCGCACGACAGAGGCTTAGTGATGAGGAGTCTGTCACAGGCAGCCAGATAGCAGACGATGAACGTGTCTGTGTTGCTCAGGAGCAGCCATCGACATTTGTGCCAGTGAGCCAGACTCCATAGCCGAAGCATGATTCTCCTCATGTCGTTGGTTACCATGGTGTTGTTAGAGTCGACGTCGCCATGCCTAAGATCGAGGGTGACATCGGCGTTCCTCGCTGCAGAGTACAAGCCGTGCATGTCGCTGTCGCAGAGTTCGGAAGGACCCTCCCACATGACCAGCGACCTCACAGGCTTATTGCGTTGCTGGCAAATCCAGTGCCTTCGAGACAGTTGAGGGATCCGTCTGTACCCTTCCCAAGATACTGCTGCTTCCACCTTGCCATCGACAAAGAGCGCGGGATCCTCCAACAAGCAGTTGACTGGGTACGCGATGTGTGCCAGCCCTGAAGCGATAACGTCGTCCTCGGTGCCAAGGTCTCTAGTGATCGGTTTGTAGTCGATATACCTGCGTTGGAAGTCTGCCACAGGACCAGTGAAAGATGGCAGATGTTCCTTGATTCTCGCCTTGACATGCCTTTCGATGACATCGTGCAATGAAGCCACTGCGATGTGTAGCGTCCGGAGGGCGGGTACTGCAGTCGAAGGGATGGGAGTGACGGTTTGTGTCGAGGTCGTCTCGGGTTGCGACGAGGGATCTGCTTGCATATTACTGGTCATTAGTGCTGGGGAAGGTCGAAGAACCTACTTGTGCTCTGCTCTGGCGTTATGCACAAGCTGGAGGAGCGCATCAGGATCACTCATGTGGCGCTCAACGAGCTCCACGGGGATACGAGCCATGGCGGTGAGAGACGAGGAGCTCTACAGTAATGTCAGTAGAGCCAACGAGAGGGTGATGAAGGAAGGGATAGCATGAGGTGAGAGGCGAGACAAGGTGAATCAGTGTGGCACAATACACATGCGGTGGTACCGTCAGCATTGCCACGAGTGGCGTACCTCAACAGGCAACAAGCGCTGTACGCCACTGGAAACCTCTTGCACATCATTGACACTATTACAGTAGGGGCGCAGTGGTTGCAGGGATTGGGTGCTTGATTGCACTAGAAAGCATGTGGCGGCAATGGGTGTAATGAAAACACACTGTCACCGCCTTTCGCTCTCTGCGAGGACGTACAGTATATCTGTCAGCATGTTTGATCTGTCGATTTGACTACAGTGTTGCAGAATCTTACTCCAGGTGACTCTGGACTCTGAGTGTAATGGCTGTGCCTTTTCGTAAGACTTCATGCGCAAACTACACGAGCCACAACAGCAACAGAAGTCTGACAGTAAGGTCGGGCGAAACATAAGGTTGCAAGTGTAAAGAAACTCGCTGTCATGTTGAGCCCGCGAGGCTGCTGTTGCAGGTTCAAGTCCCTGAAGAGCAATAGACATGTCTGTCACATGCATACTCAAATGCTCACTTCACTGGTGTCTACGGTGCACTCGCAAATCACATCTTCATGTGCCTTCTCATGCAGGTTATCGTAGAGCAGTTTCTGCCCTCCATCAAATACAGATCCTCGCCGGCCGCTTCAGTAACCCCTGCACAACCAGCTCGCAACCGCATCACGCTCAAGAGCAAGCTCCCTCGGGTCCAGACTAGCCTGATCAAAGTCGATAAGGCGCAGACCAACATCTCTACCTGGCGGGATATCGAAGCATCGTTCCGGAGCAGTCGCAGCTAGCCCCGTACCGATGCGCACATGGCGCGCCTCAACGTCACCATGCGCGATCCCCACAGCATGCAAAGCCTTGTATTTGGCCTTGACCTGCAGGTGGTACTTCGATGGAACGAGATCAGTCCTACCATAGGGATCGGCCAGGCTTTCACCCACATCCTCGACAATGCTCACCCAGAGGTGCCCAGTGCGGAAGAGCCCACCCCAAAAAGGAACAACTTCACCTTGGAGAGGTTTGGCTGGTCCATCATAGATAGCCGCCTCATGCAGTATGTCTTTCTGGAGCTCATCCACTGTGGAACCCAGATTGTTTACTGCGTCGCACATGCGAACCACCACCTTAATCCTCAACTCCGCGCCACCGCTGTCCAGCGAGTCAATAGTAGACGGCTGAGAGGTCGAGGTAGACAGGGAAGATGTCATGCGCCGCGAGGCAGCTGGTCGAGCGCCAGTCAAATCCCACTCGTTCCGGTCCCAGACTAAACTAACGACGTTGCTTTCAGTCCAAGCCTCTGCCTTCATCGTGGCCGAGAACGCGGTCCAGATGCGGCCAGATGACAAGCGGCGGCCAATTTCCAGTACGACCAGAGGGTGATGAAGGCCTTCAGAGGGTGACGGTCTGGGCTGCAGATCTGCGGGCGGTAGTGTAGGCTGCTGCTCTGAGGGTGGTGATGTAGCTTGCGGGTTTGATGACATTGCGCCTTGACAGCGATGGAAGACCAGACTCGTAAATCGTTCATACCGTTGAGGTGGAACGCTTGGACGTGTTCCATAGGACGATCTGCCTTGCGCAGTCAAGATTCGCTATGATCAATCAGCATGCTGTGGTGGAACAAAACACTGTATGGACTCACATCAGTAGTCGTCTTTGCAATCGACGTTTGACTCGTGCCACAGGCGACGATGACGCTAAGGGCGGTTCCGTTCGCAAGGAAATCTATGTCTTCGTCGACGTCTAACGGCTGCGGGAGGTCAGACAAACCGACGCCGAAGAGAACCGTAGCCAGCGTGCAGGTGTCGGGCCGCACACGGTCGGTCTGGGGAGGCCAGAGTGGCCTTGAGATGAGAAGTCTGTCTCTGCTGGCTAGATAGCAGATTATCACAGAGTCCATGTTGAACAAAACAACCCAGCGGCACTGAAATCGGTGCGCCTCTCCCCAGACCTGAAATATAGCTCTCTTCATGTTGTCGTCGATTTCGACAGGCTCCGATTGGATCTCATCTGCTGACAGCGTGAGGGTCAAACCATTGAAGGCCGCCAGGGCGATTCTGTTCATGCTGAAGGTTGTGAGAACGTCCGAAGTTCTCCATACCATCACCCCTCTCACGTCATTTTCCTTCTTGTGACTGTGACAAATCCAATCCGAGACCGATAGTGCACTGTCCTGCTTGGGTCGTCGCCATCCGACGTCCTCAGCTTCAGAAGGTACTTTGAAGATGTCGGGGTCTCGTAACAGTTCATTGATGGGATGCGCGACGTGGGGCACTGCCACAGCGCTCAAGTCACCCTCACAGTTCCAGGCCGATCTCTTCAACGCCTCACACGATGCGATGTAACGCCGATTGAAGTTCTCCACAGCTGGACAATATTCGGGAAGATCATCTCTGATTTTTCGCCTGATGGATTCCTGGATGAGTTTGTCCAGGTCAGCGTGGTCGATGCGCAGTTCATAAGTTGGCGACTCAGCGAGCAGGTCAGAAGCCTCTGCGAGCCCTTCCGAGGCAGTTGCGGAAACAGCATAAGGTCGTCCGTGCTTGCCATGTAGGAGTGGGAAGGTGTACGTGCTGAAGATCTCCTCAAGGGAGAGCGGCAGGTGTTCCGGATGGTCCACCTCATAGTACTTGTCCTCTACTTGGCGCGCGATCTGTCGAATCATGTCCGCATCGCCAGCATGGCGCCTAAGCAGCTCCGCGAGCCGCGGAGGGTCCATAGCGAGAGTGTCGACAATTCAGACTTGCTGTAAGCTATCAAATCAGTAAAACGGCATAAGTGACTGTCATGCGAGCAGTGACATGGTGAGTCCCTCAGTGGTTTCATGGTTTCCCAAAGTGTGTGTCGAGTGAGTGGAAGTGAGTCCTCTGAAGTTTGAGACAACACAGCTGCACACAGACCGAAGAGCGGACATGTTCAGTACTCCGCTTTCGACGCGGTTGATTTGTTTGGCAGACCACCTCAAACAAACTCCACCCCCTTCTAGGCCTCAATTGATCCTGGCAATGTTGAATCGCCCGTCCATCGTGCCATATCACTTCTAGCCACCCAACAAGCACTTGAGCACCCCAACTTTACCATCTAGCGCAGCCCACCGAGTCGTTCGCCACTGACGGCGGTGCTGTCATCAGAGTCCACGTTCGTGAGAATGTCCTTTGCAACTTCGACTTCAACTTCTGACACTTCAGTGCTACCTCACTCCAAATCATACTCTTCGATCAACCCCATCTCTGGACTCGCAACTTATACATCGCTTCACTCGATCAGCCGTTGTCCACTCCCCCAGCCATGCCCGGCACCACTGCCCCAGCGTCCCCAACCCGCTCCGACACCAAGAGCGCCTCGGCGTCGCCCCAGGTCAAGCCGCTGCACTACCCCGAGCGCCGTGCCGTGGTTGTCAAGCAAGCGCCATTACGCTCAGTGTGTGAGTAGATATGCAGAAGAAGCGCTACTCGGAGTGGTGTGCTTTTCGCTATGTGCTGGGAGTGTTGTTGATGGTATATTGGTGGAGGGTGGCTTGTTGAGCAGATCGGGCTGTTTGTTGTGCTCATCGAGAATCGTGGTTAAGATCACTGCGGTCGGGCTGAACTTCCCATTAATCCCCCACATTGGAAGATAAGCTACCCATTCCTTCTCCTTGCTTTGCCTTCGGTATCACTATGACTGCGCTATTGCAGTCTGCCTTGCACAAGATCCTAGCACACACTCCACTCCACACACAGCCATGGGATGTCACCCTCACTCCATCTCACAACCTTTCCGCAACTAGCTCTTTTCCTCTTCTTCAGAATCCGCCGCTGACAACAGCGAACACCGTAGTCCCGGGCCAGACAGTCGACCCCTCCATTCCAGGTGCTCACTTGAGCCAGAAGGCTCTCCTGGCAAAGAAATTCGCCACCGCAAAGGGCTCGACTGTGTCTCCGACGGACGCAATCCAGTCTCCCTGCACAAAGAAGCTTGCTGGCGCGAAGCAGCGCCGCTTTGCAAAGTGAGTTCTAACACAGGCTGGACAGGCTATGTGCTGACGAAATAGGGCAACCCCATCAGCGCTGTCGGCGCGGTTCTCCGCTGTTAGCGATGAGAACCAGGCGCCTTGAATGAATTGTGTGGTGGTCCCGATGTGTACGAATGATACGACATTGTAGATGACTTGTAGCGCCGGCTAAGGATGTGACTATGTGTGTGCAGCTAGCAGCGAGTGCAAGACAGGTATTTGATGTAGGGCGATTGATGCAGGGGACGCAGAACAGGCATGTGTAGAAGTCGATACGACTCAAGGTCATACAGGGACGCTGAGAGTCATGAGTCGATGCTGGCAAGGATGAAAGCCATTTCCATGCACGCTCTATTCGATAAGTAAGGATCATGGAGCACGGATAAAGCCAGTCTTGAATGCCTGTCATCAATGCCTGCAGGCATAGAGATGGTGTGTGTAGCAGTCAAAAGCATGGGGTCGGGAGTCCAGGTAGTTGTTGATGGCAATGGGTGTAGGCCCAGACCTTGCGAACGTTGCTGCTCTGAGGCACTGCTTGACATGTACGGCGTTGCTATGACTTGAAAGTCTCGAGGTAGGAATGTATACATGCACGGAACGACAACTGAGACAATAGCAAGGCAAGGACTATGCGTCCGTCTCCTTCTTGTCGTTGCTTGTAGCGACAGACGACAGCTTGGACGCAAGGAGGTTGGGCTTGCCCCTGGTGTCAGCGGGGGTCTCAAAACGTTGAGAAAGTGCAGAAGTCAAGGGAAGACCACGACGGAGCTTGTCATTCGCAAGACGGTCGAACTCTTGACCGCTTGCCCACTGCCTTTCCGCCGATCGAGGCTTGTCAATACCCCCTCCTTCTTCTTGGAGACCAAAGGTACGACATGACGGGATGTCCTCCGCATCATCATCTCCTACGCAACCTCCCTACTATCCCCGACATCACTTACTTCGAGAAATGCCTCTGCTTCGCACCGGACAGCTTTGCGCTGATAGGGCTCATAAAGTTGTCTGTCGGTGACATGGTGCCGAATGCGCTCGCCTTGGGACCAGCGTGCATGCCGAGCAAACCCTTCTTGAAGGCGGGTGCGGTTGTTGGTGCCGGTGCAGGCTGGTTGGTTGCTGGGGTCAGTGACTGTGTCCGTTGTGGATGGTGAGGTGTAGGATGATGGCAATCAACGATCGCACGATATTTGGGTGATCCTCCGACGTTTCTCGCAGCAACACCGTCACAGTGAGGTCGTCCATCTTCAGCAGTCGGTAAACAACCGCACTCGATACTCGCGAACATCACCTGTTCCTCTTGCAGGGCTTGGTGCGGTGATCGAGCCAAAAGCAAGAGACGGTGTGTGAACTCAGCTCACAAGACCAGCTCGCTGGAGCCATGTCTCCATACTTAGAGCCTACGCTTGTGATCCAGCATCTCCGCCAGCACCTGCACTATGCTTATCCCACCCGGCTACTCCGCTACTCACCGTTGGACTCTCTGAAGACGTTGGACATGTTGATGGTGGTCGGAGGACGAAGTGGACAAAGCTGAAAACAAAAGCAGGCGCGTGTTTGTGTGCTCATCCACCTTTTACGTAAACATCCGATAATGCTCATGAACCGGGCTGGTGGGCAGAAGTCGCTTGTCACAACGCAGATCTCATGCATGAACTCATCAGGCGACAGTGGACACAATTACAGCTATCGGTTGGGAACATGTATGCAATATCACTGGACCATGCTTGGAGTATGGTGTTAGCATCCATGCTTGACTCAAGAAGCAGCTGCTCAGATCACCAGTACTGACCACATTTACTTCTTTTCATCAATCACTACGCTAAACTATCTACAGCCGCGAAGCAGCAGCAACGACGTACCTGGCATCAGGATGGTTTTGCCAACCCAACCCTCAGACCTCAAACCACGTACTTGGTGAAGAAGGTGTTGATGGTCTGGTACGCCTCCTGGTAGGCCTCAGTGTGGGGGCCGCCGGAAAGCTGAGGTCAGCGGTCTGCTTCTCGCGCAATGCATCAGGCCAGATTTCATACGCCGCCCTACTCACCTCGCCACGAGCAGCAGTCCAGCCGTGGACCTCATTGTCGTAGAACTTGTAAACGTTCTTGCCGGGGTTCTTCCTCTCGACGGTAGCGTAGACCTGCTCGCAAGCAGCCTTGTCCTCATCCTTCGAGGGGAGGAGGCAGAGGGGCACGTCGATAACATCGCCATCGTTGGCAGAGAGGAACCTGGTGTCAGCGATGTTCAGCCAGCGCTGAGTAGGCTGTAGGCCGTCGGAGCATCCCCTGACTGACAGGGGGCCAGCACTCACGAAGGGTGGGGAGCCGCAATGGCAGCGAACTCGTTGTGCGACTTGCAGTCGATGATCGCCTTCCAGCCCCAGCAGTAGCCGATGACACCAACAGGGCCGTACTTCTGCTTGAGCTCGGCGAGCGCCTTGCCGATAGCGGCGTCCTGCGTGTCGGGCTTGCCGGGGAAGCCGCTGAAGTAGTCGTTGCGCTGCTTGGTGCCCTCGTCGGAGCCGTCGAACATCTTGGCAGTCGCGTACGAGCCCTTCAGGAAGTCGGGCATCGCGACGCGGAAGCCAGCAGAGGCAAGGATGTCGGCACCTGCGTGTCAGCGGTGCGATGTGAACTGAGAGGGGAGAGCAAGCTCATTCACTTACCCTGAAGAATCTGGGGCGAGTAGCCGAACACATCGTAGACCATGAGGATAGCCTTCTTCGCATCCTCGGGGCCGACAACGTAGGACTTGAGGCCCGACACCTCAGCATAGGTGCCCTTGGGGGTGTAGTTGGCCGAGACGGGCGGGAGGGAGCAGCAAGCTGCGGTCAGCGACACGCTGCGAGGCGAGGGAGGCGTGCAACAGCTAGCGAGCGAGCGAGCGAGGATGGGGCGTGGTGACCGGTGTCTTAACTGTCGGCCAACCTCGTCAACGTCGCTATAAACGACGACAGCCTGTCCACTGCCAGCACATCGAGCACCAACGGAGCGAATGGCAGGTGTGCGAAGCCATATGTTGTCCAGCTGACATCCCGCTACATCGCTACAGCTGAACAGAGCCCTCGCTAGCATATTGTCGGCTGTGCCCACCTCGTGCGCTACTCACCTTGAGACTGAGACATCGTGAACAAGCAGCTTTTGGTGGTGATTCTGAGGTCAGCCGTAATTTCAAGAGAGTGAGGTGCCGGTGAGGCGCACTGCCAGGGAGGGTAAAACGACAATGCCCTGCTCCATGGTCAGAAGCGCTGCGAGCTGAGACACGAACAGTATAGACCACCTCAATACAAGACACTGCGCTGAGCTGAATGCTAGCTGACAGACTGCCAGGCCTCCAGTCCCCCATGACTATGACTGTCCCACTCGACGCTAGCTCACTTACCAGGTCAGTGATGGAAGATATGGAAACAACACAGATGCTGTTTCGACCACCGACGGCCACATTTATCGAGTGACTCCCCATCCATCCCCGCCCCGTCATCATTCCATGTCCGCCCAACACATGGCCGCCCTCGCCCCCTGCCGAGCTGTCGGCCCGTCCCCGCGACCCCAGCACATCTCTGGTTCTAGCTCACGCGCAAGCTTTTCCGAACCCCAGATACCGGTTATTGGTCTGTTCGCGATCCAGGGCTGGCGCCATGTCATAATTGTCCTTTACGTACTCTTTCCGCCCTGGATGAAACGCTCACCTCCGAGCGATCTGGCGATATCCATCCCAATGACGAACTGGAATGCACTCCCAACACAATCCAACGCCTTGTCGTCGGTACTTGGGAGCAGCTTGTGGATTGTGTTGTTCAGTGCTGATGACCGTCGGCGACCTATCAGCGAACAGCATCAGGTGACAGCGACATGCCACTGCAGTATGGCCTCGCCCGGGGAGTGACAGAAACAGCAGAGCCGTGGTGAGTGAAGTGGTCAGGCAGAGCAGTGTGTGAGTGAGGAGGCGGTCGTCAGCATTGTGTCCTTGAGGAGCATTGTCCGTTGGTCAAGCGACTCCTGCTGACAGCAGTATCCCACTCGCAAGAGCGTGGGCGCAGGCATATAAGGGCGACGAGCCGCTGCTCGACTTGTCACAAGGTGCCCCAGGTGCGGCACCGCACCCGTCGGTGCTGGAGGCACTGGTGCGCACGTCCGCGGACCCCGAGGCAGCGAAGTATGGCCCGATCCTGGGAGAACCCGCGCTGCGTGCTGCGCTTGCGGGCGAGCTCGCGCACCTCTACGGCGGAGCCGACATCACTGCAGCGGACATAGCCATCACGACAGGGTGCAACATGGCCTATCTGGCGTTGATGGTTGCACTGTGCACGCCGTTCGAGAGCTCTGTGCTGATCCCGGTCCCGGCGTATTTCAACCACACGATGTCGTTGTCGCTGCTGAACATCGAGCCGGCGTTCATCCCATGTGACCCGAGTGACTTCACTCCCTCACTTGCTGCGGCGCGCGAGATTCTGAGTCGAAAGCACGATCCAACGACGGAACAGGGAGGTACGGCAGCATCACGCCGCCCCTCCGCCATAATCTTGACGACGCCGAACAACCCCACTGGCGCAGTGTATCCTTCCGACCAGTTGAAAGAGTGGCTTGCCCTCGCGCGCGAGCACCACATCCCACTCATACTCGACGAAACATATCGAGACTTTGCACCCCCGCATGGGCTGTTCAATGACCCACACTGGCGTGAGACTCTGGTCTCCGTGGGCAGTTTCAGCAGTGAGTAGATTGGGAGGTGGTCAGTGGCGCTGGAACTGGTGCTGAGATCAACAGAGCAATATCGGATCCCCGGCCACAGGCTAGGAAGCATCACAGCAGCACCCGAGCTGCTAGAGCATGTCACGACAGTCCTCGACTGCATGCAGATCTGTCCGCCGCGCCCTCCACAGCTAGCACTTGCGCCCCTCCTCCCCAGCCTGCGCGATGATCTCGCTGCATCGGCTGCCGCGTACCGTGCGCGCTTGGACATCTTCACGAGCACAGTGGAGAGCGTCCCAGGCTGGCGAGTGGTCTCCGCGGGCGGATTCTACGCATATGTCGAGTTCCCAGCTGAGTATGTAAACCGCGCGGACCGCCTAGGTGTGGATAGAGTGCGTTCAGCAGAGGTAGGCAAAGCTCTGGCTGAGCGGTGCGGCGTGGTCAGCCTCCCTGGATCGTTCTTCATGCCGGAAGCGCCTGCTGGTAGCTCCTTGGCTGTTAACGACGACCGCTGGATCCGCTTTGCAGTCGCAAACGTCAGTGACGAGGTGATACGTGGTGTTGCGTCGCGGTTGCGCGCTCTCAACACCATCATGGGTATATAAGGGCATTAGTAGAGTTATGGTGTTGCTCTGACCACCGACATGCACCTGTCTTATGGTACTGGCATGCATCTCTACTCGACCTCGACTTCTGCCTGCTCCTTCTTCTTCTGCTTCTCGAGCATCCGCCTGGCGTCAGTACACTGAACACGAGAATGTGACCCACCGCCTAGCCTCAAGGATCATGCGTTCCTTACGCGCCTTGAGCTCCGCCTCGCGTGCTTCCCGCGTCGCCTCCCACTTTGTATTTGCGGCCTTTTGAGCATCATTGACGCGTTTGGTCAGGCCATACCTCTCGATCAGAGAGGTAGGACTGCGTGGAACTGGCTTGGAATCGGGAGCAGGTGCGTTCGTCGCACTGGTCAGCGGGACAGCGACAGCCGGCCGCAAGCGGTCAGGGAAGGTGAAGCCGGACGGGGGCTGGCGTGAGCGAGTACGAGTGTGAGGCATATACTGCTCAAGAACGTACGGCAGGTAGCGCGCCACGCTCGAGAAGGATCTCACTTGTCGCTTGTGGGGAGCGAGTGCGCGTGAGCGAGTACACGATGTTGGGGACAGGTTCTTGCGGGAAGGCGGAGGACACGGCGTCGACCTGTAATGTGTCAGCATATGCTGCCTTGCCGTCGCTATGTCAGGCCAAAGTTGTGCAGGAGGACACAGCACGACAACGCCGAAGTTTCGTCGTCTACTCACCATCTCCCGAGTCACAGCAGCGAACGGATCTGATGGACCTGGCGTCAGCACCTACAGCACACCTCCACGCACCTGTGAACCAACGGTACAGGCCGTACACCAGCGCAATGAGCACGAGCGTCGGCAGAACGTCCTCGATCGACATGGCGGAAAGGAGCAAGTGGAAGGACAGAAATGGAAACGGACAGAGAGTAGAAGTAACAGTCCGGAAAGTCACAAGACCGATGAAGCGGTAGTTGCCACCGCGGATAAAGCGGACGTGTCAGCGGAGTCGTGCTCCATCCTTTGCTTCATTCACTGTTGATTGTATCGACCACTCATTCATTCATCGCTGACCTGCACTACTATCCAAGACGGCCGTGACATTGGTGTACTCACCAGAGACTGTCGAGCTACCTGCGACCCCCGCATGCATGCGCATCCTATCTTACAGAATCGTCTACGATCGCCTATATTCCACACAATCTATGTCGACACGTTGATACTCACTGGGTCTGCTCTCCGCATCACGAAGCAACTTCCTGCTAACTGAGTTTGCTCTCTACATTATGGTACGACGTCCTGCTTACTTTCATGAATCTTCATCTCAGCGATGACCAACTTTGCGAGACTTCTCTCTCAGTACATCACTGAATACGAGACTGTAGGGGGAACGCGGCAATCTGGTCACGAAGCCTGCAGGTTGACGGCTCTATCATGCTGTATATGGAGCACCACTAATATACCTCTACAGCGTATGACTAGTTGTGAATACCAACACTCAGCCAACGTTCCAAGTACTCGCGCTCCACCTCCACGCACTTCCTCTTCGTACTAGCCCGCCCAAAGTCGATCAAACGCAGCCCCAAGTCAACATCAGGCGGGGTGTAGAAACACCGATCCGGCTGAGTAGCTGCTATGCCTGTGCCGAGGCGGACGTGACGCGATCTCGTATGCTCGTGGGCGACACCTGCTGCGTGCAGTGCGGCATATTTTCTCTTCACTTCAGACAAGTAGATTGCAGGAAGGAGTTCGCTATTACCTGTGGGGTCGCGCAGGCTTGAGCCGACGTCCTCGAGTACGCTCAGCCACAGGATCTTGCTGTGCTTTGGTCTCGACCTATCATCATAGTAGTATAATCCACCCCACTGAGGAATCACTGTACCCTGAAGATGTCTAGCCGGCCCTTCATATATCGAGGCTTCATTTTTGAAGGCAGCTCTGATCTGTTTCTCAGAACGATCATCTTCGACCCTCATGTCACGGAGGCGGACGATGAGCTTATTGCGTGGAGCGGAATCCTCGGTGCCAATGGACGTTTCTGCAGTAGTCGAACATATGAGAGATGGATAGTTGAGTACTGTTTCATCTGATGTCGTTAGATCCCATACCTCTGGGTCCCATTGTAGCAGAACCGCTCTACTGCTGCAAGGGTTGCCCGATACCAGCGTCGCCGAGAAAGCTGTCCACAGGCGCTCCGACGACCTCTTGCGGCCAATGTGAAGGACGAGCAAGTCACTCTTCGAGGAACCAGTGCACGAGGAACTCGTCGATTCACTGTCCTGAGCTCTTGCAACACGTTGGCGGAAGAAGAGTTTGTCACTGAAGTGCCCGAAATCACTAGGCGGGGTTTCGCGCTTTGCTTGCGGAGCTGCTGAATGTGACTGCCGGGGCTGACTGGAGGAAGACTGTTGGCATGGCATCGCAGTGTCGACTTCGGACGTATTGACGTCTTCCATATTGAACTTCAGAGCGGCGATAACTTCCTCCAAGACTGTGCGATCATGGAACATGACCTTCGATGCTGCTCCCCTGGGTACTGGCAGGTCATCGAGAGCCACCCCAAACAGTATCGTAGCCAGTGTTGGTCCACGATGAAGGCCGGCGTAAGTCGAGAAAGGTGAAGAGACCATGATGGTGTCCGGCTCCGCCAGAAAGCAGACCAAGAAGCTACTTGTGTTGAAAAGCACCATCCAGCGGGTGCGATATCTGTGCGCTTGTACCCATAGCTCGAACATAACTGTCTTCACATTATCGGCGAGGTCTTCACAGCGAGGTCCAACACCTTCGGATGTGAGGGTGAGGGCGAAAGGTTGGATGGATCGTTCGGCACCATAGTCGCTTTCATCATCGCTGCTGTCATAGCCAGTCTCGTCAAGCCTTGTCGAGAGATCAATCAGATCGGAATAGGAGATCGTGTCCTTGCTCTTCCAGTTCATGATGGCCCTCACCTCACCTGTTTTGTCGTTGACGCACACCCAGTTCGCTGCTCCGATTCCATTGCTGTGCTGTGCAAGCTGCCAACTCACGCCTCCCTCAGCAGCCCCTCTCTTGAAGATATCAGGTGTCTCCAAGAGACAGTTGAGGGGGTATGCGATGAGTGGGAAAGCCATGATGCTTGTGTTTTTGCCTGCCATCCCCTTCATCATCATTTCGTAGGCGACCGAATAACGACGATTGAAGTCTCTCACTGGAGCAGAAGTTGCTGGAAGATCGCACTTCAGCGTGGCCTCGACGTGATTTGCAATAAGTTTTGTCAGATTGAGGTCTTGGAGCGTCAGACGTATCGGAGCGAGTGTTCGGGGTGTCGGCGGCGCCTTTGAGTCTTCATGCAGTGGTACATAGTCCGGAGTCGGCTGTGCATGCGTCGGGAAGGGCGGGATGTAGTATCTGCTGAAGATTTCTCCAACAGTTTCGGCAAGGTGTGGCGGACGCACAGCGTCGTCGTTGTCTGCTGCCAGGAGTACTCGAGGGGCTACCGAGTCTACCGGCTCAGCGTCTAAATTAAGAGAGCTGGAGTCATGCACTCTGCAACGCTTGCAGCGCTTGGGCATCGTTGAAGCTTAAGAGGGGTAAGAGATTGAGAGTTGCGTATTGCCAGTAGCAGATACAGTCAAACACCCTAACGCTTGATGTCTCATGTTTCACACTTACTTACTGTGTGCGTCAGAATCCTCCCGCAATTGAGCCCGACAATGTGAGTTCGATGAGTATAGGTTGTTGAGAATCTCGTGATCTTGAGCGCGAACCACATAAGAACACCGTGCAACGCTCGCGGATGTCCCACTACCGTCGCCGAACCAACTTTCGTACTTATACATGCTTTCTATGCAGCCGGCCTCGCATCAAGCGACGCAAGCCGGCGCGGGGGCAGCGGCGCAGTGTACCTCCCACTACTACTCTCGTTCCCTTTACTCCTGAACCGCAGATCAGCGTCCTCAACAGCAGCAGCACTCAACGGGCGCGCACCCTTGACTGCACTGGAAGCCCCGCCTCCGTCCACACCACTGCTCCCACCTCCCGAATATGCCGACGCAGCGAGTGCAGGCGGCATCCTCCTCGGCACAGCGGCTGCTGGCTCAACCGGCTCGATGATGACTGGGCTGTCAGGCTCTGAATCTGCAGCCACAGTCGAGGCTGTAGGGTCTAGTTCTTGACCTCCAGAGGCGGTCTTGGGCGCAGCAGTGGACGCACTGTCGCCTGGGGCGAGGCCGGCGACGCGGTCGGCGAGGTCCTGCCCCAGCCTGCTGAAGCCGCGTGATACCATCCCTGCTGCTACGCCCCGGAGGTCCATTTCTGTGGGTACTACTGGTGTTGCGTCTGGGTCTGGGCGGGAGAGGAGGCTCGGGAGGCCGAAGGTGAGGTGGTGGGGGTAGACTATGCGGTCCTGGATGACGGCGCGGAGGCGGGCGACCAGGAGTTGCTCGAGTTTTGGGATGTCTGCTGTCAGCGTGGTTCGAGCTGTGAGGCGAAAGTGTATGTCGATGTGGCAGCTGAGACTGGCAGAGCAGGTGATGAAAGCAGAGCGCAGGAGAGAGGCGCAGGATAAGAATGACTGTGCCAGGTAATCCGTGAAAACCCACCTTGCAGCTTCGCCCTTGATCCAAGCAGACTTGTCGTCTTCAGGTTCAAGTGGAAGTCAGGCAACAGACACACGTGCAGATGTTGCCTGTCGTCCTTCGGGTCGTGTATTTGCACACTGAGCTGTAGAGTCAGTAACACCCTGATGTGCATATACTCACAGTCCCACCAACCGAGACCAGCTCGACACCTATAGACACAGGTAGGACAGCAAACCTCGGTCGAGGGAAGTTGACCAGCACCGCAGTGGAGATGTTGAGCGACACGCTGTCTGCAAAGTCTATGTCCACCTCACACCGCACCCTCCCCTCGCCATCTGCTGGGCGGATACGGGCATTCGAGAGCAAGGGGTAGCTCTTGCCCAGGTGCACGGAGGTGACTTCGATGGGGTCCTGAGTAGTTAGCATCGACCTCGTTGAGTCAGAGCCTACTCACCAACCACGACAGCTTCGTTCCAGGGGGATTGAGCCATCGCATGAACTGCTGGCGAGCTCCCTCCTCGCCTCCAGATGAGAGCAGGTCGTTCCTGTACCCTTGGAGGATCTGTTATCAGCTACTGTATCTTTCGCGGCAACATCTAGAACTGCTGCAGCACCCACCTGCGCGCCTAGGACATTGATCCAGTCCGCCGACTCTGCAGGATGCGTCGACATATCATACCCTGTCTTCTCGAGCAGGTGGGACGTCGGTGGTGCAGGCACTGCTGTTGTTGACAGAAGCGACTTCTGCATCGTCAGTAGCTACCCCTACCCAGGTGCTTGCCTTATTCTTCTCCGCCTTGCGCGACTTCCACGCCTCTGCATCCTCCGCATCTCCCTTCGAGAACACAATGTAGCGGATGAACAAGAGGCCGAGGAGGATCACCGTCGCCTGTCCAGCGAGAAAGCCCTGCGTGAATGTCCATGCTGGCGTGGCTGCTGTCGGCAGCGCGAGTGTGTCGGACATGAGTGGGGTGAGGGAGAGGGATCAATGTCAAGCAGACATGAGATGGGTCGACTTCTGGTCGCAGTGATGTATGAGCTCGGTGACCTGCCCGGCTTGGAGTGGTGACGGAATAGTGTCACCTCGCTTATCGGCGGAAGAACATTACAGCGACGGCTGCGGGGATTACAGCAGCCGCGTGCCTGTATTAGCAACCCCCATATGTTTATAAGGTTTGGCGGTATTGGCAGGTGGATAGATCTGACTGTTATCGTATTCTTTGGTATTTAGGATGTAACCTAGGAGGGTAAGTACAAGTGACATGGGAATTAAAGTGACATTGTTAGCAGTCTTCAGTGTCTCCCAGTGCGGCTGCGTCTACCAGATTGTAGCTAGTGATCAGCACTACCAAGCCGCCTTTGACCTATACCCGCTGACCAGATGTGCGACGCCGCTCTGGTAGAGAAGTAGCGACTGAAGGCAACCTACGGCGCCTTTCACATGTCTGGGCTACAAAGCCAACGCAAGGCAGGAAGACTAGTGACGGTGACGTGCACAAGTACTGCATAATTAGCCTCATTTTTCCCTTGCACTCGCGTCCTTGATTGTTCAACACTGTTCATTGCAAGCATGCTGATGCCATGGATATCTCATGATCTTCGCCCTACGATGGGACTGGCCTTCCAGATGTCCTGTTCGGCTGATAGCAGACATTGCTGTCGTCGGACAGATCCTGAGTCGCCGCAATGTACTGTACCAGCCCGTCCTGCCGTCATCATTCCCTTGCTGCCATGTTGGAGATGACACTAGCCTCATATCTGCAACGCGCAAGGATGGCATAGCAACGTGCTTACAATGATCCCATGCTACTACTAGCTATGGCTAGCAACAGCTAGCAGCGCTCTCTGGTACCTCAGAGTGACTTCCGGGACATATAAACGCAACTCTCGTCCACTGCCCCTTGCTGCCCCACTGGATGGAACACAGTGCGCCGCATGCCACACTCGCCATACTGACCTCGTTCTAGCGCATGCTCTGTGAAATCCACTACCGGCTACTAGTTGGTACAGACTCGACATGTTGCTGACTTGCTCCCAGCTATGCCAACACTCCCATGATCTACGCTTCGCTGCATGAGACGCCATCTGTTTACCTCTTCAGGCAGGAAATGTCATACAATTGACTGTTGTTTCCTGTACAAATGCACTGCGCACACTGTACGCGCTGTACGGTGGCAGGTGTAGGACGCAAGCGGCGCCAGGGACGATCCCAAAATGAAGGCACGTCTCACCCAGCGTGACTGATTTTCAGTTTTGGCTTACTTGCACAGGCGGACGGTGGAATTTGCCTCCGCCGGGTCGTTGAACCGATGCGATGAGCCCAAACATCAAGCTACTACTATACCCAGGTCGCAGGTCGCTTGTTGCATGGCCCAGCATCTCTTTCATCCTTCCAGCATCGAGTGATCTCCTCCTCACCATAACGACCTGTATGTCTCGCCTCTGTTAACGACACCTCTCTAGTTCGCGTGTAGTGAACCCCCATCACCACTGCACACCTCTCTGTTTACGACCAGCGACGACCAAAAGCACGCCACATAACCAACCCTGCAGCAGTGCCCTGCCCACACCACCCCTGGCCATCAACAACAACGCTACCTGCTCTGCTCTGCTCTACTATCCGTGCACGACTGTGATCGCATACCTGCAACTGCTACTGCCTGCGATAGTTTCTACTGCACATACCTCGCCAATCGCCCGTCATCAGCATTGTCTGTGCTCCAGTGTGGACTGATCAACGTTGACCGAGTGGCCGATCTAGGTGAGTACTGTACTGCAAACAAGACATAACACCGATCTGGCTGTGTACATGGCTCCCCCTCCCTCTTACAACGTCTTACACCAGTTGCCTGTTGTCCTCCACATCCCGAGGCCATGGCCCAGGTCGCCCCGACACGCCGGTATCCGGCCTCGCTGAGCCATAATCCGGCAGGACCCTCCCGCCCTCAGCGACCAGTGTCCGTCCCCTCCTCATCGATAGACGATGAGGTGCCCCCGCCCCCCGAACTCCCTCCTCTCCCTCCTCGACCACATACCAAGGCGATTCCAGCCGGAAGACCGGAGCAGCAACCACATCAGCTCCCCGAGCTGAGCTCGCTCGAGCTCCTCCTCCGCCAAGCGGGGTATAAAGAGACCCGGGTGTTTACGCCCGAAGCTGAGCGGGTGCGGCGGAGGGTCATGAAGCACGACTTTGACGACGAGGGGGCGAGCGAGCTGAGCAGCCTGTATGCGGCGATGGGACTCGATGCGAATGCGCCAAGGCATGTAGGGCATATGACCCAGCCTGCTATTCCATTCCGGAGCAGCTCGAGTGTGCTCCGGAATGTGGCATTGCAGGACGCTACTGCAATGCTGAATGCGCTGCGCCAGCACAGGCAGCAGAAGTCGCTGGAGCAGGAGTTGTTGACTCAGCAGCAGTTGCTGCAACAAAGACAGATGGGGTCTGCTCAGGCGTCCAAGCAGACGCCCACGATGGGACAAGAGGGTGAGCTAGGCAACGCTGCAGTGGAGGTCGGCAAGAGCATTGCAACCATCAGCCCGCCAGCAAAGGATACCTCGCTGGACGTCGGGCTGCGGCTGGCCAAGGGCGGGCAAGGAGTCGTGCGCAAGGCAAAGTCGAACTGGGAGCTTGGCAGGTCGCCGCAGCAGGAGGACATCCGTCCCCAGCAAGAAGATATCCCTCCTGAGCCACACTACGACTATGCCTACGACGACGCTCCTGCTCCGAGGGTGACACACTCCGCCCCTACCACAGCCCGCATCCCGTACCACAACGCATTCGAGCGCCAGGTCCCACCTTCCATTGCGAGCATGTTCTCGCCCCCAATGGAGAACGGCCCCATGATGACAGAGCACATGGCGCTCGACGACGACGCATTCGGCTACAACCCCCTCGACTATGAGGCGCAGGAGGACGACGATGCGATGTACGACGAGGTGGGGTATGACGACTATGAGGGGGATAGTGCTGCGTCCGTATCGAGTCAGAGTCCGAGCCAGAGCCCCAGTCCGAGTCCGCTGAATCCCAAGCGATTGCGACAGCACCCAGGCTCGCCTCCTCTAAAGCAGCGCCCAGTGTCCCCTCCGCTCCTTCAGCAGCGTTCCGGCTCGCCTCCTCTTCTCGACGAGCGACACGTCTTCGCTGACCTTGGATTCGGCGATGAATCCGCCTCCCTCGCGTCTGATGACGAGATAGCTGCGGCCGAGCGGCAAGCACAGGAGATCGGGCAGCGGATCCTCGCCTCGACGATCGAGTATGACGGCGATTCGGACGACTCGGATGCTGAGGAGGATCTCACCTCACTCCCTGCTATCACTGTCAAGTCGCCCACTCCGCCTCAGAAGCAGGCCCGGCGTGTGCTCTCGCGTGCAGACAGCCTAGCCCAGGCGATGAACGATCCGCTCCCCCTCCCCATGGCGTTGCCGTGTACAAAGCCGAAGCCAGTGCTCGCGTCAACAACTACCCAGACTGCCTATCAGTCACATCACCCAACTGATCTCCAGTCACAACACCCTACCACCTCCTCGTTGCAACCCACCACCCTACGACAGGCCAAATCCCTCCCCGCCCTGCGCAGCAAACCCGCACCCTTGCGCATCTCTCCTGCTCTGCCCGCCCCTCCTGCCCTCCAGACCGTCTCCCTCGTCCTCTGCGACTCGGTCGGCAACGACGCAGAAGACCTCCCTCCGATCCCGACACCGCCGGAACCCACTCCAGCCCCAGCCCCCGCCTCCTCGTTCTCCTCCCTCGCCCTCCGTGCACGCAAGTCGCTCACTGCGCTTCGTGCGTCATTCTGGGCCACCGAGGCTCCTCCACCGCCACCCCCTCTACCCCTCCCCGACTCGTCCGCCTCGACACATCCAGTCCTCACCCCGCGCGTCGACTGGTCACTCGAGGGTTCGTTCGCGGGCTGGAATGCCGACGACGAGAAGGGAAAGCGCAAAGTATCTGTCTCTACTGCGATCTCGGCTGCCGCCTCGACCGTTTCAGACGCGTCACAGGACGACCCCTTCAGCTCAGGAGAGATAGACTACACAAAGTCTTTCTTCTACAAGCCGACCACGCCACCACGACCGGGTGTCAACACTTCGCCGAGGGCACGGAAACGCTCCTCCGTCAAGTCGCTCAGGGCTGCACTGCTCCTCCCTGTTGCTGCGCCGCCTGTCCCGCCCATCCCGGCACAGTATCGCAGGAATAGTGAGCAGGGCACACCGGGGACGCCGAATACGCCGAGGATGGTGCCCCCGCAGCTGTGCATTCTGTCTCCTGGGGCGTGGGAGGAGGGCAGGCCTGCGAGGCCATTGATCCTGGATGACGAGGAGGTAGGGGATGGGGAGGGGGTGAAGGGGTTGGGTCTGGGGCTGGGGCTGGGAATGGGGAGTACGAAGGATGGTGAGAGAAACGCTGGTGGCGTTGAGGAGGAGCGGAGTGCCAAGGTGGAGTCAAGTGGGAAGAAGAGGAAGGGGAAACCGAGGGGGTCGAGAGGGGGCAAGGGGAGGAAGGGGAGGAAGAAGGAGGTGGAGAGTGCGGGTGCTGAGTAGGCCGTCTCCGAGAGGCCGACAACTCGCACAACACCTACATCGCCCTCATACGATGACCATCAAGGCCTTCGCGATCACTTCGTCCACCGGTACTCGAGCCACCACCTGATTCTCCACCACCGGACCCATGATGAACACAGCGCCTTCCCCTGGACCGCGCATCGACCGCCACCTTGACAGTGTCATGCTTGCCATGCTCGCTCGTACTTGCTCATGCTCGCCCGTGCTTGCCTGTGCTTGCCTGTGCTTGCCTCATGCCTGCATATCATATGACCATGCCCAACTTACGACTTTCGATACCTTCATCATCTGCATACCCAGGCGCACCAACAACGAAGCGCATCGAGAATCTGGGGCCCGGAGACGACTTGTCTCTGCATGGACAATCGCCTCCTTCAAAGTGATACCTGGTCTGGATATACCTTCATTCGCATAGCACAATTGACACCTTTAATGTATACTTCTCGGCATGATGCAGCGCACTGCGTTGTGAATATACTGATAATTCAATGACGGCATGATGTGTGAGTCGGGGTGCGCGCATGACAACATCACACGGCTTTGATTTCGCAAATCCGAATGTAGCTGCATAGTGGGTGAGATACAAGCCGCAGCTGAGCTGTAGCGAATGAAGACTTGATCTCAAAGCTCTGAGCTCGAGCTTGCTCAGACAGGGTTGCAATGTACAGTAGTGAGAACAGGCGAGAAAGAAATGAGCAGCTCCATGTTCGCATTTTCTCAGTTCATTAACAATAGTT
Organism: Cutaneotrichosporon cyanovorans; assembly: GCA_002335625.1. NCBI lineage: Eukaryota > Fungi > Basidiomycota > Tremellomycetes > Trichosporonales > Trichosporonaceae > Cutaneotrichosporon > Cutaneotrichosporon cyanovorans. Next base: position 111,317 of record BEDZ01000015.1, on the reverse strand, counting down.
CAGTTGCCAGGTGAGCGAAGGACAATGCAATCGACGCCACAGGTACACACAAAGATCATGTAATATTGTTAAGCAGTTCTGTTATGCTTTTGCTCAAGTACAGAATGACGGCAAGGTGATGTGGAGACAGAGCATAGGAGCCAGTTCAAGCAGAGGGCAGTCCAAATCCAGCCATGAGCTCACTGCAGCAGCTATGTAAGTGATCATTCAGCCTGAAACTGGAAAGAGGGTTGCAGCCGGCTCTACGTCGCATCCACAACCTCGGTCCTTATTCTATGGCTCAGCGTGATGAAGGCGCTTCTATTTCGGCACTGCGGCCTTGCTACACCGATCGAATAGAGGCTGATTCGAGCGATATACCACAGAAATATGCCAGACGTCAAACTACCTCTCATTCTCAGATTCTGCGTCCCCCTGCTGTGTAACTCGTAGCTTGCAGCCCGGTAAAGTACGACACTTTTGCAGCCCGGTAGAGCACGACACTTCGAACTCCAGCATCACTCGTTACCAATCTAGCTGTAAGCCGAAGCGTGACAGCCTGAAGGAGCTTTAATCCAGACGGGTATTGGACGTCACAAGACGGCTCCTCCTCTGCCAACCGCTCAGCTTCGCGCATTGCATATTGAATTACAGTAGCATGAGGCTTCATAGTAGCTTCGAATATTATCAGAGATTGCTTTGGTGTTGCGCGTGTCTGAAGGGTTGCGCCAACCCTCACGGTGACTCTTGCCAGTGACTCAATCACGATACCGCTGACCACCTGACTTTCACTCACGAGCGCTCCTCTCCCTCTCAGAGCTCTGCTTTCCCCCTCCACGTCGCCTTCCACGTCCCCGAGTCCTCAACAAGGCAACATCTCCTACTCTCTGCAGCTTCCACGTCTCACCATCCGCCACAACCATCAGCTGACACCACCACCTCCGACCGCCACGTCCCCTCCACCGCCGCCGCCCACTCTCCCACGCGCGTCACTGAGATTTCCGAGAACTCCTACGCACACAAATGACCATCGACCACCTCGTCCCCACCCCACACCTCCTAACACATGCTCTCTGTGCCCCGTGTCGCCCCGGCCTCACTCGCGCGCACAGTAAGACGGTGCCCAACGATGCCGCCATTACCGAACCCGCGATACAACAGCTGGCGCTCCAACGGGTCGTGGAGCTCACCGCCGAGTCCGTCGAGGTCTCCTGAGTCGTCCACAACAATGTCTTCGGCGGGGCTGTCAACGGGGTACTCTGGGTTTGGGCGCTCGTCCTCCCCGGACGCATATTGCCCCTCCCAGTCATACTCGCAGTCGTACTCGGACCCACCATCGCGCTCAAGCACGCCCTTGGAGCCGTTCCACCGCCTCCAGGTTGTGGATAGATGGCGGCCTGGGCGTGGGCGTGGCGGAGGTGGTCAGGCGGGCTGGAGGGGGCAGTCGGGGCAGAGGGGGCGCGGGTACGCCTCGAGGGCGGGAGGTCCTCAGGACGAGTACTCACGGTCGTCCGCAGGAAGTGGACACTTACAACAACACGACCAACGCCATCAGCAGGGCTCACGAGATCCATACCACTCGCAACAACCACAACAGCATGACCGACAGCAGCAATCGTATCACCAACGGAATCAGTACGAGCGATTAGAGCCTTCTCATCAGGGGTACCGACCCAGCGGGTCTTACGAACTACAGCGTCGAAGTCAAGATCAAGACCGTCAGCAAGTAGGACCAGAGCACCACTCTCGACGCCCCATCATCCTACGCAAGCCTCTAATCGACCTCCGAGAACCCAGCTCACCCCGTGACTCAACCGACACCAGCCCACGCTCACCCCGTATATCAGCCGACACCGGCGCACGCTCACCCCGCCAGCCCCCAATGCCGGATACGTTCCTCCCTCCAGTCGAGTACATTGCCCTCTCAGCTGAAGCTCTGGCACCGAGACCCTCGTCCTCGACAGCAACTGTGCCCAAACTCCTCGTGCTTGACCTTAATGGTGCGCTGGTCTACCGCCCGCGCAGGAGCGGCAGCAGCGCACGCAAGGCGTACCCCCGGCCGTTTCTACGCTGCTTCCTGCAGTACCTGTTCGAGCCGGAGCCCGAGGGCGCCCAGCGGCCGTGGGAGGTCTTTGTGTGGAGCAGTGCACAGCCGCACAACGTGAGGCATATGGTTGAGACGTGCTTTGGCGAGTATGTGAGGGGCGTGTATGAGCCCGAGGAGGGTGGGCCGGGCGAGGGGAAGGGGAGGGTGTTGGGTGTGTGGGCCAGGGATACGTTGGGACTCGGGGCGGGTGACTATGGTGAGTGCAATGGACCTGAGAAGGTCAGACGTAAGAGGGGTGAACTAGCGAGGGGAAGAGATCGGGTGTTAGAGCCCTTGTCGTCAGACATCGAGCTGCTCCTGACTCCGAGTGCCTCACCACTCATGAGCCGAGAGAGACATGTTCAGCGTGCAGTGTTGAGGCCAACCACACTCGGACCGCCATTGACCCCAGGCCGCAAAGTCCAAACCCGCAAGGACCTCCGCAAGGTCATCGCCCACCTCCCAGCCTACGACGAGCGCACCACCGTCCTTCTAGACGACTCACCTCTCAAGGCCGTCTACCAGCCCTGGTCGCAGATCGTCATCCCGGAGTACGACAAACCCGAGTACAACGAATCGAAGGCCGCCGCCGCTTCACTCAGTTCTTACGCACGCCTCAACGAACGCCGCGCCTACTCGCCCAGCCGGGCAGTCGAGGAAAGCACTGACGTCGACGTCGAGTCTACCTCGGACGTCAGTGCCAGCCCCGGATCCGCCACCGGATCCGGCACTATCTCCGACACTACACCACCTCGCGACCCCGCCACAGAGCCGGGGTTGGACAACATTCTCCTCGCTGTCATCGGGATCCTCGAGGAGATGGCGGGTGTGGCGAACGTGCCTGCGTGGGTGAGGTCTGGTGGCATCCAGCGCCCGACGATGGACCAGGTGGACCAGGTCGCAGAGGCGCTCGGCGAGGTCACGCTCGAGACGCTGCCGAGCTGGAAGGAGTTTGTGCACTGGTACCAGGATGCGGAGACGCATGCGTATTGGGTCGAAGCGGGGAAGCGGGCGCTGAAGCGTAAGGGGATTGAGCTGGAGCATGGGCTGGATGTGTAGCGTATGGGAGCAGTGACTGAGTGGTGGCAGCCAACATGTCCAATCAATGCTACGGACTCTATAATAGCATGTATGTACATAGTAACAGCTTCTCTGACATGCCGGAAAGTAGTCTGGGACATAATACCATGGGATTGGGACGTCGACTTATAGCCCACTGATACTCCGTCGTAGCTGGGAAGGACCTGACAAGTGCCATAACTCTGCTGTTCGTAGGAGGGCATGACAATCTGCCTGTGCCGACCTTATCAAGATGTACGATTAAAGGTCGGGTTCCATGGATTTCTGTCCGGAACAGCAGGATGACAGACTGGCAGCCTTTCCCCATAGCTGTTGATGTCGTACCTGTTGGCGGACTTCAACGTCACTCTTTTATTTCTCTCATCGCTACTCTTAACAAGACGGGGCCCACAGAGAGGTGGCCTACGTTCCTTCATTTCTCAATATAGGCTGAGCTTTCGTCTCTCAGTACAATCTCAATGGTGCATCATCAGTGCTCAACAACGGCAAAGTCAAGTCCCTCCGTCAGGTACTCCTCCTACTGCTCCGCACTTCTCTACTAGCACAAGCTCATCTCGTGAGCTCGTGCATGTCTCCCCACTTGCCCATGACAGCACCCCAAGAATGTTCAGTGTGCGCACGAAGCACCTTCCTCATCCCCAGCCACCTCACACCTGGTCCCCGTCCACTTCATGCTCCTTCTGAGCCCCCATGCACCTCACACACACCTGTGCCTCACGCTCCCTTCTAGCCGTATGAGTACACGCATGCATCCCAACCCAATCTAAGCGACCCTACTTCTTCTTGGGGGCGGACTTGGAGATCTCCTCGACCTTGAGTCCGGGGGGGAGCGACTGCTTGAGCTTCTCGGCCTTCTCGGCGTCGTTGAGGACGAGGGTGTACAGGTAGCGGGAGCAGCGGACCTTGAACTTGGTCTGGGTGATCGCCTTGGCGGCCTTGCCCTTCTTGGTGGCAGAGGTCTCGCGCGGCTGCAGGACAGACTTCTTGATGCGGGCCGAGGTGGCGTCCGCACGGCGGGCGATCTCGACTGAACGTTAGTGGGATCCAAGGCAGAGAGGGCATTGAAAGCGATGGGAAGAAGAGGCGCAGCAGACCGTCGTCAGAGCACCGCGATCATGCGTGTTGCGTTTTGTCACAAACCACCGTGCTCCGATCAACAGTTGCACGCCCTCCTGCCTCCCATCACTCTCGCCCAGCTCGTATATGCTCACGGAAGCGCTTGATGTCCTGAACCTGCTGAGGCTGCTTGTTAGCGATGCACAGGGAGATGAGGAAGCAGCAGCTGCGTGACAGACCACGGCCCACGGCACGAGACAACATCATTCAGACGACCCTCATCCTCTCTGGACAACCATAACTCCTCGAAGCAAGCACCGAAGCATGTCACCCCTCCTGCAATCCTCTCCCATACTCCAGCACTGCTCGCCTGCACGCTGCGTCCCCCTCGCTCGACTTCGACCTGATCCACCAACACCAAGCCTGCCCCTCCCGTCCACAATCCTTCCCTCCCATCGCTTTCTCTCCCGCCCTCCTTGCGCCGCCGTGTCCGCCGTCCGTGCCGTCCGTAGTCGTCCCGCTGCTGCTGCTGCTCGTCGTACTCACCATTTTTGTGTTGCTTGTCCTTGAGGGCTGGGATGTCAAAGCCGCTCTCGACAACTTCTGACCACCTCCCAGTCACGATCGCGGGAGCAAATCCGCATACACCACCGTAGATGCGAAACTCCGCCTTACCCAAATGAAACGCCGAGGCAGCCTCAACCATGTGGCGCTTGGCGGAGCCGAAACTGTCGGAGCTAAGCCATACATGCATTTTGCCTCCGCGCCGGATCCGCTGCTTCGAGTCGCCTGCTCCCTCGCCTACCCAACGTCGTCGCCATAAGAACAACTCTTCTCCATCCCTCAACACCCCACCCAAAAGCCTAACAGCAGATTTATATCAAAATGGTGCGCATTGTTCCCCCTCCCTGCCAACGCTCGGACATCACGTCGCCGCCTTGAAGCAAGCTACGCGTTGCGCCAGCACATGGAAAACTCTTGCAGCAGCAAAGCCGTCTGAAAAGTGTCTTCAGATGGAGCGAACTACTCGAGTTGGAGAGGATCAGGAACATGCCACGGCGCTGGCCTTACCAGTCAGCGCTACCAGCTAACCCGCCTCTCCCTGGCGCACAGATCTGGCGAGCGCCATCTTCTAAGTGGCTGCGATGACCTGGACGGGGAGTGGGGATTTGTCCTTGTGACGGTCCTCGAGGTGGTGTGCTAGCCCTCGTGCTAGTGCTCATATACACCCTCCCGACGCAGACTCCTGGAGTCGAGCTGTGCAAGCTGTCTTTTGCTGCTTGCGTCCTCTGGGCGCAGCAGTAGAGCAGCTTTAGAGCGACGTGATGTCCCATCTTCTAGTGATAGAACCTGGGCTGACGTTCGTCTCAATGACCCACACATATACAGCCCAAGGCCGCCGCTCCCAAGACCAAGAAGACCGCTTCGGCGCCTTACGGCACGAAGACGGCCAAGAAGACCGCCCAGAACCCCCTCTTCGAGAAGCGCTCGAAGACCTTTGGCATTGGTGAGTAGTGGTCTTTTTCCTCCCTAACCCGTAGGCGGTGACCTCCCCCCCAAGGTCGACATGACCCGCTTCGTCAAGTGGCCCGAGTACGTCCGCCTTCAGCGCCAGAAGGTCATCCTCAACCAGCGCCTCAAGGTCCCCCCCGCTATTGGCCAGTTCCAGCACACCCTTGACAAGAACACCGCCACCCAGCTCTTCCAGCTCCTCAACAAGTACAAGCCCGAGTCCAAGCAGGAGAAGAAGGCTCGTCTCCAGGCCGAGGCCGAGGCCAAGGCCAAGGGTGACGCTACCACCAAGGACTCGAAGAAGCCCATCTACGTCAAGTACGGCCTCAACCACGTCGTCGCCCTTGTCGAGGCCAAGAAGGCTCAGCTCGTTGTCATCGCCGACGACGTCGACCCCATCGAGCTCGTCGTCTTCCTCCCCGCCCTCTGCCGCGCCGCCGGTGTCCCCTACGTTATCGTCAAGAACAAGGCGCGTTTGGGTCTTGTTGTGAACAAGAAGACCTCTGCCGTCGCTGTTCTCACCGAGGTCCGCTCGGAGGACGCCCAGGCTCTGAGCAACCTCGTCGCGGCCGCCCGTTCGAACTACCTCGAGAAGTCCGAGGAGCACCGTCGCAGTGAGTATTTGATTCCGTGTTCCTGGTTCGGTGATTTTCTGGCTGGGTAGTGTGCCTGTGCCTGATCGCCACGGAACCTTTTTCCACTTTCACTTCCTCGTTCATCTACTCTTCCTACTACTTTCTGAGCGTTCTTCGTCGTCTCCCTTGTCTGCAATCGTTCTAGGATCGTGCTGACAACGACAGCGTGGGGAGGCGGATCTAGGGGGCCGAAGAGCACGGCCAAGCTCATCAAGAGGGCCCGGAAGGCCGGTCAAGACGTCAAGAAGCTCGACCTCTCGCTCTAATCCAGACGATCTTGGTCTTCCTCTTTCATCTCTTCGTAGCGTGATGGCATGATATTCATGTAAAGTATTGTAACATGATGGGACAGTATCAACCGCAACGAGTGTCCTGGACAGTGATATTCACGAGCGTTCTTGAACAGTGATATTTCAGCCAGTCTGCGTTCAGCAAGAGCATTTGTTTTGATCATTTGCTGTTGGACAGCGCTTCCGGTGCATCACTGCCAACCCTTCGCCTCTGCTCCAAAACTTGACACTCCGGTGAGAGCGCGACGACATTGCTAAAGTGACGTACTGTAACCATCAACAGGGAGCAAAGCCATCGACTGACTCTCGATACCCCGTTTAAGCAGGGCTGTGAGTACGACCCGATTTACGGACGATGGCCCTTTGGGTTGGCAGGTTCAGTACGTTACGATTGTGCAGAGTCAAACAAATGCATTACTGCAAGGTTTCTACCTTGAACTCGCTAGTTGTTCATACCCACAGCTTCTCGGTTATCGAACAAGTCTCAGGGCGATGGTCAAACAAGTGCCACACGCCACTCCACGTCCAAGTTCATCATCTGCACAGCTGCATGGCAGTTCACCGTCGATCGTCTCTGCGCTGCTATTAGCTTGCAGCCATACAGTGTGTGATGCGCTTCTCTGCTGGGAGATGCAGCAGTGTGACTAATCGACATACTTCGGTGTTTGTGAGGAGACCATCACACTGCTGTATCTATGTGGGCAACGACGACGCCTGAGCCTCGTGTTCAGTTGGGTCCTTGCTTGTCAGCTTTCTGAACATGCGGTTACTCACAGTAACGAGACCACGGATGCGAGATATCTCGGCATTCTTCCTTGCGACCTGGATGAAGGATGCTCTAAGAGCCTGTTGTCAGTCCATAAACACGGTACACACCTTCCTCACGAGCGCCCACTGTAGGCCTGCCTCTATCCATCAGATCTTGAAAGCGATGCATAGTCCATTCGGCATAATGTTTTAGCATCTGCTATTGTGAGTTTGATTGTTGTAGGAGGTCTGATCAGGTACTGACCGCAAGTTCCTCCTCGGCGAGCGCGATATCGTGACGGAGCGATGGGTTGACTGTACCAGGTTTGCTTGCATCGGCGTCATCCTGGCCCGTCACTGAGGGCTCGGTCTCGCTTGAAGCTGCGTTTTGTGAAGATTCCTCCGACTTTGCCATCATACAGAATCTGCTTCCCCTATCGCTCAGAGAGGAGTCCAGTCGGGTAAGGATAGTAGTCGTGGCAGGAGAGTGCTAAGAAGTTGGGAGAGAGAGAGGGGAAGAGGAGCAAGGACGGAGGAGCAAAGAGAGGTGAAACAACAGAGGGAGTTGGGGCACTCACGCGCACCGATCACCCACGCCTCGCTGTGAGCGGGGCGAGAAGAGGTGATCGTGTGCACAGATCTCCGGTAATCTGATGTGTGCGCGGCGCAACGAATCCGCCGGAGAAGACACTCTTTCACTTCGGAGCGCTGAAAATAAGTCTTACATGCCAGCCATCGACCGTTAAGCGCGTTAAGTGTAAACGTCAGTGTTCAGAGAAGTGTGCACACGATCACTCGGCCGTGTGCGGTCCTCATCATTTTCGAGGCGCCGTGGACTCCGTGCACTGAGTGAATAATCGCCCTTCGAAGCCCGTGCTTTGTCTTAGCAACCGACCACATACAAACAAGCTGTTCGTCGAAAGGAAGGCAACTTCCACCACGCCCCGGGGCGTACGGCACTACTGTAGTGTCTCGAGCGGACACAATCGACGTAGAATTTCGATCCGATCGTGATCTGTTGCTGAGTCTGCCAAGCTGCAAGGGGCGTGATGTGGGGCGTGAGAGGTTTTGCTGCAGGAGTCTGTTCGCACAGATAACGAAAGATGGACCCATGAGCTGTCAGCGCGGATAGGAGCCAACACACACTGACCAACGGGCTCTGCAGATGCCCGTTGACGCCCTCAGACTGTTATTTGCCTCATCAAGCGTTTGACAGGATGAGTTGGTCTCTCAGGAAGCCGTGAGTTCAACAGTGAGTCTCTGGATTGGACCTTCTACAAAAGCAAAAGCTGCACATGCTGATAATTCACGAATAACGCTTAGCGGACGCTGTGTTCACGAGAATGCCACTACTGTTGTGGATGTCTTGCTACCTCAGCACAACGCCTCTGCACAACCCATCTGATGCAGACCCTGTGCTGAAGTTGATTACGACTGCGGGTAGAGGCCAAAGTGTGCGCCCTTGTTGATGAGTGGAGGATTGGCGACGAGACGATTGGCGTCACACACACACAGGGATATGAGGGCATCGTGTGATCAGTTCTTGTCACCAATGCGACAAGTATTCGACTCTGTCGTTCATCAGCAAACCTCAACGCAGCCCAGCCCTTCCAGTCTCCTTCCCGGTAGCGGCGACTCCGCCCGGGTCTAGAGCATTCCCCTCTCCACACAAGCCCTCAGACCACTCAAATTGTCCCAGTTAAACGCAATACAGTACGTCCTGCTGACCAAATGTGTGCGAGGTGCTGACGGATAGACTCGTCATCATGCCACCCCGTCCGGCGCATTGTCCCAGCCAACACATGGAGGCGGAGTGGCCACAGCTGGACCCGGACAAAGGCCCTCTAGAGCCCAACATGCTCAACTGCCTGAGGCGACTTATTCAGCTGCCTGCGACCGCTTCTACGAAGGAGAAGCAAGCTGTGTAGAGGCTCTCCTGAGCGCATTCAGAGCTCAGTTCTCTCAAGAGCGAAAGGACTTTCTCGCAGATATTCCGCCTAAGCGATCGAAAAGCTTTGTCTGCCGCGCTTTAGCATTCCAACTGCAGAACATCCTCTGCAAGCCAGTCCCTTGGGAGAACGAACCTAACAAATACTTTTCGCAAATCACAGAGTCCACGCCTAAGCTGATCAAGTACATTGATTACTGCGGATCGGGAATAGAGATGATCAAGCGTGAGTGACAGATTCTGATCATGAATCGAGTGTTACATACTGGATGCTGATACCGTCGCAGCGAGGCATCGCCACCTTTTCCACTACGGTCCGAGCGCGAGTGCGAGTCCTTCGAGAGCTCTTGCTCAAACATCCCCTGCTGGCGGCTCTGATGGTCCAGCCTCGGCGTCGACTTCAGCAATCCCGACATCCGCCACGGCTGCCCCTCGCCCCTCCCGCGCCGCAGCCGAAGCTGTGGCAGCGATGATTGTCCCACGGAAAACCTATGCACAAGCCGCAAATCCCGCTCACTGCATCACCTCTGCAGCCGGTGCAGCGGGCGCGAGCACCGCTGCTCAGCACAGCTCCGCATTCTCTACTCTCATGAGTACCTCGCAGCCAAAAAGCAAGGATGCAGCAGCAGCCGCGCTGTAAGTAACCATCAAACTATAAGCTTATCAAACAGTCACTGGGCTACGAGCTTTTTCCAAGTCGTACTTTCAATTCCCGTATCCGTTGACGAGGATGGGGGGAATGAGGAGGTCGTTAGTGCTCTGGCACGGCTGTCCAAAGAGGACGCCGATGACGACGAAGTGGCTCAGATTTTTCGCCGAAAGATGTGAGTAGGACTGCTCTGCCAAGTGTCGTGGGTTCTCCAGCTGACAAGGAAGCTCCTTCGCGGCCAAGTACGACCCCCGCATTCCCCGCTCCTTTGGTTTCACAGACCGAGAGGTGGCAATCGACCTTCTTCAAAAGAGGATGAAGAACGTCATCTTTGGCCCCGGCCACTTCACGACAAGTGTGTCTGAGGTAAAGCGCTACCTCGACAGCGCCACTAAGCGCTTCTTGACCCCAAGGTCTGATCATCAATTGGCATTGCTTCTTGCTCTGCCCGACCTGGTTCACTCCCCAGACCTGATCATGAGAACAGGTCTGAGCGCCGGGGAGCTAGTGGGTGGACAGAAGCAGAAGCAGCATGGCTGAGAGGCTTCTCCTGAAGGGCCAATGGACCCGCTTGGACGTCCACGAACTGGAGATTTGGAGTCAGCTTGCGGAGGTTGGTGCTCTCAAGGCTGGCGGTGTGCGAATCGCAGCATCGGGTCGTCAAGACGACCGCGGAAGAATCGCATACCAGGCTGCTCAGCCCAAGCTCAGGCGCGTGAAGTCCGAGGCGGAATTGGCCATCGAGGCCAGAACAAGCGCTATGCGAGAGGGTCTGATCCGGCGCGACAAGGAGCTGAACGTGGATGACACTGAGAGTCAGCCGCCCACTCCGCAAGTGCATGCGAAGGGCGGGGAATTGCCGTAGCTGCTACAGAGGTGTGCTCAGATGCTTGCTTTGAAGAGGACGAGAAGGTGGCAGTCGAGGCGCTCGTGTCGACTTTCGGGACCGGGTGAGTGTCGATAGTGTACGATGGACCCGCCAGTTGGAACAGGTGACGGTGCTTGGCTGCATCTGTCAGCCTTGATCTACGCTCATTCCAGTATCACTAAGTCTTGATGACTCACGCTTGATCAAATTGATGCCCGAGCCGCAATGATCGATATACTTCACCAGCTTTGGTGCTGATTGAGTGATTTGAGAGAAATATTGCCCTCGCCCACAAGGAACGGGCTTGCTCAAGATGCTCTGGAGCTGCCAGGCCAACGCGCAACAAAGTAGCTTCTTTTGATCGCCGAGCGAGTGTAGCGAGAGAAACTCCTTGCGCTCGTTGGACAATAGAGCCTGATAGGCATCCAAGAACAGATTCACGACCGCTTGCTTCTCTTTAGCAGCGGCGGTCGAAGGCAGCTGGACCAGCCTTTCAAGACAGTCCAGTACGCGAGAGTCGAGGGGATGGTTTGTGAGGTTGAGCCGTGGCCACTTGGCGCTTTCGTAATCACCAAATCCTCATTGCGGATGGAGAGTCGTTGCGTCTGTGGTCAGCGTTGACACTTTCGCAGAGCTTGTACGTACAGTTCGAGTTGAGTGCGACAACCGCTCTCGAAAACAGGTCGTTGCGTACGGCGGGCGCCTGGTTTCTCGGACCGCCACGAAGATATTGTCAGTTTCGATAGTCTGGGTCTTGACCCATCGCGGCTCCATGATTAATCGAAGACGACGCTGGTATCGCGCTTGAAGAGCTGTTACGACTGCCACTCGTCGCGGGCCTCGGAAGTCCGCACCAGGGTCTTCAAATGTCGCCTTCACTGATGTCTTCAAAACAAGGTAACGGACTCAGAGGTCAGTATGAAAACACCATGGGATCCTCGCTTGCACGTCAAGCAACAAAAGAGTCGCCGAGTGGCTGCATCGATAGGGTGTCGCCTGGAACTGTCAGCTAAGCACAGGACATCTACTGTAGGAACTAACCCTGACGCCTTCCGTCCATAAATCGTCGGTGGACGAGACGGGGGCGAGGGCGAGGTCGCCCCCCCCACCCTCCCTCCCTCTCAGCTGGGAAAAGAGGTGGGAGGGGACTGAGGACGATGGCGGTTGTGATTTGATGTATGTGACAGAAGGACGATGTGATTGATAGGTGAGCGTGACGAGCTGAGAGACTCGAGGATGAGGACTGGAGAGCAGGAAGGGCAAAAGGGGTGAGGTTTTATATGCTCTCAAACGACGACCGGCTCGACGCTTTGCCGGCGTGGTGCAGTCGTTATTGCACATTGAGATCAATGCCAGTCACATTGGCATGAGGCAACGGGGCGACGTGTGAGCATGAGAGTCGAAGGCGCTGTGTGAACGCGAGGCAGTGTAGTCCTTGTTCACGATGACGGGTCAGTGATGTGCGTCAGTAAGGCACACGGTGAACAAAGGCGATGAAGGGCGTGAGTATGCCATGAAGGCGCGTGTCGGTATTGCCAACAGAAACACAATCGTCAGAGTCAAGATGACACCGAGGCGAAGTGGGAGACATCGATGTGTAAGCATAGCGTGTGCCTCGTCGTTACTGTAAGATCCGAGGCCTTGTGTCGACCTCGAGGAGACGAGGCGTTGACAGGAGTGATAGTCGCAATGACGACCAGACTCTCATCGAGCACATACTGTATGCAATGAGGCGGGGATCAGTGTCCTCATGAGAGGCGAGGTGACGACCGATCTGCGGACTGTCTTCGGCCGTCTCGATACAATCACACAGCCGCACAAACCAGGGCGAATGTCCGAGTAGCTGGTGGAAGCACATCCGCTGGCATCTTTAAACGACAGCGCACTCGGTGTCAGTGTTACTCGCGACTTTGCACCTACTGTGGGATCCACAACGCTGCGATCACTCTTTGTTCCGTGCTACGTGTTGCTACCTCGCGCTCTGTGCTGCATTGCCCTTGTCTTCAGTCAGTAGCTAACAGCCATGGGCATGTGGTAGCCTGATGCCGAGGTTGGAAGCTGCATGATCCCAAGGAACTGCAAAGTCAACTGGTAAGAGGTGCTTACAAGCAGAAGAGCCATACCGCGACTCGCTTCTAGGTGCAGCTGAGCGCGGCTTGGCTCCAGTCCGAGCTAGCATTGAGGTTGCGTTGTGAGAATGTGGCAGCGAAGTTGTCACAATGTGGGAGGCATCTGGCCACCTTCCTCAACAAAGAGGACTCGGCTCACCTTCCTCCATACTTGATGTTACCACTTCATATCCGACATGATCAGTGAACGTTAGTCTGCATCCTCAACCGTCTTACACCAACGCATCAATACGGGTGCATCAGCGACGAGCGTCACTGAACAAGATGCCTTATAGCTGTTGGGGCTGTGGGTGCGTTGTTGCTTGCTATTGAGTACGGTGAGGGGCCGTGAGTACGGCGAATGTCTCACGAGTCGTTCTCGGTGCTAAGCCAGGTGACTGACACGCCACAGACGTTATGAGAGCCCACTGGTCCCGTTGAGACGACAACACTGATAATGACAAAGCTGCCAATGCGCTAACGGCAGGGTAAACTCACCTCTCAGTCAACGACATGCTGTCGTTACCGTCGACTGGTTGCTGTCAAGACTACACGTCGCGACCCTAACAGCTTCGTACTTGCTGCTGTTAGTGACTGGCGCGGATCGAGTCATGAAACGCTCACGGACAGCATCGAACTCACATCTTCACAATCTCAAAGCTCCAAGCCACTGACCGCTTCCCTCGCCTCTCAGTGGTCCCGATCTCACCACCCACAACCTTCCCTGGCTCACATTCATCCACAACCACATCCCAGCAAGCAACCCCACTCCCCCACATCTGGCCTCTGGCTCCCCACATCGAACCCCTTGGCACGCACGACTGGGGCCCGTTTCTTCCGCGCGCGACCGCGTACGTAACTGCATGCCCATCACCCATGCATGTAGGCGTCTTGAGCTTTGCAGCGTACCAACTCAATCTCCTCAAGGACGATCTCGCGGTGCCCGGTGCTGAATTATCCGGGCGGGGGAGCAGTGTCCGTGTCGGAGGCGTGAGCGGCCAGCGAGCGGCGGAGCCAATTACATCGGGGCCAAATGTTTTGAGCGTGCCGTCGAGCATCGTGCCAGGCCAACGAGCCTCGGGGGCCAGGACCGCAGGACGAAGGATCGCGCCACGGCAATACCAGGTTACACGGGTCTCTTCGCTGGCAGCACCACCACTCACACACGCACACTAGTCGCGGTAATTTCAAGTCACGCCAGACTTTTGAATCTCCATCCATCCGACTAGCATCTGTCTCTTCTGGCTTCGACGACGGCTGTCCGCATCGATACATCACTCGCGAAAACAACAAAAACGGTAGACAAAATGTCCAAGGAGTTCACCTACGAGGACCTCAAGGCCCACAGCTCGCGCGAGAGCCTGTACATCACCATTGCTGAGAATGTACGTGGTTGGAGCGGGTGGGAGGTGGGGGTGGGGGGTTGGGGAGGGCGGGGGGTGGATGTGTCTGGAGAGTCAGGAGGGTTGAGGGAGCAGGGTGGTGGTGAGAGGAGGGGGTTGCTCTGGAGGTGTACACGGCGATGGTGGCGATTTCGAGCTACATCGTGTGCATGAAGTGGAGAGGAGCGAGTGCGAGTGGATGAGAGAGGGCTAGAGAGCGAGAAGAGGAGGAGCTGCAGTTTGTGACTAAAGCGAAGCGCACTCCCGAGCTCTCATGATTACATCTCCTCTGCTCTCCCCAGCGACTCGAACTGCATGCCCCGAGACTAGTCGGTGCCAGGGCATCCGCTGACACCAGGTCTACGACGTCTCCAAGTTCCTGGACGAGCACCCCGGCGGCGACGAGGTGCTGATCGAGGAGGCCGGGCGCGACGCGACCGAGGCATTCGAGGACGTCGGCCACTCGGACGAGGCTCGTACGATCCTCAAGGGGCTCCAGGTCGGTACCCTGGCCCCCGGTGAGAACGTGAGTGAGGCGTGTGAGAGAGGTGGAAAGAGGTGGGGATGGATGGGGGCGTGGGCGAGCAATGGGCTTGTGAAGAGGCGGGGGTGCCGGCTGCATTCTGAGCTGGATGCGGTGTGTGGTAAGCTTGGAGGTCAGGCGAGCTGGATCCGGAGGCACCGGAGTGGAGGCAAAGCAAGCAGGAGGGAATGATGCAGGGCGAAGGCAGTACAGAGCCGCAGTCATCAGCATCTGCGCGATGGGTTTGCCGACGCGCTTAGCTGCGATCTCTCCCCGACTTCACAAGTGCAGAGCGCTTGTCATTGCTCCCAGACGCTTCACAGTGCGCTGCACTGCGGTCAGACGAGACGAGGAGCATCCGCACCGCTGCGTCCATGAGCAAGGTGCAGCACCTCACGCTGCAACAGTAGCGGCTGAGATAAATGGCTTTGAGCATCTCAACCGCCTAGTGTGGGATTCAGGCCCAGCAAGCTAATCAGAACATCACTTTTGTTGACATTCTGCTGCGCTGCACCCTGGCAGTGCAGCTTGCAATCTGCTGCCTGCTCCCAGTTGCGAGACCAATCTGCTGCTGCTTGCTCTACTGTTTGCTGTCTGCTGTCTGCTGCCTGCTCAGTTGCGGATTGGCATGCTTCTGCTTGCTGTACCGTCTGCTGCCTACTGTCTGCTGCCTGCTTCCAGTTGCGAGTCCTGCTTGCTGCTGCTGCGAGCCCTGCCTGCTGCTGCTGCCTGCTGCCTGCTGCCTGCTGCCTGCTGCCTGCTGCCTGCTGCCTGCTGCCTGCTGCCTGCTGCCTGCTGCCTGCTGCCTGCTGCCTGCTGCCTGCTGCTAGCTGCGAGTCCTGCCTGCTGCTGCTGCTGCTGCCTGCTGTTTGCTGCCTGCTGCTGCTGCTGCTGCCTGCTGTTTGCTGCCTGCTGCCTGCTGCTGCTGTACATGTGGGTCCCCACGTTGCCCTCCGCATCAGAGCACTTCCTGCCTGGTATGCCCTGCCTGGTATTCTTTGGAGGTACTTTGCTCTGAATGAGCTCTGCCTCTGGCCGTTTCGGTCCAGAGGCAACTGGCCCAACCGTCAATATGTAACAGGCGATCTCCTCTCCTTCCTCGCATCTCTGCCAAAGCCCAGCGCTAACCCCAGACCAAGCTCAAGGGCACCGGCGCCAACGGACAGGCCGTCGGCGGCAAGTCCGGCCAGTCCTCTGGCATGTAAGTTGTGCCGAGTCGCGCGTTACTCGTACCCCCGCTGACCCCAGCGCCCGCTTCGTCCCCATCCTCGCCCTCATCGCCGCCTGGGTCGCCTGGCGCTTCTTCTACGCCAAGTAAGACATACCTCTGGTCCCGGCCTCTATAAAATTGCAGATAGACATGCACCTGTTGCGTAATGCGTCCAGACTTGGACTGTTTTGTTGCATCGCGACTAAGGAGGGCAGGGCTATATCCACCATGCACCCAGAACCACTATACTCCAGCTTCAGGTCGTGCCTCCAGATTGACCCGAATCATGTCCCAGCTCGGTCACCGAATCATACTCTCGTTGACTCGAGCTTCAAAGACACCATCTCTTCTCCACTCAGGCTTCCACGCGAGAGCTGTCCTGGCCGCATTGTCCCCTGCGCGCCTAGGTACGGGGGGTGGGGGTAGCAATCCCACCTCCGCGCTAGCTACGGCTGCAGCATAACTCCTCTTCAGCTGAGCCCAGCGCTCAACGACTCGGACCATACGGCCCCCCCGGCCGCAACCACACCCGCCGCGCGATATCCTCCGCCGACCCCACACCCCGCTCGCCATCGTGCTCGAGCGCAAACACCACATCCGCGAGCGTGAGCGCCTGCCTGTCGTTCGTCCGCCTGTCCCCCGGCACGGCGACATCGATCTCTCTCGGCTTGGGACTGCTCGGCCGCCGCCGCACGCGCTTCGGCCTGGCGACCTCTGGCGTCGGTGTCCCCTCCCGCTCCCCCTCCTCGTCCTCGTCCCCAGCCCGAGCCTTGCCCTTGCCCTTGTCCTTTTTCGTCTTCCAGCTCGCTGGCATGCCTCCTGTTTCCCAGGCGTACTTTTTCCGGCCGAAAAACTTCGCCGCAGTGTTGTTGGAAATCTTGTGTTGAGCCGCTTCAGAAATCTTCGCGCCGGCTTTCTTGCTCTTGCTCGCCTTCTGTGGCGGCGGGGCGCCGAACGTCGGAGCAGCCTGGAACGTCGGCGCTCGAGGTGTTGACCCGGACCCCGATGGCCCAGGTGTGCCGGGTGCGTCTCCGTCATCAGCAGCGGGCGAGTCTGCAGCAGCAGCATTCGCACCACTTCCGCCTTCCCGCTCGCGCTCACGCTCTTCCCGTTCTCTAGCGGCAGCAAGGGCACGCGCTTGCTCCGTCTCGCGTGCCTTCCACTCTGTCCGTGCGATACGATGAGCTTTCGTCTCCTCCTTGTTCGCGGCCTCGAGCGCAGCCAGCACAGCGTTCGGGTCGGACGTGATCTTCTGACTCCACATCGGCCGTGGCTCCGATCCAGAGGTGTTCATCGGCGGCGTGTGCTTATGTGTCGACGTGACGCGGTGATCTTGTGCGCGGACAGCAGAGCTCAGCAGCGCTTTCACGCGGACCTCGGCCGCCAGCGCCAGGTACCTCATCGCCTCGTCATCCACCGTCATGGCGTGTTCTTGCGCTGTGTCGTGAGCTCGAGTCTAGCGTGCAAAACACCCGTACTCACCTATTTGGTGGAGACGATGCCGCAGCGCCTGTTCTCCGAACAGGTCAGTCTGCTTGGCACGGTTTGCGCCAGTATATCGCACTCCGCCGGTGGCATTCCGCGCCTGGCGACGCTGGTTTTCTTCCTCTGCCCGCAAGTCGATCCCCTGCCCTCGCGCCATAGGCAGAAACTGCACAGCTGGCGTCGCCGGTGTGGATGATGCACCGTGTGCTCCCGACGGGGTTTGCAACGGCGGCGTAGCTGCTATGTCAGCGGCCTCCCTGCGACAACTCCTCCCGTGTCTTACGCACGCCTCACGTCCTCCCCATGAGCTGACTTGATCGTCTTTTGCGGCGGCATCCCACCCGCGCGGTCAGGCGACAGCTCTCGCTTCCCTGCATGTCAGCATGACTCTATCGAACCAAAAAATTAGTGTTCTTCGTCATGACACACACCATTCTGATTCACGGACACAGGAGTTGCCTGCCCGCCCCCCGCCGTCAACGCGCCCGGCGCTATCGACCCCATAGACATCCCACTCGGCGACGCGGTCCCGTTCGCCTGCTGGCCGCTGAGGATGGGCTGGTACGTCGACGGCAAAGCAGCAGGCCCAGAAGTCGCAGGCGCGGCTGCGGCGTTGGCCTGCGCGATCGTGCCCGCAGGCAAAGACGGGCGTACTGGCGCAGCAGCTGTCGGCTGCCACGGCACACTCATCGCCTGTGTGGCTTTGGGCTTGCTGTAAGCGGTTCGCGAGGGACCAGGCTGCACGCGACTCGATGAGAACGGAGTGAGCTAGTGAGTGATGTGTCGAGCGAGTTGGTGTGCATGGTGTTGGGTGGCGACGGGTTTGGTTCCGCTAATGAAAGCTGGCTTAGGAATGAGACGAATGTGTATAATGAATACAGAATGCGGATTAGGATGTGTTTGTTATTGATCTCTCCGCCACGCCGTGCGACAACGTAAACAACTCGGATGCCGTACGCGATTGACTTCTCTTTCCGTCCCAGGTCCCGCAGATAAATCATCACCCGCGCCGGCGCTCTTGTCGTCAGCGAGCACAACAGCGACGAGGTAACGCAGCGCACGACAAGCTGGCCGCTCTCGCAGACATGTCGCAGCGGCGCTCGAGGCGGTCGCTCGGGCTGCCGGCCTCGACGCCAGAGGATCAGCAGTTGCAGTTCGACGACTGTAAGTGTTGCGGAACAAGGCTGAGTAGGACATCGCTGATCGCATAGTCCGCAGACGGCATAGCAAGCAGAACAGAGAGATCATCCAGTGGGTGTAAGAGGCTGGATCCCGCTGACAGCAGCGAGAACATCAGCCGCAAGGCGTTGATACAGAGCCTGCAGGACCAGATCACCGTGCTGCAAGTGGAGCTGCTGGAGGTGCGGCAGCAAAATGCCGTTCTCCAGCGACGCATGAGCGCCATGCATGAGGGCCAGCAGCGGCTTCGAGATGGGGTGGGTGTTGAGTTCGGTGTGCTCGTCACTCCAGCGCAGATGCTTTGTGTATCTCGCACGTTTGGCGTGCGGTGCTTCAGACAATGGCATATGAGCATACCTCGCTGACACCAGGCAACCGTTGCAGCTCTGGACCACATTATCGCAGCCCTACCGGCACTCACGGCACTGCGTAAGGCTTTGGACACAGCACCACCACCTCCTGTACCCTCAAGCGTGCCGTTCAACCGCGCCGTCGGCAACCCAATAGCAACGCGGCCAGCCGCTACTGGCCAGATGCATGTCACTCTCGGAGCTCTAGGCGAGGAGGACGAGGTTGCCAGCACCAACAGCACGACCAGTACGCCACGGAGCAACCCCAGATCACGCCAACGCTCGCCTCGCAAGTCAGATGAAACGTACTACCCCTCTGCGTCGACGCGGGGGTCGACCTCTCCGATCGCATCGCCATCGCCAAAGCGCACACCACGGAGGCATCGGAGGCGTGAGAGCGGGTTGCTCATTCCCCGGCCAGCTACGCCGTCGCCCCAGAGCTCGCCAGAGGTGACACGGCCTTCGCCCTCATATTCACAGTTCGATGATGCGGAGGACCACCATGACCGTAATGACAACGACCAGCAGCATGGCCGTGACGATGACAACAAGCAGCACGGTTATGATCATGACCCGGCTCTCGAGGACAACGCCGACTGGCTATCTCCATCTCCAGTGGTTGACGAGGACGCAGTAGAAGCAGCGATCACCCCGCGGTCACAAGTGCGTGCTATCGCAGCGAGGCTTGAGGCCACAAAGCTTGACGGCGGCCGCACTGCTGCAGTAGAGGACAGGAAGTCTAGCCCGAAGTGTAGGTCTGACTGCTGAGTAGAACTGACGACCTGCAGCATCGGCATCGTCCGCTGCCTCAGCACGGGACGACGAGCCCCCAGAAGAGGGACGCACGCGCCGTGCGCGCGCGAGTGTGAGCTACAAGGAGCCGTCGTTGCGAGCGTAAGTATCGTCTTTCACAGAGCCATTTCCTCGCTCTTCGTTGAAACGCTACTCTCATTCATGTCCCGCAGTGTTTGCTGACCTCAGGAAAATGCGCAAACCCGACGGAATAGCCGTCGAAGACCTCCTCGGACTCCGACGCATGGACTCTGGCGTACGACGCAAGTCCGCTCTCCCGCGAAGCTCCAAGCTATCCTCCTTTGCCAGTGAGAACGCAGAATCACAGGACGAGGCGCATGACCTACCTCCTTCTCCAACACGGCCAGAAACGCTCGCTCGCCCCGCTGGCCCCAGTCCGAAGCGCGCGACGGCTAAAGCGGCGGAGACAGCCGAGGGTACGGAGCACTGGAGCAGCGGAAAGGTGCATAGGCACAAGGCCAGTCCGCCGCGGTATCGTAGCATTTCGGGATCCAACGCGAAATCAGTAAGAGACCTCTCGAAAATCACCAAGGACGCGGAAGCAGGGGATGCTACGAAGGACGGTCGAGATGGTGTCAAAGAACCAGAACACAAGGTCATACCTCGTCGCAGGGAAGACAAGGACGTCAGGACAGACAAGGAGGACAGATACGCTCGCGACGGGGAGAACAGAGCCACCGAGCGACAAATTAGCGACCACAAGGCTATCCCGCGGCCCGTATCGCGGACGGGCAAGTCGACCTCGTCCCGTCGGCCTGTGAGTGTGAAACGCGATGTCCTGAAGGAGATAGACAATGAGGAGCGCGTCGAAGCTCGGAAGCGCAGAGCAGTGTCATAGTCGTGATGCATGATGGGTGGGTTGTGGCTCTCCATTCATATAGAACGAGCGAGCAGGGACATTGACCATGAGAGTGATTGTGTGAGAGTGATTGTGACAGATGCATTTGACACGGCCCATGCAATGATGTAACTCTATGTAAGAATGATATGATACAGTGCTACGGCCTGCGGCCGTTGGGTTTCTTCTTCTTCTTCATGAACAGGACGTCCTCCGCCGCTCTAGAGGGTGGCCGCGGGGGCGGGCGTATGGCCTTCTGCGGTGGTGGTGGAACAGGCCTGCCATGCTGAGGGCGAGGCGGAAGTGCGGTAGCCTGCTGAGCTGGAGGAGGGTTGGCGGGTGGGGGCGGAATGGCAGGAGGTGTATCTCTAGGTGGTGGAGGAGTGGTTTGCCGATGGCCAGCGTTCGATTCGGGCTTGCCCTTGTCGTTCTGCCTGGACGCCGATCCGTCCTTGGGTTCCTGCTTGAGTCCAGAGTCATAACTCTTCTTCCTCTTGTTCACACCGTCTGGTCGCTTGACCTTCTTCACGGGCTCAGGCTCGACGGGTAACGACTCGCGCTTCACGCCACGATTTGCTGCATCTGCTTTGATTTTCTTCGGCTCGTCGCGGCCATTGATCGCTCTCGGCCCAGTGGGTGTATCAGAGAACAGAGTGTTGGTGTACTATCAGTCAGTCACGACTACTCTCACCTCCGCGGGGCACTCACATCGACTAGACGACCGCGTTCTCGTGCATCTTGCACGATCAAGCGCCACTTGGCGTCACTGCGCTCCAGCGTTGCAGCGTTGCCAAGCACGAAGAGCGAGCTTTTCGCACGCGTAAGCGCGACGTTCATACGGCGGAAGTCACGCAAAAATCCAATAGTCATCAAGTTGGCGCCCGATCTCACACAGGACAGGATAATGATATCCTTCTCCTGGCCTTGGAAGCCGTCGACGGTGTTGAAGCTAGTCGTCAGCCGCGATACATACTCCTACTCACTCAATAGAATCGACAATGTCATTCCCAAAAGCGGCCGTGAAGTGCCGGCGGAGCTCGTACAGCTGCTCTCTGTACATTGTGATCACGCCGATCCGCATCGCCAGATTGACTTTGCTGCCATACTGCCGCTCGAGGTTGCGGTACAGGTCGACCGCCACGGCCGCCTCGTCCGCATTGCATGTCGACATGCCCTTGCGTGTCTCGACACCCTGCACGTTGACAAAGTGGTACGGCCCGAATATCTCGTTCTGGTGCCAGACAGCGGCTGTCTTCTCCGCCATACCGGGGCCGTCGTGCAGGCGCCCGTCGTAGAAGACCTTTGACGGCAGCTTCGATATGTCTGGGTGCATACGGTACTGGATGCTAGACATTAGTAAACATGTTCAGTAAGTGACAACTCACCTCAGAAGATGCATGTGAGAGCCCTTGTTCTGCGCAATTCGCACAAACAAGCTTTGATCAAACTTCATAGCGGCTGCTTCGGAGCTGAAAATTGTGGGTGGTAGTTGGTTAGGGTCTGTGCAAGTCAGCTATGTCAGACAGCTTGCACTCACCTCCGACCATGATGCACCGTCTGCACCCGTACTTCAGAGGAATGAGGCCACTCATCTCCGTTGCTTGTGCGGCTTCATCGATGATCACGGTCTCGAACGTGTACGGCGCGAGGACATCCTGTCCTGAGCCAGACAACGTCGCGCAGATAACGTCCGCCTCCTTGAGCACAGCGTCGCGAGCAGCACGGCGAGCACCGTCAAGGTGTCGCGTGGCGTCTCGTGCCGCGTCTTTGGCCTTCGAAGACGCTTGACCGAGTTTCGTACGGCGCATGTTAAGCACATGCAACTCGGCCTCTGACGCCTTGCGCTTCTCGTCGTTACCGCGCAGGCGCTGGATCTCGTCCTGCTTTTCCTTGATCAGGCGCTTAACTTCCTCCAGCTCGTTCTGAATGCGTGCGAGATCTGTTCCACCACCGTCTTGTCGCTGCGACTCGGTGCTGACGCGTGTTTCAACAATATTGTCCAACGCCACGTCCTTGACCGCGATGTTGACGGACGACTCGATACCCACACGGACGATGTTCAGATGGATGCGACCGCCGTGCGCACTTGGTACACCCTCCATCAAGCGTTTACACACCTCATCGATGGCGGCATTACTCGGAGCACAAACAAGCAGCTTAGCCTTTGTCGGTGTCTCGCCATTGACGGGAATGTATGCACGCCGCTCGGACATGAACTTGCCTACGAGACCGCTGATGGTCTTGGTCTTACCTGTACCAGGAGGGCTGGATATCAGAACTCTTTTCAGAAGACAAGCGGCTTAACTCACCCTTGGATCAAGGCAAAGCCCTTGACTTGCATAGCACCCAGGACAGCCTTTGCCTGAGGTTCGTTCAGCTGGAACTTGCTCATAGCATCAGAGATATCGGACTGCTCCAGCGCCGGCATGGCCGCGCTACGGGCAGCGAGCACATCTGCCAGCAGGGCTGGCTCGTAGTACGGCAGGCCGCGCAGCGCGGCATACTCGCGCAACGCAGTGCTCAAGCTGAGGAAAGTCAGCTCAGTGCTTCGTGATTCGATTTTACTCACGAGACATGTTTCCGCACCTGGATCCTGGACTTGGCCCCCAAGCTCCGCTGGTCCATGCTGTTCAGGATGCGCAACTTGATGGCTGACTCCTTGAACTTGCGCCGAAAGCCCTGCACCTTGGCGAAAAGCGGCGCTGAGCCCTCAGGTGTGATCGTGACAATGTCCGAATCATTGACGGAAAAGCCGGGCGGCAGATTGGTCGGGATGACAACGTCGATGTCGATGAAGTCGTCCTCATAAGCACGGGCAGTGACCTCGGCGAGCAGTGGAGCAGCTGTCTGCACATCTTTGGTGAACTGCGCCCACAGCTCTTGCAAAAAGATGGGAAGCATGATTTTCTCATAGTCCTGCACACGCGCAAACGTCGTTGGTACAGGCTGCAGCTTGCCCAGTTCTGCAGCAACCCTAGGCGGGTACGGCGGAGTCTGTCCCTGATGTGACGGGTTCCACTGCAATACGTAGCGGAACAACGGAGTAAGGTCTGGACGAAGACGTTGCTTCATTGCATGGGCTTTGCGACGCTTCTCCTCGCGCTCGCGGGCAATGTCAGCAGCCGTTGGACCAAGCTGCTTGATGGGCTTGTTGATAACGAAGCGCTCCCGCGGCGGCGCAGGAACAGTCTTACGCGGTGCGAGCAGTGCACCAAGACCCTTATCCTCCTCATCAGAGGACGAGTCCGTGTCGCTCGAGTCTGTCTCCACAGGTTTCGGCGGTGGCTTGGTTGCCTTCGGTGGGCCAGTGTACGCACCGAGCCCAGTGCCTATGGCAGACGCTTGAGGCAGGCGTGGAGCAAACGCGGAGTCGTTGAGCTTCCTTCTGTCCGAGTGGAGTTGTGCCTTATGTTCACTCGCCAGGTCGCGCATGAACTTGGACGTGAAGGCCGACGATGTCGAGGATTTGGGCGGTGGCACCTTAGGCACGAGGTTGAGCACGATCTTGTCCCTCGGCTCCTTGACCTGCACCCTGTGCACCCGCGCACGCTGGTCTCGTGCCGAGCTATCAGCTTGAGCTCGCCGCTCGATGATGTCCAAATCCGAGGCAGACAGGTTGTCCAGTGTGTCGTCGTTCTCGAATTCCTCCAGCGTCATTTGGCGCGGCTTGGGCGGTTTCGGTGCGCGCGGCTTGGCATCTGAGGGGACATATTTCCCACCAGCCTTGTTCATCATCATAGCGAACGCGTTCTTCGATGAGGCCGATGTTGACGATGGTGGAGCTGCCTTGGTCGCTGATGGTGGCTTGACCCTGGCTTGCGTTTCTGACGGCTGCGAGATTGCCGCCCTCCTAAGCTTGCTCGTGACTGACTCCTTGTCCGAGCCAACATCTGGTGAAGAGTCCTTCACCTCCTTGATGTACTTGATGTCGTCGTCCTCACGAGAGATGGGCAAGTCGAACGTCTCAAGAACGTCCGTGAGTTCTGACATGAGGTCATCGGACAAGCGGCAGTTGTATGCCGACGTCGCACGACGCGTGAACTTGTCGAGCTCGAGTAGCGTGTCCTCCAGCTGCTTGTCCTTCGATAGATCCACACTGGACTTGCTGATGCGCCTGAGGATAGTCATGATCAGCTCGTACGCTTGGTGAAGTGTCTCGGCGTCCGTAAGTCGCAGCCATCCTGTCAGATCACGAAGCACAACCTCGAGCTTCTGCACCAGACTTTTGCCCACATGCGACATGCGGACTGGCGACTCGGCGGGGTTGTCGCTCGGCGCCTTGGTACGGCTAAGGATGGCCGACTCGAACACACGAATATGCTCTGTGATCATACGGCCGAATATGAGCGCGTCGCGCATCCAGTCGACCATGACCTCGTTCTCAAAGTACGGTGCCCAGTCCGACGTGCGCTTGAAGATGAGCGCGAGTGAGTCGGTCATGAGCTGCCACAGGTCGCTAACCCTCCGCGTCATCCACTTGCCTCCTGCATACGCAGACAGGAACGTCTCCGACTGCAGAAGCGGCGGGGAGCTGCCTGAGGACTGACAGAGCACGTCGAGGACGTCGGTGAAGCAGCGAACGAGCCACTTGGCGAGCGAGCACGCCTCTGGGACTATGCGAGCTGTTTGAATGAATGAGGAGAGGAATGCAGATAGCCCGTCCATAGCGTCTGTGGGATACCGCTCCAGGAGTGTTCGAAAGCAGTCGCCACGGTCATCTACGTCCTCGAACGACTGCTGTACGAGGTTGAGCACCGGCTCGTGGATGTCCTCCGCAGGTGACAGGAGCAATGTGACAGCTGACTTGGCAACACCAGGCTGACTCCAAAAGGCGTCTCGCGTGGTTGGGTCAGGCTGCGCAGCTAGCGACTCAAGCGCGTGCGCAAACCCATCGCGTGAGGTCTTAATGCTGGTGTTGATGGCGCGCACGCTTGATATCCAGTCCTCGGCCTTGACAGCTTCCTTGAGGTCATCAGGGTTCCACGCCTCTTTCCGGTTGAGTATCTCTATGTGCGCGACGGGCGCAGTCGCAGACATGAGGAAAGCCAGTCCGACCGCATCGGTCGGTGAGAACTCGCTGTACGCCGACTTCCACAGCTCGCTGCGACACGAGGCGCGATGCAACCTGTCAACAGTTGCTGGAGGCGGGACGGCCTGACCGGGCTTTGCGCGCCGCTTGCGTTTCAACCTCCGTCGCTCCGTGTACGCGATCATGGCAAGCCCGAGCACGCTTTCAATGACCTCACGTCCGTCCACTCTGAACACACTTGCTGCTAGCTCTCGAGCCGCTGCCTGTGCCGCTTGCAGGTCGACCTCGCGCGTCGGCTGGAAGGCATACTTGGCGATAGTAGCTGCATGAACGTCGACAGTAGCATTGAAGGCCGACGCTGCCAGATCAGAACCGGCGATCTTGTCCTGCAGGAGCTGAAGAGTCTGCAGGTGAGCCACAGTATTCCGTAGTTATTTCACTCACCTTGAAACCGGCCTCAGCAGCCACACCATGTGTACGCATGTCGATCTGGTCATGCTGCATCTCCGAGAGGCAGAAGTTCATGACCTTGGCAAGCGCTTCCGGGAATGCCGCGCCTGTCGTCGCATGAGTCGTGTCAAGGACCGACAGGAGGAAGCCAGTTATCCAGCCTGTAGGCGAGTCATCGTCACCAGCCTTCCCTTTTCCCTTGTCGCTCTCACTAGGAGGCTGGTAGGCCGCGAGTAGCTTCTTGAACTGCGGGTTGCTCTTGATCTCAGAGAAGAGGGTGTGTGGAAGCTCCGGGGAAGTGTCGTATGCCCAGATATGGTGCGTGGGTGACAAACGTAGTAATGCAACGAAGACGCCAAAGACGTCGGAGAAGCCTGGGGGTCAGCAAGATTCTTGGCGACATTAATTCACTGTCAGACGGAGTACCCAGATGTCGCCCGACGAGAGCCATAACCGACTTGTCCGGCCTGGCTGGCCGACCAACCTCGTACTGTCCCTCCAGGAGGCCACGCTGAACAGCCTCTGTGCTGAGAACATTGGGCGATACGAGAGCCCGAAGCGACGACCACAGCACAGCCTCAGTCCCAGATCCACCTGTTCCCAACAGACCCATGACCTCCTTGCCTGTCCCGGTCTCCTGCCACTCCCTGAACCCGAGAGGACGGGTCAGACGCCCGAGCTGCGCGCGTGCCCATGCCTGGCGCTTCTGGTCCGAGGAAGATAGAAGAGCCACCAGGCCCGCAGAAAGGGCGTTGAGCGGCGTGGCATCCGGGGCGGACGCTATTGCCTCGTCCAGTGGTCCTGACAGCCGTGGCTCGTTGAGCAGCGACGGCTCGTTGAACAGCAGTTGGAGGTACACTGGTGGGAGGTCAAAAAGCGTCGAGCTTGTACTAGACGCTTTTGTTCGCTCCAGCTCGGCAACAACAACCCCGGCCTGCCACTTGTCCACCGCGGCAAAGAAGTTGACCTGCGTCGCAGCCGGGTACTTTGACAGGTAGCTGTGGTCAATGGGCGAGCTCACGGGGAACCTTACAGCTGAGCGAAACGGCGCCGAGTAACTGCAAACTCGCGTGCACAGTTGTTACATCGTGTCAGCACACGCTCCAGAGTATCGAGCCAGGTCTTGCTCGTCCCCTCGCGCTTGAAGGCGAACAGAAACACCAGGAACGTCGCTGCCTGCTTGTGGAGCTCGCTGGGCGCCTTGTCGCAATACCAGTGTATCTCTGCCGACGATACCACAGATGACGAGGAGCTGGACAACCCGGTAGGCATAAGGAATGTGTACACCGGGCCAAGGTCGGCGTCAGTCGGCGACGTCTGGCTGTGCTGCCGGCGCTCCAGGATGTCCTCGACCTCGCGCTGTGCCGCATCGGATGCAGCTCCGGCCGAGGCCGACGCACTGGAGGACATTGTGCGATGTCTATGGCATGCCCCGGGATGTCACTGTTGAGCTGCTGAGCACTTGGAGTAGCAGCGACGAGCTAAGAGATGTGGAGTGAGATAGTGCGAGCAATGATGGAGGGGCGAGCTCAAAGTTCAAGACGCGTCCAAGATGACGTGTGGCAAAATGTATACACCCGTCGATATCCGGCGGTAATGTCTAGTTCGTCTAGTACTACAACTGCTGCTCTTTCCAGTCGCCGAGCGCAAAGGCAAGCATGCCCCAGAGATCGCGCGTGTCGGCGGAGGCGCCGGGCTGTGCTGCAAGGTCGTCGACCAGGCGGCGAAGTTTACGGACGTGGGTGTTGAGCTGGGCTGTGGCGTGTTCGATCCGGGGAGTTGTGGCGCTTGGTCCGGTGGAGTCAGTGGTGGAGTTGGGGTGTGCTTCTGCGTCGTCGCCTTGCTCCTCGTCGCTGCCAACGCTGCTGTCACAGTCGCTATCTGAGTCGTCGACGACAGATTTCCGGCTTCTCTGGCTACGTAGTGATACTTCTGCAGCTGCCGAAGTCTGAACTGCAGCAGAAGTGACGATGCCACAAATCTCATCAGCAAGGTAGAGGATTCCGTCGACATGATGTTGAGCTTGCTCGTTCTTTCATCAGCTATGTCACACACGTAACCAACCTCTGCGTGCAAGAAGCAGAATGACCTAAGCTGTCTTGTGCTGTCGTCAGCTTGAGCGGGCAGAGAGTTACTCACTGTTCGAGCTCCAAGTTCACAAGCTCGTGGAACGTTGCCCCGCCCAGTACCGCGCTCCGATGGACTGCAGTGCGAATTTCAATCACGTCGTTGATCCACGTTGACAACGTCCTAGCGTAAGCTGGGTACATCCTCATCTCCACAAAGTGTCCGACAACAGTGTGGGAGCTTTACTCGTGCAACACTCACTCCAGGAACCAGAACAACCCCTGCCTCAAGCGCCGAAGCAGCATCCTCGCCCTTGCATCGGGTTGCTCCCCGCTCACAACTTTTGCACTTGGTATGAGTCTCCGTGCCCTCTTGAGTCGTAGCAGGAACGTGAACACGTCAGACCGGAGGTCCATCGTCGTCGCGGTGAACACCTGTGAGAGCGGGAAAGGGACCTGTTGTCAGCCTAGAGCAGAAAGAGCAGAAGGAGCAGAATGATCGGCAGTAGGTGCTATGGAAAAGACGCCAGACTCACCAGATAGTCCATCCTGATATCCTGCAGCGTCGCCTTGACCCTCCTCGACGTCCGGGCCCTCACGCGCACAGCTTGCGCATTCATCCACTCCGCCCCGCTCGACTCGATCACGTCCCTCAGCGCGTGGGTCAGGAGGTGGAAATCCGCCCAAGGCTTGTTGCCTCTCATCTGGGCGAACAGCCACTCCGCCCAGGTATCCATAATGTCAAAGCCGTGCATGAGGCTCAGCCCATCAATCGCACGCAAGTGCTCCGAGAGCCCGCAGTCCACCTCCAGGACACGAGCGAGGAGGCGCTGGTTGTCCCTGCAGATAGAGGAGAGGTAGTTGCTGAGCGTATCGTTGATGTCTAACGTCTCTAGGGTGATGAGCTCATTAAGTGTCCTCCAGGCGATTGAGTGCGGGCTTTGAGGTCGCTGAAACTGAGACGACCAGCTCTTGTCCAACGAGGTCTGGGTTGGCAGACTCTCCAGTAGCCCCCTCGCCTTCCCACCTTCGAGCACGTCCCTCTCCGCACTCGCTATCCAGGCCGGCCAGCCCTCCATGCCG
The DNA here is from genome assembly GCA_002335625.1 of Cutaneotrichosporon cyanovorans. NCBI lineage: Eukaryota > Fungi > Basidiomycota > Tremellomycetes > Trichosporonales > Trichosporonaceae > Cutaneotrichosporon > Cutaneotrichosporon cyanovorans. The sequence goes on along the minus strand of BEDZ01000015.1, from coordinate 81,951 downwards.
ACCACGAACCCCGCCTCCCAGAAGTCCTCGTCGCACCATGCCGAGTCGAAGTCCCGCATGATGTAGAACTCGGCTGGCAGCGGCCTCTCGCTGTCCGATTCTGGTGCAAGGCCCAGGTCTGTCTCCGTACCCCGCAGGCTCTCGGGGACTGGCATGCCTCGTGTGACCCAGTCGCGGGTGAAGCGCCACATTGGCTCTGCAGCTTGTATGAAGACGCGTACCAGTGCAGCACGGGAGCGCGTGATCGGCGACTCGACGGCTGCGTATATCGCGTCGAGGAGGGTGACGGGGTTGGAGGCGAGGGGGATAAAGGAAACAAGGTGCTCAAGGAGTTCGGCGAAGCGGGCAGTAAGATCTCGCTCAAGCTGGAGAGGGGTGGATGTGCGCCGGTTGTTAGCAGCGGCGCTGTGTTGGGTCGTCAGAGAAGACCCCAAATGAGACACTGTAGTGGCCGCTCGATTCACAGAATGTGCGTCCAGACCGAGGGCTGTGTGTGTTGGCTCCTGCTGTGTTGTTGTTGTTGAAGTGATCGTATCCTGTACGCCTGGACCAAGCAGCTCAGCTTCCAGCTCTGCCACCAACATACCCAGATCATTCAGAACTTGGCGACAGGCCTCCGCGAATGCCTCGGATGTCTCGGAACGCATACAAGGCGGGCGGGAGGATGACGATGGTGTGGGAGAGGTCGTTTCATTGACAAATGCTTGTACTTGTGCTGCACGGGTTGCGTACGTTGCGAATGTCGTCAGAACGCCATCGAGTGCTGAAGGAGAAAGAATTGTCACTTGAGGGTGGGAGCGGCGTATCTGTCGTCAGCCACTCATGGCTCTCCAGACGCTGCGGAGCAGTGAGGCTGCCGCCTAGGCTCAAAGATAGTGCGCGAGGTCGTTGAGTACTCGAGATCCCTGTCTTCAGCGGGAGCGGCTTCATCCCACAGCTGCGCTATCTGACTCAGAGCGTTTAGCTCGTACGGCGACGCGCTCTCTCAGAGAATCGTGTTGCCTCGTTCAGACGCATGATTAGACCAAGAGCACGAGCCTGTACCGAAATCCCTGTCGAACTCGCTTTCTGTGTGCTTCGACACACCTCTCCGAGCAACAAGAAACTCACACTGCACACCCCATCCGAAGTGAAAGAAAACATGACCCCCGGTCGACCAGTAAGCGCGAACAGCAACTCCCTCTGAAGCTGGTCAGCAGAGATAGCCTGCTCGTGCTGTCTCCTCAGAGCTGGCGACGACAATGCAGGCACTACACCGTCAGCATCAACATCCCCCCAACATGATTGCGTCACTCACAAGCCGACAACCTCTGCCACCCATGAACCCCCTCCGACGATGGTACCTCACCACCGCCAGTCTTCCAATACGCCCTTCTCGCCATGGCCTCGAGAGTCAACTTGGCCCTCATCAACCTCTCCTCCTCGTCCGCCCTCCTCCGCGCCTCAATCTCGCGTGACGAAGGGCCATACCTCGCCCGAGGAGCAACCGGCGTCACGATTTGCTCATCGCTCGCTGTCGACTCGTCCTCGTCCTCTACCTCGTACTCGCTCTCCGTCCACCCCTCGTGTACCTCGTCATCGTACCCCGGCCCCCAGTGCTCGCCTGTGAAAGGCTCGGACATGATCTCGCGGTACAGAGGGTTGAGCTCGGCGCCTCGTGGAGGGCGTTCGAGGTACTCTTCTGCTATTTCTTGGGTTTTCTGGGTCGTGGGCTGGGCGAGCTCGAGCTGGGGTTAGCGGAGGGCGCGGCTTCGTGTGCGGTGATGGATGGACAGCAAGAAGCGCTTCAAAAACATCATAGATCTGTACGCAGGAGGTATCGTACGTTGGAATGATGTTAAGAGGATGGAGATAGCCATCTGGCAAGTGGGAAGTCTCATCGATGGCAGCTGGGGTCTGTAGGCGGGATTACTCACAAGTAACTGCACATGCTGAGGCAGATTCGACACCTGTAGCGGCAAGCGCTCGTCCCACACGGACCCTCCCTCACGCCTATGCACCTCCAGCTGCTGTATGATCTTGTCGTACGCGGCAGCCACATCGTCCTGCACCCTGATCTTGGCGACTCTTGACAACCTTCCAGTCAGCACCAGTCTACACATAAAGACCACGTAACGGCCGCCCGGTAAGCCTCATGCAAAGCTGAGTATACCCCCCGGACTCATCACTCACCCCTGCAGCGCACCCCGCACATCCCCCCACTCCTTGCGCGTCCCTCCCTCGTTCGACTTCAACCTTGACGTCAACCGGGTCGCTGCGGCATCGAGCTTGTCCTGTTTGTCCGGGTCGGCAAGGCCCGACTGCAGAGCAACAACGAGCTGCCTGGACAGGTCCGCCATGGTCTGTGGACTCGTCATGGCGGCCTGCGAGTGATCGTAGTCGAGAGCAAGACGTAGTATGTCCGATGCACTCGCCCTCAACTGGCAACAACAAATGCTGGACGCGTCGGGTGGAGGATGTGGGATATTCCCGGAATATCGCCACGCGACCATCTCGCGGATATACGTAACGGGTGATGCGACCAGCCACACTGTGTCCTCCCTGTGGTTTCAATGTGACCGCATAGGGAGGAGATCGAGGAGATCGTCTTTGATCTGCCTTGCATCTCGACTTCATCTGCGATCTGCTCCATCATCTGCTGTCTAACACCACAGCCTGATCCTCAACCATACCTGATACTTGTCTGAGCATTCTACGCATTTTCACAACTCCTCGCACCATGGCACCGAAACGCTCGTCGAAGCAGGCGAGCGGCCTGAATCAGGTATGTGTCTCAGTGGAGTGCTCTCTCCGAACACCAGGGACCACGATGTTCGCATCTCTGACCCCAGCCCACACTTTCCTTCCAAACACGGCTGAAGACATCAAACACCGGCAAGCATGTAGGCAAGCAGGGACTCAAGGCCGCACCTGCACTGCGGAAGACGGACTCGACGACCTCCGTGTCGTCGTTGGAGCGCACATCGCCGCCGGAGGAGGAGGTGAAGAAGCCAGCAGCTAGGACACGGGCGAAGGTTGAAGCGGAGAAACCGAGGGTGGTGGAGAAGAAGGATGAGCGCGCAATACTGCATCCGAACAGCAAGGAGTGGAACAAGCTGCATGCTGAGGCGAGGGAGGAGATGGGCGGGCTGCCTCCGAGTGAGTAGATAGGAGAAACGTACACTGCAGAGATTTGCTGATGATCAAGTTCATGGAGAAGGGAATACCAAGGTGCAGGGTGAGTTTGGCTTGATTCTGTGTGGCATTGGCGTGTTGGTGGAATGGAAACGAGCAGTCCCCTTGCAAATGTGGAAATCGTACACTGGCCGCAGTTCAGACGATGGCTAGTGGGATTGTCCAGCACACTTCGCGATCATGAGCGTCGGAGGGCTCCCACTCCTATGGTCCAACTCCAACCTTTCTAGGGAGTGCACCGGTCGGAACCGGGTGTCAGTCAGGACAGTCATTGGAGTCGAGATCTTTCTCACTCGGGAGTGCACCGATTACGACTGGGTGTCAGCGGAGACTGTTGTTGCAGTTGGAAAGCGCCCGACTGAGCTGAGGAATGAATTTGAGCAGACTGGTCCACGAAGGCAGAATCGCTGTTCGGGAACTACATCGCGAGAGAATCTGGCCAACTAGGATTCTGTCTTCGACGCCGAAACAGCAGCATGCATGGCTGACTGTACCGCTCCCCATAAGGAGATCAGTTCGGAAATTCGTGTTCCTGTGGGGGTCCACTGTGACTGTGTCCCCTATCAGCCGTTGTCATGCTCCTACGCAACCACAACTTCATGCTAACGCATAGACATCTTGCGAGTCTTCGACATGACATCAAAATACGGCCCCTGTGCTGGCATCTCGCGCCTGGAGCGCTGGGAGCGGGCGAAGAGGTGGGGCCTGGACCCGCCAGAGCAGGTGAGTGGACGAGAGGGGCGTCGTGGTAGAAGGTACGAGTTACCGATGCTCTATGTCCAAAGCATGTATTTGGAGGGCTGGAGCCCTGTAATGGGAGCTGGGAGATCGGGAAGGGAAGGATGGCGCAGTCGCAACTGTTGCTAACAAGCACAGATAAAGACCATCCTTCTCACGAAGCAAGGTGAAGACGAGGACCAGTATCGTGAGAGTGTGCTCTATGGCTGGGTGTGAGGTTGGCTGAGTGAGGATTGGCGCTGGAGCGGGTTTACCATGGAGCGAGGCGAGGGAATGGAGCGAGGAGAGGGAGGATCATGGAGGGTCATTATAGTGTGGGAGAGTCATCAAGGCAGGAGTGGTGAGGAAGAAGAGCAGGGCAGAGCGTGCCATCTAGTGTAATCTTAGGATGTTGTAGATACCCGTAGTAGCAGCCAGCCCTCTGCGAGGGACTTGTAGGCATCGAGTGCGATTGTAGGAGCTGCTGAATATGCGATCGTATGCCATTATGCCATCCCCCATAAATCTCGACGCACGGAGTCATTCGGCCATGCTTCCCAGTGCATAGTAATGGATCGATTGGCCGCGCATGGCAGCTAGATCCTACCTTTCATCAACAATCAACAAGTAGCTACGACAGTGAAACTGCCACACTAACCAGTTGCCAGTCTCAGTCTCACATGTGGGCTTCGTGGCCCATGTGTAGTGCCTTGATTATAAGTCTTGGCATGCGGCCAGACACCATCCCGCCGGCAGCATCTATGGGCAATCCAGTAGAACAAGAAAAAGAAGGTGTGAGAGGCCGCAGTAGTCCTTCCCTGCAGTTCGTCATTGGCAACTGTACGTCGATGCCCTGTAAACAACACCTCCGTATGCAATAGATGCCGTCCTTGCGGGACAAGTGTGCAATGCCACAACTTGATGTAGAGCTTTGCAAGTCACTATCCTGCATGTCTTGATAGAGTATGCAATGCATTGCGTGCAGAGGATAGCAGTGCAGCGTATGCACGTATGCCATGTAAGCGACACGCGAGGACGGACAGGTCGAATTCTCGAAAGGTAAGGTATACATACCACGCCACGATATTCTTAGCAGCTAGACATCATCGCAGTTTGGAACCCGCTCACCGAGTAGTACTCTTACTCAACAGCACAACACAATCACTGCACCACACATCCTGCAACTACACCTTCTTGCGCATATACACACACTCCAGCATAGAGGTCACCTGCCAGTCCCAGCAGCCACCCCCACCCCCTTCCCCGCCCTCCTCTCCGCATCGGAATCTGCGGGCCCACGGCTTCGGTGCTCGGTTTTCGAGTAGCGACGACGAGTTGAGATCGAGATCTGCCCAAGGGTTGTCACTGCTGCTCTGGCGATCAACTGCGAGTCGGCCGGGCTGCGGGTCGGGTGTTCCTACGTCTCTCTCTGAAGTCTGCGGGAATACCATCTTTGCATCTTATCAACACCGTCTTCATCCTCTGTCGCACCCGCTCCTCCGCTCGTCCCACCTGACCTTCCCCACTCTCCCACTGTACAGTGTACCATACACACAGACTTTACACACACAACCCGGCCATACATCGGGATTACTCCCGCCCGTCGCCCCTCCCCCCCCACTTTGCTCCTCATTTCCCCTCGTCCGCCACACACACACCACACACACGACCACTGGGTACTCAGCACTACTCAGCATTCACTCATCACTCTTCTATCCGCGTTCGCAGGTTGATACGATACATCGGGCAACGAGCTCGAGCACAGAGGGCATCGGTATTTGGCAGCAGGCGCGTGCGCGTTCGCATCTGGTCTCGACTGTTTGTAACACTACACTACCCCAGGCGTCTGGCCAACACTCCCTTCGCATCTGGCTATGGATATGGACCCAGCATTGCTTCAGTCGGCGTCGACGGGGGGTAATAAGCCCCAGGTGGACAGCGGTGTGGGCGGTGGGTCCACATCTGCTGCTGCTCCTACATCCCAGGCCTCAATCACTGCCCAACCCACCGCTGAGTCAGGCTCGACAACGTCGCCTGGGAACCCATCTGCTGGTGCTGCGCAAAATACCAACGCGACCTCGTCGTCGTCGCTGAACACGAGCCAAACCACCACAGGTACCAACCAAGGCAGCAGCAACAACACCAACACGATGAACACCAACACCAACAACACCAACAGCAACCCCACCTCAAACGCCATGGATGCCAAGGACGAGTCCGACGACGACACCGCAGGCGACGGCGCCAAGCGCCCGCGCCTGCGCCTCGCCCACGCCTGCGACAGGTGCCGAAAACGCAAGATTCGCTGCGACACGCAGCAGCCATGCGGCCCTTGCTCGGCCACAAAGAACGAGTGCACATTCAACACCCCCAGCCGCCGCGTCGCGAAGCCCAAGGGCGAGCGCTCGTCCAGTGTCGGCGTGAAGCGGCCGCACTCGCCCTCGTCCCGCCGTGACCGTTCGCGCGACGGCGCATCAGGATCGAGCAGCTACCAGGCCTCCCTGGAGGCGCGGCTGGCCACCCTCGAGTCGCTCCTGCGCGACGTGCCCCCGAACGTGCACAACGCGTACCTCTCCACCCTGGACGCGCGCCTCGGAGCAGGCCAAGGGGTGGGGATAACGCAGGGTAAAGGAGAGGGGGTGGGGATAGCGGCTGAGGCGTTGTCGGCGACGGCGGGGGCGTCGTCGAACTCGATGTTCAACATGTCGGGCAGCTTTGGGTCGATGTTCAATGCGGCAGGAGGGAGCAGTACGGGGACGACGCTCACGCCGACGGGTTGGGCAGCAGGAGGGGCGACGCCGAACGCGGCGAGCTTTGCAAACCTGTTTGGAAATGGGAATGGGCGGACGATCACCAGGCCAAGGAGGGAGGACAGGGGGAGGAGCGGCAGTGGCGCGTTCGAGGACATCACGAGGCGGATGGAGCATCTCAGCTTCTTCTACGAGGACGAGATAGGCCAGGCAAAGTGGCAGGGTGAGTGGTGCTCCGTTTCAGGCGTGTAGCCTGGGGTTTGAGTCGAGTGCTGCGTCGTGTGTAAGGTGCTGGCTATCTCGATGATGAGCCCGAATTGCGTCACGTTTCGGTCAGCTGAGCTGTTTGCCTGCATGGCAACCTGTGCTATGCTGTGAACTATCGATGGGCTGCAGTATCCTGCGCGTCCTGACGTGTCTTGCTGTGCTGGATGTGCGATACAGCGTTTGCAGTGTTCGACTGCTGCACCTGTCTCTGAGTGCCTACTATGCGTGGGCATGGCTACTAGCTTTCCTGCTGCTGGCTTGCTGACAGCTTGCTGTTGGTTTGCTGACAGCTTGCTGCTGGCTTAATGCTGGCTTGCCGCTGGCTTGCTGCTGGCTTGCTGCTGGCTTGCTGACGGCTTGCTGCATCAGGCATTCGCCTGTAGCGCACAATCTTGTTCCTCGATCGTCCGGACCTTATGACGCTTGCTGGTGGAATTGACTACTCGCTCCCGACTTGACTCAGCATCGCTTCGCTCTGCTTCGTCAAGTAGCTAACCCCAGGCGCCACATCCGGCTTCCCACTGCTCGAGATGCTCACGGCCGCCGAGGCTGGCGACGATGACCTCGACGAGGAGGACGAGAGCTCCCCGGCAAGCACAGTGCCCGAGACACCCCTCACTGCAGCTGCCGGAGCGCACCGCTCTCGCCCATCAATACCGAAAGCACTAGGAGGCCGCCGCGCGAGCTCCGTGGGACCGCAAATATCCCGTCGCTCGACCTCGAAAGCACGATCCTCCAGCGCCCACAGCTCACGGCGCGAGCGCTTCTTCCCTGACCGCACACCGCGGCCCCACCAGACCCTCAATCCCGAGGCGAGCTGGAAGGTCATCACTGGTGTCATTCCTCCAGACCTGATGGACACACTCGTCCGCTGCTACCTCTCCACGAGCCATCTGCTCTGGCCATTCCTGCACGTCCCCACGTTCCTGGCCGACTATGCCAACCCGCAACAATGGGGCGAGCCTGGCTTTGCATGTTTCATCGTGGCCGTGTGCACGCTCTCCTCGCGCCACGTCGACGACCCGCGTGTCCGTGCGAACCCCACAGACCCCTCAACAGCAGGCAAGCAGTACTTTGAGCTGTTCAAGCGTCTGCGCGACCTGCCCTCTGCGGACCGCCCGACGCTCTACTCGATCCAGGCTGCGTTTCTCGCTGCCATCTACGCCTTTGGCCTCGGCAACCTCAGCAAGGCGTTCGCACTGCAAGCCGAGAGCGTCACGCTCTGCCTCGATGGCGGCCTACACCGCAGTGTCGACGTGTACGACCACTTCAACGCCGTCGAGCGCGAGACGCGCAAACGCACCTTCTGGTCTATATACTCGTGGGACAAGCAGTCTGCCGCGCTCTTCGGTCGCCCGCCCATCATCCACCTGCGCGACTGCGACGTCACCGAGCCGCTCATCATCGACGACGAAAACCTGACAGAAGACGGTGCGCTCGAGCAGCCCGACCCCGAGCAGAGCAGGATATGCGCCTTTGTCGCTGCAATCCGTCTCCACGTCGTGCTCGAGGGCGTGATCGACTCGTCCGTGCAGGCCGCGACGTTCCCGACCTCCCCCTTCCTCGCACAGGCGAGTGCCACCATCGCACGCCGGACACCGCAGCACGAGTCCCTCCGCGACGAAGAGGCGCTGCTCGAGGAGTGGGCGCGCATCCTCCCCAAATACTGGCGCTACGATGCCGAGACCACGTCGTCGCGCGACCCCATCCGCATCACGCAGGCCGAGCGCCTCCACTGCCTCGAGCACCTGGTCAAGATGATCATCTACCGCCACCGTTTCTCGGGCTTCGTGCTCATGCCCGCAGCGACGACAGAGGACCAGCAGCGTCACCTCGAGTTCTGTCGGCGCGCGATGCAGTGTGCGCTCACGATCATCGCCGACCACGTCCACATCTCCCAGAGGGGCATGATGACGTACTATGGCGTGCATGTGATCCACCAGCTCGCGCAGGCGGGGCGGACGCTCGTGGCCGTGGTGCTGAACTGCAAGAACCCAGAGTTCAGAGGGCTGATATCGCCGTCGATCGAGGGGCTGAGGTCGTGTGTGGGGTTGTTGAGGCGCTTCAGTGGGAGGTATCTGTGTGGGCTGCGGTCGGCGGACATCATCGACGAATTTTGCAGGGGTGAGTCGAGTCTCGAAAAACACATGTGTCCGTTCTTTTTCTCCACGCCTCGTATGATTGCATACGGGTGCATGTCTTCAAACGCGGCACTCTTGCGACCAGTCTCTGTGTACATATTGCAGCCTCCCTGTACATGCTGCACTCTCCGTGCACATGTTTTGCAAATTCCGCTTTGAGGGTCCGCTCTGTCATCTCGCCTCTGCGTGTTCAGCCCTCTATGTCAGAGATCAGAAATGCAATGCGCAACACTGCTGCACCTCTCTTGCAGTCGAATCGCGTCTTGCACTGCATGCTACGCTTGCATTCAATCCCTTATCGTGCCGCTGACCCCAGTCTGCAACATCCCCGTCGACTCGCCCCGCGTGCCCGACTCGGCAGGACGACCATCACCCGCCTGGCTGCGACCTGTGCGCAAGCGCGCATCCCTCTCGCCCGCGCCCTCGAGCCTGCGCAATTCGGCAGCAGAAGAGACCTTCGCCGACATCATGGCCCAAGCAGACTTCACAGGCGGCAGCGTCGGCGGGGGCGCGATGAACGGCGACCTCGAGTCGGTCTTCAACACGAACGAGTATTTCGGCCAGAATCTCGGCACCTCTCACAACTCCTTCGACCTCACCGCGACATCCAAGGATCAGAACCAGACCCAGCACAACAGCCTGAGCAACCTCCCCACCATGTCGTTCGGCACGTCGCTGGGCGAGCCAAGTGCACCCTTCGATAGGCTCGAGACGCTCTCGCCGAACGAGAACCTCGGCGGCGGGGCGGCGGACATGACACTCCAGCAGCAGGCATATGTTTCGAATGGGATGGAGGGGATCCAGATGAACAATACGCTGAATGGTGGGGATCTGGGGGCGGGAGGAAACGGCAACGGAATGGACAACTCCTTGCAGGCAACTGGTGCGGCGTCGTCGCAAAACCAGCAAGGACTGTCAGCAGCGACGATCCTTAGTCTGCTGGAGGAGGGGACTTTCGACTATGGCTCGATCTTTACCGACCAGGCGCCGCTCGAGCAGTTTGACTTCAACTCGAACATGGTGCAGGACTAGGGATGAAGTAACGGAAGAGCTTGTGGGACGGGAGGGAACCTTATGGTGGAGAGGGGGAAGGTCGAGGCGGAGGCCCGTCATGCTCGAGTGAAGCCGCTGCGCGAACGACACTGCGTGATGTTTATCTGCACTGCTGTCACATGGGGAATTGCGACTGAGTGTCATCAAGGTTGGCGGACATTCGAGCATGTCACCAGTGCGAGGACCACTCAATAATGTGCATCCCGATGTACAGGCAACGATTGCACGCACGCTCGCCAAGGCTCGACCAATTGCACTCGCCGTCACTGCCCTCGAGATCCTTGCATATTACAGCACCTGGGTGCAGCGTCTTCTCATGTCAACGTCGACATGTTTTGACCGTTTCAAGCTCTCTTTCCCATCTCGCCAGTAGGCAGCCTGTACAGCGGCTTGAATTGTGCTCGACATCGCAGTCTGATTCCGTGTCGGCGCGGGCCATCACAAGAACAACAGCCAGGAAAGCAGCTTCGCCGGAACAGCCAATCTACCCGTCAGACTCCGGTTGGCCTGATCACGTTACCCTGCAGCTTCATGGAGCGCTGAGCGAGCTCGGGGGCACGATCAACACCGGTATCTATCTCTCAGCAGCCCTCGATTTCAACACCACTATTGTCATTGTGGCTACACCCGTCACACGCTCCTCCTCTCGATATCAGATCCCGACTCCGACACACTTATGTATAGTATTCATGCATCAAACCTCTATGCGGATGTTCGTGACGCTTTCCCGCGTCGTTCACGACCGTTCAATGCCAAATAACTCACACACCTGCAACGAGTCTCTCTCGAACTCAACTCGATGGAGTCATATATACATACTCCACAATGATAGGACAGCTGCGGAATGGAATGCAGTCTCTCGATCGCGCTCAGGTTCAGTGTCGCGCTCGGAGAACCTTCCTGTCGTACACACCGGCCCAGTCTTGTTCGGCTCTCCTGTTGTCGGCGTCGTGCTTTGACTGCCTCTCGCGGAGCTGGAATGAGTCCGGATTCAGGAAGCGTAACTTACCTGTGGCATGTAGAAGTGATCATGCTGGTACCAGGTCGAGCCGGCGGAACACGAGATCGCGCACTCTTGACGATGATGGCGGCTTTGTGTTGTGGCATCGCAGCGTATAGTCTTCCAGACGAATATGGCTTGGGGAAGGGTGGTAGAGGAATGCTCAGTACAATCTCCATGTCAAGCGGCATTCGTTCATTGGGTAGAAAGTCACTCCAGCAATCGAAGCCTCTGTTGTAGTACTGTTCGAGCGCCCCTTCGATAAACTTCTCTGCGATAATGTCTGGCGGTGGGTGGTCGTAATGCGATCGCGCCTTGGTTCAGCGTGTAGAGAAGACACAACACCACTCACGAGGCCGATGGCGTCGAGCGCTATCTCTCTAGCGTACACCTTCCACTCCGCGAGGGTAAGGGGGATATGCCCGTCTGGTGTATAGCCGTACCTTCGCTTATCTCTCATCCTAGTTGTTGTCAGAGTCAATGGCTTGCTCTGCTGGTCGCATCACTCCCAACTCACATCTGTATAGCCTTATCTGCCGCTGCCATTATATACGTATTGTGGTCTACCGCCTGTCCACTGGACCAGATCGTGCTGGCCTCTCGCGCTGCCCATAAGAGTAAGAAGACGTTGTCTGCACTATAACCTGCCACGAATGGACCAAGTCCGAAAGGCTGGCCTTGCCAGTCCTGTCGAGGAAAATCGACACTGCATCGACCGGGTACCGGCTTAGAAGTGTAGTCCGACGCAACTGGAGACACAGGCCCTGTTCCCATTGTCGAAGTAGGACAGTGCAGTGCGCTCAGGAGTATCAAGGTAGAGGAGCAGACAGGCATAAAGATAAATCCACCTGCTTGTCATAAGCAGTGCCGCCACCGGATTCGGCAGGCACGGATTCTTATCAGCTTATCAGTCCCTGAGTTGAACAGCTGAGCCATCATGTTCCTCACCAGCCGTCTGAATTCGACCACTACTAGACGATACCGTCAAGATGATGACAACAGCGATCTCTAAACTACCACTGACATGAGCGAGACGAAGTGAATTGGTTACTACAGTAGTGGTGACAAGCAGTACAGTACGGCATCCAAACGCATTGCTCCCCAAGGTGGAGAAAGGTCGGAACGATTTCGGAAAGCAGTTCATGGACGGACAAGAACGCCCGTGTCGACTACATGCAGGGTATTCGTGCCGGAACGTCACAAAGATGTTGATGGCAACCACCAAGTCCTTGATGTGAGGCCTGATACGGTCCTAGCACACGCGCCTGACCCGGGGATGAAAGGGGATGCGACCACGACAGCGTCAATCACAGAATTTAAGGCATATAAAGTTTGTGATGACTCGGTCTTCGATGCTTTGTACGCTTTCGTGGCCGTGGCAGGTACGGCTGGCGCCCATCTGTGCAGTAATGGCATGATCACCTTCGCCTACGAAGATCAAGTCCGGGCAGCCAACAGCCATACCGAGGCGCTCGATGCTGCCATGGTGTACGCCCTGGAGACATTTGGTTGTTCCGTCCTCCTGGACACCGTCTACACCTTGCCTGCTTGGACGAGCATCTTGCCCTCGCGTCGCTGCAACTCCCTTTCCGCCGCCGCTGCTTTCGGCGTGGTTGCGCTTTGTTGGGGAATGAGGACCGGTGGTATGCTTGCTGCCATACCTGCGAGCCTGTTCCTGTGGCCGCACGAGAGATGGAGCACAACATCTGGACGCCCTCCATCCAGGCCAAGGTCACCGGACCTCTAACGCGGGACACAGCGAAGTTCCCGCCGCCGATGTACATCACCCGCGACGCCGCATACCACGCGGACCCCCGCGAGGTCGAGGTACTCTCGCGCGCAGTTTTGGAGTCGCGTGTCGTAGGGCCTGCCAGACGGCAGAGAGAGCCTTATTCTCTCCGAAAGGACATCGTGATCGCAAGCGATGTTCTGCCGCAGGATCGCCACGACACCACCAGTGACACTAAGTACAGCAAGGTGCTGGGCCGTGGGGGACTGGTACTTCTGGAGCCCTTGTGCATCTTCTGCGCAAACGACGAGCGGCTACCAATTCGCGACCGGGTCGACACGGGCAGGCTCCCCTTTCGTAACACTGGCCGGAGAGACTTCATTTGTAGATGTTGCGACCTGTATTTGAGCCTTGGTAATGGCGGTACTCGACATGGACTGTTGCGGGTTCGAACATCCGTTCGTGCCGTTTGAGGAGTCATTAATTGTACGATTGTTGGTATCCTGAGCAGTTGTATTCATGACCGTTACTCTAGCGCCCCTTGCGGGGTAGTAGAGTAATGGAAATGCCGTTATGAACGGTGTGCCGAGCGACCAGGGGAATATACAGGTTCTGCGACACTCAGTGTGACAGAGATAGGAGACACCCACCGTCACTGTCGCCTGTGAAGCGGCACTCCTCATTCCTTTCACCACCTGCAATAAACTGCGTCTATGCATAAACGAAGTTGCTGTGTGTGCAATTTTGATGTCCTGATGCGTTGCGTTCTTGACCTGCCTTTGCTTATAAAAGCCGTAGAGCAGAGCATGGCAATCTGATGGTTAGCATCACTGCCTCACGAACGCCGAGAGTGGTGAAACGCAAAGCCGGAACTTACAAGACACAGATCCATCTCTTGTCTCAGACAGCACTCATGCATGCTCTTAGATCAGTATTCAGGCTACAGGTTCAGAAGTGACTTCAGCTGTTCAACATGATTTTCCTGCGTCCCATTGTTGGGCGGATTGTGTCAGGCTTCAAGTGTTATCGGCCTGTATCCATAGATGCGCGAGATTGTGCAGTGCGTGTCCAGCTTGCCAACCTCTGCCAACCTCTCAGAAAAGGCTGCACATAAAACACCGATACCTTCATTCACCTTGGCACTCATCGACCCAGCACGACGACTCAGTCAGACCTGCGCATCACAGTCACTGCCCACCTCAGACCGCTGACCACAGGCCATCGCAGCCTTACCATCCCACCTCCGCTCCCCCGTTCGACACTGTCGCAGAATTCGTGCGCACCGCCCTCGACCACACGTATTGTACACATATCCTGACGGACTCCAAAGTGGCGCCTACCCCGAGTTTCCGCCTATCCGGGAGCTGCCACTAGGCAGCTTCTCCGAATTCATCGTGACGGATCTGTCACCACCTCCCTCCCCTCGCTGTACCCTCGGTTTGACTGGACAAATCGAGTCGGACGATGACCCCCACCAACCTACTGCCCCGACACCATCACGCAGTTAGAGTACTTCATGTCCCAGCGCGCAGACACCGAGTCGACGGACTATCTGTTCGAGAGAGTGTCGCCGAGTGATGCGAGTGCAAGGGATCGGTGAGGCCAGAAGTATCTACATGTCTACAAAGTCCACCTAAGCCAAAAGAGCTTAGGGGTATCCGACGACCGCCGTCTTGCGACCACCTCCTTCGTCAGACAATCTTGACACCGCTGAAGGTGTATAACCACACTCTCGAACTTCTGCCACTGATCACCACAACTCCTTTAGTCCACTGTAGTCCAGTCATGAGACATGCACCGCGACACTCGTTTCACTCAACGCCGAGCCGAACAAGCCGGACACCAATCCTTGACCGGAAATTACATCTTGTCCGGGATGGACTTCCGTGTAGGCTCACCACCAAACACAACCTCGGCCCCGCATCTTATCCTCCGTACGCAACTCCGTCTCTTGGCCACACGTGCTCGGCCCCGCACCCCACCCATCGATAGGATTAGGCTCTGCTCCGTGTCCGAGATCATGTCGGCTGTGATTACGAAGAGAGAATATTGTATTGCCGGATGCCCTCTGATCCATGCTGTGTTAACACGTCCAAAGCTCACGGGGGATTAGGAGAGTTGCCATCTGCATCCGATTTCTCACCGGCAACGTAAATCTGAGCCAGCAGCGTCGCCGTATGATCATCTACGGATCCTGAACTGTACCCAGGTCTGCGGCTGCGGGTAACAAGACGGTGCTAAATTTGCCCAAAGACAGTGAAGTAGCCGTTTTATTCGGTTCTTCTCCCTCTTAGACAAGCCTTGGCGAATGATGACTACCCTCATCACCCTCTTCACCAGATAGTCGTACAGTAGCGCGATGCGAAATTACGGATGTGGTCAAACTTGGAGAAGCGTAAGCTGAAGGGGCAGTATCGGAGCAGGTGTATGCAGCTATGGGCTGGCTCTGCGACAGACAAGAATTACGCACCTCATCGCACATACGATTGACCGACATCGGCGTCACATGCATGCTCAACTACACGGCACAGATGACGACCACTGCACAGAACAGGAACAGCATGGCCAGGGCATTCCGAGCCTAGAAGGAGCTCTTAGATACCAGTAGATCTCAGCACTCCGCTAAACGAGTCGGCGTCATGAGTCCACCGCTGCCTATGTCGTCCACTACCCCCATTATGGCCGCCGTCCGTGCTATCAATGGCGGCCCTGCCGCCGCATCGCACGATCTCACCGCCATGCTAGATCTACGAATGGCTCCTGAACACCGCCACGGAGCTGTTGGCCTGCCATGGCCTGCTCCACTGAAGGCCTCGGGAGGCGGTCAACAACGACCTACGCCCTACGCCCAACACTCAACACCTCACAGGCGGACACGTCTGCTTGCCTGACTTGGTGCAGCCCACCAGATCTGACCACCTCCGAGATTTTGGATCTGTGGCGCAACAGCCAACAGGTTACTTCAGGATTACTCCGAGACCTCCTCATGAGTCTTTATAAACATCGGGCAATACGTTTTGGCATTGAAGCAACTGCTACACGTCCATGCATTCAGGCCCCATCGGGCCGATTTGAACGCCAGATCATGGCTGACGAAGCTTCGTGTCATGGCTGACGCCGCTGATGCTGTTGTTCTGGACGCGTAGAGACCAGTGCACGATGGTGGACTCGTCACTCTGCACGCATATCCTCGGGATCGTCTGACCTGCTCGAGTACTCTCTCACACTTGCCTCTCCTGGCAGACGGTTCAGGCCGCGCGCAGCACGCAGTCGAGTTCCCACATCCCACACGCGCATCACGCATCACCACATGCAGTAGTCACGTTGATGTATAATGCATAAACAGCAGCTAGCCAGGACCCCGCGTTTGCTCAGAGTCAACAAGCGAGAGCAAGGAGAGCAGGACAGGGCAAATGACGTCCACAACTATGGCACTAGGGTTCATTCGTGAAGAGGCGCTTGACCGCCGCCACCCGTTAGCAGTATGACGTACCGAACGAGTTTTGAGCGCGTCGTGCATTGACTTGTGCAAAGGGCAGCCGAGAGCATGCAGAAACACTGACGACTGCTTGCTCCCATAGCACATGCATCGTAGACCATCCTAGCCCAGCCCACGACGTCAGAACGCACCAAACGACGACGTCGCGACTTCCCTTGTGTCGATGGACGCCGGTCGCCCGAGAACGACGATGAGATGTCAGGGGAAAAACACAGGAAAATCCCTTGCTTAAGCCTCGGAAAATGGGGACCCATAAACTCCCCGCTCCTTCGGTGTGACCTATTCACCTGCCGCGGCTGTTGTGGTCGGAGGCAGAGTCTAGGCAGCGGGCAGCGGTGGTTAGGTCAGATTAGCTCTTGTCATATGGCATATGGTGGTGGTCTGGGTCGGGCTGTCGGGATCGAGCAAGGCATGTAGAGTAGCAATAGCAACGGCGAGAGTGACTGTGGTAGTGGCCAGACGTGACGGGGTAGTGAATACAGACCAAAAGCACTACTAGACCGCAGCTCGTTTTTCCGTGGAACGTGAGCAGATACAAACAAACAGGCGTCAGGTGGCCATGGCACGATGAGTCGAGACGATGAGACACCTTTCTCGGAATCGGGACAGGCGGCGCCATTACGTTAAGGCATGGGGGGGCAGGTGACGGCAACGCGCGCTGCAGGTGACCAGCAGCGACAGACTATGCAGTAGTGCTGCCCAGTCTACTTGACTAAGCAGAGAACATGGGGGAGGCGAGTCACAGCAGGGGTGGGAGGGAGTAGGGATTAGAGAGGTCAACGGAGGTTGAGCGTTCGTTCGGGTCCAGGAACGCTGTGGAGCTAGGAAACGATAGAATGCCACCCAGGGTGCAAGGAAGCGGCCATGCCACCAAAGGCGTTGCGAGTGTCCTGTGCATTCTATGATGGCGCGCGTAATTGCGTAAAGCGCGCATCTCGGAGTGGGAGAAAGAAGGAGAGCAGAGATCGAGCTCAGGCTCAGGCTTGGCAGACGTCGTGGGTGTGAATCCGAACGTCTGGAACTGGGTAAAATCATCAGGCGGGGACTACAGGTGTTTATAGATGTGACGGGGCTACTAGCTACTCGATGTCACCCACCTGCGTGTTGTAAAAGCGTCGCCGACTTCTGGGCCACGACTCGAGGTCGGCCCATACTCATCTGCAACTGCGACTGCGACTGCGAGTTATTCAATCAGCAGACGAGGAAGACTGAGCCCCTCCCCCCTTCCCCCACCTTCATCTCGCTCTTGTCAGTCAGCAATGGCTGTCTCGTTCGAGGACATGCCCATGGGCTCGCCATCATCGTCATCAACGCGATCTGTCTCAACCTTTGCGACTTCCTCTGCCATGTCATCTGTCTCGTCGACCAACTCGACTGCAAACTCTTCATTCGCATCGTCGCCCGCGCCAGAGCCCATCCTCCTCAACATGCTCAGCGCTCCTCCCCCGCGGCGTACATGTTCACAGCCGTGTCCCAATGTCCAGCACTACTCGCGCAGCATATACCAGTGGACGATGCTGCAGTGGGATACGAACCGGGCTGACATTGAGTGAGTGGCCTTGTTACGCCTCGTCAGCTCTGTACCATACTAACATGTCAGACGTAGAGCAGCTACAGCAGCGCTCAACGCTCTTGCACTCGGCATGTCGTCCACCCTCACACTCCCGCGGCGGGCACGGAAGACTGCGTCCGCTCCTGTCTCTTCATCTGCCTCGGCCACGAGCTGCTAGATGCACGGATGATGGCTCAAGATTCCCTTTTGGTTTTATCATTGTCACGATCTCGTCCACTTGCCTACTGTAGTCTAATCCCGGTCTTACCACGTTGTATCATATACTGCAGGAGCAGTTTGCATGCATGGCTCTGTTATCAGTTGTCTGATCGATGTAGATACGGTATGGCTCGGTGGCCACCGTACAGTGGCAATGTACAGTGTAGCTGCATTCCATCCACCGTGGGAGAACAATATACTTGCCTCTACAGCGCCACACCTTGAACATTGGCCACCCGCGCTCGGTCGATACGTCTAACGATCCATCAATAATTGTGCTCAGCATCTACATCGCTCGCCATGGCCAGCACATTATCGATGGCGGAGAACCCCCCGGGCGCGGGGGAGAGCGTGTCTGGAGCAGCTGTCGGCGCTTCACAGGCAGCCCCAGCTGACACAGCACCTGCGCCAAGCGCGACGATCACAGAGACAAAGCCGATGCCGACGCCGACTGCGTCAGCAGACGCGCCTGCAACCACCACCTCGTCAGCAACAGCAGCGAAGCCAGCACTTGCCCGCCCGTATAGCTTGTAAGCGACATCTCTGCTTTCAGTGCTCACTGCAGCTTCCCGCTGAACAACCATCCCACAAAGTCGGAAGAGACCGAGCCGGTGCCCCTCGGCGACGATGAGGTTGTCCACCCCGACGACGATGTCTCAGCTGCGCGCGGTATACCAATATTCAAGCCGAGCATGGACGAGTTTAAGGTGAGTAGGATGAGGCTAGAGCGGGTCATTGCAAACGAGAAGAGTGCTAATGGTAGGACTTTGACGTTTACATGGAGAAGGTCGCGCCGTGGGGGATGCGCTCGGGCATCGTCAAGGTCGTGCCACCACGAGAATGGGTCGAGAACGTCAAGCTCATCGACGCGCATGAGATGGCAGCACTACAGATTCGCAGCCCGATAGAGCAGGTCATGCTTGGCAAAAATGGCGTGTTCGTGCAGCGAAACGTTGAGCGTATGCGGAATCGACCTTTGACTGTCCACGAGTGGTTCGACAAGTGTGCCAAGAGGGATTTTGCGACTCCGAATCCAAAGGAGATCGACCGCACGACCGACAGGGATTCGAAGGAGTTCAAGGAGTGGCAGAAGCAGCAGCGGGAGGCGGCTCTGGCGGCCAGGGCGGAGAAGCGGGAGAAGCGTCTCGCTGCGGCGAAGCGCAAGGAGGAGAGGCAAAAAGCGGCGAAGGCAGACGCTCCAGAACAGGATGGCAAGGGCGAGATTAAAGAAGGAGGCAACACGGCTGCCGATGAGGACAATAAGGGCGAGACCAAGGATAAGGATTTCGGTGCAGGGCAGGCTGAGGAAGGTGCCACTGGGCATGCTTCGTCGGCCACTGGCATCAACAGGTCTTCTCCTCGAGGCAGGAAGCGTGGACGCCCACGCAAGTCCAGCAATCCTGCTCCCGAAGTGAAGCACGGTGCGTCTTCAGTCGACCAGGATGGCGCAGCAGCCGCGGCTGAATCAAAGCCTCAGCCTCAGTCCCGGCCTTCCGCGACCGACCTTCCCGACGACCTCCCAGCTCTAGACAACTCGACCAACTCGTCGCGCTCAACACCAGAGCAAGTCGCTACACCCCGTTCCGAGACACCTCCGCTCGACCCATTCTATGAGAACGTTGACCTCAAGAAAGACTGGCTGCCAGAAGGCGTCGAGGCCAGCGACTTCACTGTTCGCGGCTGCGCAAACATCGAGCGCAAGTTCTGGAAGACGATCGGGATGGGCAGGTCAAGCTGGTATGGCGCGGATCTCGCGGGATCGCTGTTCGCCGATCCCGAGACGCCGTGGAATGTTGCCACACTGCCCAACCTCCTTCGTCGGATGAAGAACAAGCTCCCAGGTGTGAACACGCCATATCTCTACTTCGGGATGTGGCGTGCTGCCTTCTCGTGGCACGTCGAGGATGTGAGTGGAGCAATTGAAGTCAGTTAGTACCTTGTCTGACTCCAGATGGACCTCTTCTCCATCAACTACATCCACTTCGGCGCTCCCAAGTTCTGGTACGCGGTCCCTCAGGCGGACGCAGAGCGCTTCGAGAACGTGACTCGCAGTTACTTCCCCAACGACGCAAACATATGCGACCAGTTCATGCGCCACAAGGCGTGCACCCTTTCCCCGACCAGGTTGTACCAGGAGGGCATCCGTGTCAACAAAATGGTGCAGCACCAGAACGAGTTTGTCATTACCTTCCCTCGGGGCTACCACGCCGGGTTCAACGTCGGCTTCAACTGCGCCGAGAGTGCGAACTTTGCGCTCCCGTGCTGGGTTGAGATTGGGAAACGCGCCAAGGCGTGCAGCTGTGTCAACTACAGTGTGCGTATCGACGTCGACGAGCTGCTCGAGGAACCGAAGAAGGCAGACGAATCGGAGAGGGAGGTAAAGTCAACACCACGGAAGCGAAAAGCAGCCGGCGACGACACACCGGGCAGCACGCCTCGCAGGCGAAGGCGGAGGAAAGTGGAAGTCGTCGAGGACGATGGCCAGGAGCAGATGGACATTGACGGGCAGTCGTACTTGGTGCCCAAAGTGGAAGTGGAGGAGAAGGTGCCCAAGGAGAAGAGGAAGAGGCCTGCAGCTGCGCGCAAGGCGCCTACGATCCCTATCCCACTCTCGGAGAAGCCCAGGCCGGCCATTACGCAGCCAGTGCCGGTACCGCCGTGTGTGCTGTGCCCTTCACTGTCAGAGCTGGATTTGGCACCTGTCTTCGAGCCGTCAGACCACATCCGCTCACTGGCCAAGACGCCAGTCGTGCAGGCGCATGTCTCGTGTGCTGTGGCTGTGCCAGAGGCGTATACTGAGGATGTGGTGGTGGAGGCGGGAGAGGGAGTGTCATTAGGAGCGCTTGCTGGAGCACTGACAGCGTCTTCAGCAGTGACTGCAGCAGATGTTGCAGCAGGAGCAGTGGAAGGTGCACCAGCAGGACCAGCAGCCGAAGCAGCAACAGAGGCATCTGCTGTATCAGCAGAAACATCAGCAGCAGGCGCAGCGTCTGCAGCATCTGCGTCAGCAGGCCCTGCTTCCAACACCGTCACCATCACATACATCAAGGGCCTCGACAACATCGGCAAAGATCGGTGGAAGCTCAAGTGTGCCAGCTGCGTCGACGCGCGTTCAGCAAAAATGGGCACCAAAATCCAGTGCACCAAGGGCAAGTGCCTGCGTGCATACCACGTCCCCTGTGCGCGGGAAAACGAGTCGGTGCACTACTGGGCCGGTGTGAAGCCTTCAGAGAACGCTGAGCGGCCCCCCACGTTCACGGTCGAACTCCTGTGCCCCACGCACAACCCCCGCGTGCTCGACATGAAGAAGGCGCGGGCAGCGGAGGAGCTGCGCCAGAAGGTGCTTGCGATCCCGCCTGGTGCTCCTGTCAAATTCAAGAAGAACGGCAGCTCGATGGCAGCAAAGTTGGTGCAGGTCAGCGAGGTGCTGTCCAAGGTACAAGTGGAGATGCCGGACGGGTAAGTAACCGAGTTCAGATTCAGAAGCGGCCGCCGGGGCGAGGTGTCAGCATCACAAGCAGTCGAAACATTCTTCTGTGTGCATCACCTTGCCCCAAAGCATGCACATGCATGAATCGCAGCGCTGACACCCGCAGCACAATGAAGGAGGTTGCCTGGAGCGCACTCGACTTCCGACCAAGCGAGGTGCAGATGCAGCAGAATGAGTATGCTGGGCCACCCAAGCGTTCTCGGAAATTGCCGACGCCAAACGCGCCGGTTACGGGGTATGTGACCCGGCCATTCACCCAACCACCGCCGCACGTCCTGCCCCCGCCGCCACCAGGCCTGCCAGGATATTATACCCCGAACGCCGTACTGGGTGCTACAGGCAGCGCAAGCAGCAGCGGCAGTCGAGGCAGCGACAGTTGCTATCGCAATCACTCGACATACCCCACTGCTAACCAAGTGCTGCTAGTCGACTCATCACGCGACAGGAGTTACGCGCCAGCTGCAGCAGCATCTCATTCCCAGTATCCTCCCTACCCTTATCAGTCGCCCGCCCCTGCCCAAAACTATAATAGTCTGTACACCAACTCTCCGTTAGCGTCTCGCCCTTCGGCCAACTCGTTATCAACACCGAGTGCACAAAACGGGCGTGTTACAGCGACCGACTATCCGTATCCATACCCTAGTGATATTGCTCAGCAGCAGCGACAGCAGCATCAGCCGCAGCAACAGCATCGACAACAGTGGCCTTTGCATCCAGCAGTAGGAGCTATACCAGCAGCAGGAGTAGTAACCGCAGCACCATACCAGCGACCGTCGCACCACCCAGCGCATCCATATCCCCCACACTACGCCCATACCCACTACCCACCGCACGACCACTCCTATCCTCACACACAGCAACCGCTAAACACCCCCGACCCGCGTAGCTACCCACCCCCAATGGTCAACAACGGCCCTTCATCGTCATCGTCCTTGTCGGTGGGCGCACGGCAAGCACCAAATGGAGGTGGAGGTGGAGGAGGGGGAGTAGGTGGGCAGCTGAGCATGAGCAACGGTAGCAGTAGCAACGGAGCTCGGCCATCACCCTCGTCCTCGTCGTCTAAGTCGCCTTCGAAACAATCAAAGTCGTCATCAAAGTCGGGCAAGACCGATGTCCCACCGGTGGGCGGATATGTCAAGCTCGGACTCGAGCGCATGCTCAAGCTGATGGACGGACTGCCGCCCCTGCGGATACCGGCGATCCATTTGGCGGGTACGAACGGCAAGGGGTCTGTGTCGGCGCTGCTCGAGTCGTGTCTCATGGAGGCAGGCTTCCGAGTACTGCGGTACAACTCGCCGTTCCTCACCGAGCCGCGAGATGCCGTGCGTATCAACGGCCAGCTGCCAACTGTCGAGGACTATGCCGCAGCCGTGGCCGAGGTCGAGCGCGTGCGACGCGAACGCAAGGTGTCCGCACTGCCCTTTGAGCTCACCACGGCCGCAGCATATGTCGTCGCGGCGCGCGCACAGCCGCCCATCGACATTATGGTCATCGAGTGCGGCATGGGCGGCGCACGCGACTGCACGAACGTCCTTCCTCCCGATCTGACGCTTACGTCTGTGCTCACGACTGTGGGGCTGGACCACACGGACCGGATCGGCTCGACGATCACGGAGATCGCAGAGGAGAAGACGGGCATCACCGTGCGCGGTGGGATGCTCATCATCGGCCCACATCTGCACCCGGACGCACATGCCGTCGCGCTGCGTACCGCACGAGAACGGAACGCGAAGCTCATCGAAGCCAAGCCAGGACACGTCATTACGCCCGCAACTCAGGTGTCGCTCAAGCCCTTCCGCCCGCCACAGCCGGCTGTCGTGCGCGTCGAGCTGCCCACCATGGGGCGGGGACTGAGTGCAGGCGCTCGGACATTCGACGCACGCCAAACCCTCCCCGGCGCGCACCAGGCCAACAACCTCGCCCTGGCGATCACAATCCTCAACGTGCTCCGGCAAGACCCTCGAGCACTGCACATCGTCCCCCGCCTCGCTGGCATCACCGACGCACATATCCATGCTGGGACAGCATCCACGCACTGGGCAGGCCGGTGCTCGTGGCTCGAGGTCGATGTGCCCTCCCCGCGCGGAGTGCAGCGCATCCCTCTCCTTGCGGACGGGGCACACAACGCCGACTCAGCAGAGACGCTGCGCAACTACATCGAGTCGCTGAACCTGCCCCCAGGGCCGAGGACGTACCTCATGGCCATGTCGCACAACACGACCAAGTCGCCCGAGGACGTGCTCGCGCCCCTGCTGCGCCCGGACGACCGCGTCGCCATCATGGACTTTACGACGCCCGTCGAGAGCATGCCGTGGATCTTCAATGCGCCGCGTGACGCCAAGCGCGATGCGGTGCTCAAGTTCCTCGGACCCAAGGGCGAGCTGTACGAGGCGCCAGGGCAGGGTCCCGCGGCGGTGATGGACGCGCTCGAGTGGGCCAGCAGGGGGTGGGCCGAGCACCCGGGGTTGATCGTGTTCGCGGGCAGTCTGTACTTTGTTGCGGATTTGTACCGCATCGTGCAGGCGCAGGCCGCGCGGCCTGGCGCGAGTGCGAAGGTGTAGCGCGGCACGTGAGGAGACCAGCGCTCTCTGAGAGAGGTCTAGCCGCGGGGCGCGAGGGGATGAGGGTGTAGTGTACGATGAGTCGGAGCATGATCGTGTCAGCATGGTGCATGGTGCATGGGATCAGTAGTCATGGATGTATACGTGTCAGATGCGATGACCTAGGATCCGATAGTAGAGAGTGGCCCCGTTTGTCTCGCCGGGGTTGCACATCAGTCAGCGGCAGCTTGATCGCGGGCACCGTCGTCCTGTCTTCAGCTATCGGCAGTCGATCTCAATGCACTTTGTGTGCAGTAGTTGCTTGTGAGATCGTTTCATGGGTTTTGTCAGAGATGCACCATCAAGTCGCTAACCCTTGACCGGCGCGTGCGGCAGTATAGCGCACAGGGAGCACATTTGACCTCACGCTGTACACACCCGCAACGCCATACCACACACCTGTGCTTCTCTAGGCAACTCGCCAGATAGACAACGTTCAATGCATTCCCACGTCCAGTCACAATCCTACGACACACTCCCAAGCTCTAGTGCACATCGCCCTCGGCGTCGCTCTCCTCAATCTGCATGTTGTCAGCATACACACCGTTGTAACACTACCCGCATCAACTTACGTCGCTCTCGTTGGCCCGCTTGATCTTGTGGGGGTCGCGGGGGACGTGCTCGCGCTTGCCCGAGACGGAGACACGGCGAGCAGGGTTGGACGGGAAGAGCTCCTTGAGGCCCTTGACATCCTTTGCCTGGGCGCTGAAGCCGCCCTGGGCGCCCTTGCTGCTCTGGGTCCAGTAGAAGAGCGCCTCGAGGACCGAGGGGTTCTGGTCGTCAAAGTGGAGGATGGGCGAGACCCAGCCGTGCGACTGGTCGTCGTTGAACTTGCCAAACACCCAGCGCTGCCAGTCGGTGAGGACCCACCAGCGCGTGTCGAGGCGCTTGCAGGCGCCCCACGTGCGCGACCAGTACCACGACGCCTTGGAGTCGGTGTTGTAGCGGTAGGGCCCGGTGACGACGTACTCCTCCCAGTCGGCGGGGGTGAATGCGGAGGGGTTGATGGTGCGGACGACGAGGTTGACGTCGTTGGTCTCGCCCTTGATCAGGAGGAGTTCTCCGGAGCCTACAAGTTAGCGGAAAGACCATGCTATGTATCGCTTCGGTGTACTCACCCAGGGGGGACTTGGAGAAACGCCACTGCCACGCCTTCGAGTCGTCACGGGGCGGGAGGGACTCAGTGGAAGGCTCCTCGCCGCCGTCGGACTCGTAGCCGGCGGCATCGATCCTGCGCCCGGCGGTGGAACCGGTCGGGCCGTCCTCGAGCGCGGTGAGGACGGTCGACACGCACTTGAGCGGGAGGGTGGCAAGGGCTGCTGTCAGCGGGAATACAGGAGAGCCAGACAGAAGCTGTGGAGATGTGACGCCGAAGGTGCTTTACTCGACGACAGGGTCTCGTCTATTTAGAATGCCGATGTGGGCGAAGCGCGATCCCACACATCACACATCACACACAGCACGGAGCATCGCATGCGTGGCATTGCACAGCAAAGCGGCCGCACATATGTCGTACTCACCAGTCTGGAGGTCCTGGCTGGTCTTGAACTCCTTGGGCAGGTCGGCCTGCACCTGCACAAACTTGGGGTACTTGTGGTACGGGTTGGGCGCGATGGGGTCGGAGGGGAAGTCGGCGATGTCTACAGTCAGCGAGATGCATACCAGGGTGTGTCTGCAGTAGGTCCTGACACGCCAACTCACACTTCTTGACACGGTCAGTGAAGTCCTCGATCACCTCGACGCCCGTCAGCGTGCCGTTCGAAAACTCCTTGCGCGGGCCAGTGCCGCCAGTACCCGGGGGGTACTTGTCCGCGATGCGGGGCAGCGGCTTGTTGAAGTACTTGTGGATGTCGACGGGAGGCTGGGGCATGGTGGGGGGTGGTAATGGGGGATAGGGTAAAGGTAGAAAGAAGTGTGATGAGAGATGGAGAAGAGGCAAGGACAGAGGACAGAGTTCAGCTTGCGTGATACTCAACGACACGCCAGGCTCGCGGACAACAGCCAGATTACAATAATCCCCCCATGTACACCTTGCAGGGCTGCATCAACCGCAGCCCTCCCCCTGCGCCACGTATGTGGGGAGATCTTACTCGCTAGTGAGTCCGACCATCATGCATGCATCAGCATGCCGTCCACGGGCTGTCTGGCTGGCTGGCTGTGCGCGCTGCTCGCTGCGGCGCGTGAACGGTAGCCGCCAGTGATTCCTCCTCACCGTACACGCATCGCCATCGCTATGTCCGCCCGATCGATCCTGCGAGACCGCTTGGACGCCTCTGCGGCAACGAGTAAGACCGGAGCATGGCCGACCAATCCCGACGCGTCTGGGATGGGAGGCCCCGGATCGGAATGATCCGCTCGCTATGGGAGAGATCGACACGGATCGACCCGCAGGACGTGCAGCAGGGGTGCAGCGAGGGAGGTGGTCTTATCTGGTGGTCCCTTGACGTCGGGCGCGTAGATAGATAGGAGGAAGGGGTCAGGAGCAGTGACGTCGGGGAGTGGTATGGTGGAGGTAAGTGGGCGTTGAGCAAGCGAGGGGTGGTGTGGTAGTGGTAAAGTGGCCGATGGTTTCGACTACGAACGTACACGCACTACTATGTGGATTAGGGCAGAAGGTGTTGAGCGTGAGCACAGGTCAGCGATGCTTGGATATGTGAGTGCAAGAGTCGGATGTATGGAGCATTATGTGTGCGAGGGGAGTGTATGACCATTTCTTGAGTGAGTAGAAGAAGCTGCAGTGATGAGATGATGAGAGAAGTGGTGGACAGGCGAGGGGAGAAGTAGGAGGTCTTGTATAAGCGTGCGAGACGGAGTGAGGCATGGCACGTCAGCTCAGTCTGGGACACTGTGGTGGCTGACGGACTCGAGGAAGGTGGATAGGTCTGAGATCGAGAAGGGTGGGGAGGTGGTAAAGAGTGAGGAAGGTGGTGAAGGTTGAGGAAGGTGAGAGAAGTGAGAGTCGAGGTAGATTAGAGGTTGCGGATCGCGAAGGAGGCAAACGAAGAAGGTGAGGGCAGTGCGAGAGATGAGGGATGAAAGAGGCGAGGAAGGTGACCAAGCTATGAAAGGTGCGGTGGTGAGAGAGATGAAGCTGGCGTAGAAAGTCAAGAAGATCATGAATGGTCACAAAGTGATGATGGTGCCGAGGTGAGTGAGCAATGAAAGTGAGATAAGGAGAGGAGCTGAGAAGGGTGAAGAAGGTCAAAAAGACGAGGGGGCTTGAGGGAGGTGCGAGTGGTAAGGAAGGTCAGAAGGTATGTTACAGTAGGTATGAGTGAAATGGTCAGAGTTGCACGCACAGTGTCAGTGAAGAAGGCGAAAAAGGTCCGCCAGAGGCAAACGACGACCATGGAGAAAGGACTAAACAGATCCGATTGACGATCAGGAGGAAGCGTTTGAGAAGAGAGTGATGAGGTGTGTAAGAGACCTGGAGAGAGATGAGAACAAGGATGGTATAGAGGCAATGAGACAAGGGAGGTAGAGAAAGGAGGGATGACAAGAAGGTGAAAAGAGGAGAAGGGACAAGGAAGGTGGCAAAGCTGAAAAGAAGGAGGGCGTGAGGAAGGCCAGGAAGGCGACCCTAAAGAAGGTGAGCCAGAGGGAAGCGACGACATTGACGACCACCTATCAAGCGATCAACTTCAGTGCTCAAGGAAGCCCATGGGCCAATTCTGGAAAGCTGCTATGCACAGTATGCATCTCAGTGCAGCAGCCGATGCACCACCTCCATAGGCGGAATACAGTCACACCTCCTCAACCTCTCGTACTTCTGACGCAATGCACGCTGCATGCACACGCCTGCCTGCGCAAGCGTTCGCACGCGCATGCTCTAGCTCTAGAACCCCATATCATTCAGGTTCCCCCCAGCCCCACGCACAGGCGGCGCACCGATATCGTCGTGCTCCATATCTTGTGTCTTCCCTCGCCTCTCCTCCTTCTTGTCGAGTGACAATGCCTGTACTTGCTGTATTGTCAGCGACTGCCCCTTCAACTCCCAACACGGAAACCCGCACGCACCCTCATGAGCCACTTGCGGTTCAGCGACATGGCGCGGTTCGCCGCCTCGAGGTCGCGGTTGACGCTGGTGGCGAGGGCCTGGGCGTGCCGGAGCTTGGCGATGCTCTCGGGCGTGAGGCTGTGCGCCGAGTCGTCTGCGAGTGTGACTATTGCGTCTGGCCCTGGGGAGATGGTGGCGTGGATCTCGCCGCGAGTGGTCTGGTGTCAGCCAGGGTATCCAAGCATGGTGTGTGTTGCTCGAGTAGCATGGCCGTGTTGCGAGGAGTATGGCCTTCATGGCCGATCGCAGCGTTTGCTTTGCATAACTCGAGCGTATGATGCAAAGCATGCATAGCTCCAGCGCACAGCCATGACTGTGTCGTATTGCTTGTGCTGCAACAGCTATGGTGCAATGCTTGGCTTGCACATCTGTGCAGTCATTCTTGCAATGCAATGCTAATGTCGCATGCTTGTGCTGCGGCTGATGCCTGAATCTGTATGCACCACTCACCATAGCCTCAATCCACGACCTTACCTCCTCCTCTGAAGCACTCGCCTTCGATGCAAGCGTCGCTAACGGCAGCCGGGAGTACGTCTGGCGCAACTTGAGAATACGTCGCTTCGTGATCGACTGCAAAATACGCTCTACCAAACCCCAGTTGCAGTCCTGCCAGTCAGAATGAGCACCTTCCCCACCTCATTCATACTCCACTCACCCTCTCGAACCCCTGCCGGCCACTAGCAGCCTGCTCCCTCACCACATTCCACTCGCGAGACGCAAACACCCCCGCCAGCTTCACATACACCTCGAGCGTCTTCTCCAGTGCCCGGTGCATCGGCCCCGACATGTCCTTTGGCCACTGCAGTTCCTTCCCGCTGTGTAGTAGCTCACACAGGATCGCGCGCTTGGCACATGCGATCTGGATGGCCGAGGCGGTACGAGCGGGTGTTGCGGAGCCCTGCGTGTCAGGTGGTCCCACAGGTGTGCTCTCATTCATCACTTGTACACTCACAAAGGTGAACATAGCACTCGCCAGCTCGTAGTCCTCGTGCATGGCGGCGATCGTGCCCCCGTGGTAGTAGTACGTCAGGATGTCGCGGTAGGATGTACCCTGGTGTCAGGCGCGCGAGGCCAGCCCTCACCTCGTGGACATTGCCATATGCCATCAGTGTTGGGAGTGCGCGGGCCGTATCTCCAGCATACAGGCATGCCTGTTGTCAGCGGGTACGACTTCTCCCTCACCTCGAGGTACACTGCATGCACGCCTCGGAAGTAGTTCCCAGCTGATGTCTTCTGTAGCAAGAGCTGCAAGGGAGGGAGTACTTGCGCAACCTTGCATCAGCACAGCTGCGATTATAAGACCCACCTGCTCATCCTTCTGCGCCAAACGCAGAATGTGCCACGCCAACTCCGTGACTGCGATCAGCTCATATCATACCGTAGTACTCACCTGCAGCCGGAGACAGCACCAGCTGTGCCGGATCTGCGTGCTCTATCAACTTGAGAGCAAAGTCCCTCAATGCCGTGGCATCCTTCGGCGGACGTGCGAGTCTTGCGTTTCTGATGTCAGATAGTGAGTGACTACACACTTACACAACATAGACCAGCGCAATGGTACTAGCTGCAACTTGTTCCGGCGTCGCAGCACTCAGATCGATTTGCGGCACACTCAGCACCTTCTGCAGTTCCGGACGTTCCCTCGACTCTACGACCAACTTCTGCAGCACTGGCACTAAGCGGTTTCGCACTGCCTCAGGCGCCGTTGCCGACTCGACCAGTTGCCAGAGCTCCCCCTCGCTCTCGGGCAGCGCCTCTGCACTGCCGCCATATGAGGCTGCAGTGGGGAACGCGCTGTGCGAGGGACCTGCGAGCGGTGGCGTGTCCTGTGCTGTGTCTGTCATGTCAAGCACGAGTAGGTTGACAGTGGCTTCAGACAAGCTGGTAAAGAGCAGCTAGACAGCTGAAGCACTCGCTGATCAGTTCGCGGACGATGACAGCAGGTGGAGGTGAGGTTGACGGCTCTGAGATAAGCAGCAGTAAAGCTACGTGGTAAACACGTGTATGTCGCGTGGTATACGTGCGTACATCCGCAAAGCCCTCGAATATGAACATCCATATATTCATAGTCGCACAGGTGCCTTATATGCGAATTTCCATAGCCTACCACAATGGAATGCCAAGCTGCTCATTTGTCTCTAGCACAGAAACTGACAGCAATGAGGCACTCGACGTTGTCAGCAACCATGAGATATCAGCACCTTCATAGAATCCGAGGACAACTCGCTGCCGACCAAAAACACGACTACGCGCTGTTCTCGTTTCTGCTATACGAATGCCTACGCACTTCTGCCACATATATATATCAGCATCCAGATCTGGCCATGAACGCCAGGCCATCTCATGGAAATGGGAATCGCGGAATGCAACCAGAATACTGGCCAGATCCAGCCCAAGGTTACATCGTGCCTGCCATTCCTCTTGCGTACATCACAGCGTATGACTCTTGACGGCCATTACACATGCGCCGAGCTCATCGTCATGCATTTGCTCATCCCATGCAACTATGCACATCTGAGAACAGTTCACAGTAATCCAGCATAGCACGCGCACTGCTCGCGTGCCTGGGCGCGTCGCATACAGCCATACCCATGAGGGAGCGCTATGAGCATAGGGCTACTGCAACCGACGCCCGGTAGACCGGTAGATGTGCGTTTCAGGCGCCAGATGTGCCCGCGATCAATTGACATTGACATTGCCCTTTCAGGCCGGGTCGGTCAGCCTTCATAGCATGGCGCTCACGGCGCTCATGACGACTCATGGATAAAGCGACGTATCGACGTGTTACTTCTGTATCTCTCAACTGTACTTGTACATCACTCACTGGCACTTGCATAAGGCCTCTCGCATCACAGCAGCCTCGTCTCCACTTCCCTGCATTCGCCCCGCCTGGTTGCGTCGGCGACACCTGATCTCCACTTCCACACTCCATCCTACCTCACGCTCCACTACACGATGCTCCCCGCTCTGGCATTCGCGCTGCTCCCAGCGCTGGCTGGTGCACTCCCGTGTGTGCAGTTTGACTCGAACTGGAACCTGTACGCGTTTGGCGGTGAGGACGACGTTGCCCTGGGTGCGAACTCGTCGTGGAGCAGTGAGTCGAAGTGCTAGCATTATGAGCTGGGAGTTGAGCTGACCTCTGCAGACCCACAGCCCAAGAAGCTGTCGACCACTGGACGCCCGCCATGGGACGGCGAGTTTACGCAGTGCTTCCTGTCGCAGAATGCGAATGCGCTGTATGTGCTTGGAGGGAACAAGAGCGATCCGGGGGTGAGTTAGTGGTTCAGGGCGGGTCGATGAAGTGCAGTGTGCAGTCTGCAGGAGTACAGTCTGCAAGTGTACCGTCTGCACTACCGTCTTGTCACTCGCGCAGATTGAGAGACAGTCATGATTCCGATCTAATTTAGCATTGGTGCAGATCGTTGCGCCTTGGCATGCCAAGAAGCAGATCGGCAATGCGTTTCATGGCCGCAGATCATCCTACTACGTTTCACAGGAAGAGATCAGCAAGCGTTTCACAGCGCAGATCATCGCTGATCTGTGTTTCATGCCGCAGATCAGCTCCTCATGCTATCCGCAGATCAGCTCCTCATGCTATCTACAGATCAGCTCATCTTGGTCTGCATCTAGTGTCGCTGACCCCAGTCCATCTACATCTACGACTTTGCCAACGACGCCTGGAGCAAGCAGGTAACCTCCGGCGCACCCGCCAAGCTGCAGAACTCGCGTTCCTCGGCCATCCTCGACCACGACACAAATGTCCTCTTCACCGTGCCAGGTAACAATGCCTCGATGTACGAGCTGGACCTGGGTAATGTGGCTACAAAGGCGGCCGGCACTGCTGCCTGGAGCAACGTGGGCGTGCCGACGTTCAACACAAAGGACTACAAAGTGACTGCGGCGCAGGCGTCGAACCACATCAGTGAGTCAGCGAGTGGAGCGAGTGGATGCGCGAAGCGCAGCCACGAGCTTGCCAGTGCTGTTGGTTTTCAACCAGCGCTGTTGGGTGTCCTGTACTGACGCCAGGCTACTTCGGGGTACCTGGGACACCTGCCGGTGAAGCCAATATCTTTGTCATCCACTGTGAGTGCTACCCACCTTTTGCTCAAGCCCCGATTATCCTCTGCCGCGTCCTCCTCTCTCCTCCCTCCTCCCGCGTCCTCCTCTCTCCTCCCTCCTCTCTCCCTCCCCTCTCTCCTCTTTCCATCACCTTTCCTCATCCTTCCCCTTGACTCCTTCCCACTGCTTTCGCCGCCTCCTGCCGAGACGGTTGACACCAGACGGCTACTTCCAGCCCGACATCCAGGCCTACCCCACCACCGGCGACGGCCAGAAGTTCCCCGACACCTCCGGACAGGCCATCAGCATCCCCGCAACCAACACCACTCCCTACCAGATGCTCTTTGTCCCCGACGACGGCTCGTCCACCAACATCATCACCCACTGGACCAACCCAGGCGAGTACAACAGCACCGACGGGTCCCCTGTCGCGACGCAGCTCATCAACTCGACGCAGGTGCTTCCCCCGCCGCCCTCAAAGGACCCGCAGGCCGCGTACGCTGCGTCCCCGTCCACCCTGGTGCAGATCGACACCCAGGGTGTGATCCACTACATCCCCAATGCGATCAACAGCGACTACACGGTCGTCAGTGGCGCGCAGTGGCAGAAGCTGGCTTATCAAGTGACGCGGAAGGCTGCGTCTGCGTCGTCGTCGGCAGCCCCGTCGTCCAGTGCCGGAGCTGGGGCTGGGGCGGCCTCGGGCAGTGCGTCAGGGGGTGCTGCGACGACTGGGGGTAATGCAGCTGCTGCGTCGGGGTCGGCGGCGAGTGGAAGTGGGGCGGCGGCCGCGTCCCCGTCGGCAGCTAAGCCTGGTAGTGGTGCGGTGCGGTTGGGAGGGGGGTTGGTGGGGTCGGTAGTGGGGGTTGTGGCGGTGGCTCTGGCTGCGGTGCTCTGAGCTGGAGCGGGCTAGAATGGGTGCGTTGAGGAGAAGCGAGGTGTCATGGTGTTGTGAGGTGTCTCGAGCAGAAGCAAGGTGGCTCTGTAGCGACAATTTCATCCAAAGTCAGTCTGTCTGTGCAGGTCACTGTTAGGTTGTCAGCTGCCAAGCTGAAAGCCGCACCGTGTGAGACCTTGCAATGATCATCGCTCCAATGCTGCCCTACTCTGGCTGCAGGCAGCAGACTAATTCTAGTAGATAGACTATACTCTCGATGTATGCATGTGCACAGTGAGACAGAGATAACGATTCATGTGCTCAAATAGTCTCATCTCGAAAGTCGACCGTACGCAAATCGAGAGTAGATTGGCACAGAAGATCGTCCAGCCTGTGAGGCAGCTGCGTTCAAGCTGGTCGACCTATATAAACTATCTCCATCAGCAGCATGCATGCTCTGCATTGGAAGGCCTTCTCTCACCAGCTCAGCTTCATCACTCGTCGTACAGAAAGTTGCAGCACTGAACTCAAAGCATGGTGATACTCTTTCACCACCATAGTCTGAGTTCCGACTCCGATGGAACCAAATAATTCGATCTCGCAAGCCCGATCAAGTCACCGATATCGCGACCGTCATATCTCCACACCTCTCAGCTTCTACTCGTCACCACGACCATGCTTCACGCTTTGCGCGCTGGCGCCCGCTCGCTCTCAACACGCAAGGCGAGCACTTTCGCGGGTAGCAAGGCGCTCCAAGCGGCCAAGGAGCGATGGGTACGTGTTCTACTTGCAGAATCTCTCGCCAACTAGCCACCCGTCATCGCAGCTCACGACTATCGGGCATAGTGTTCGACAGCTCTCTGTCGATGTTATCTCACTTTGAGCGAAGTTCTCCTGCTCTTGGCCAGTCTTCTTGTGTTCCTATCTGCTCTCGTGTTTCACTCGATCCACATCGCTCTTATCACTTTCTGCACGCCTTGACACCGCTGACACCAGAACGGCCGCCTCTCCCTCACCGAAGAGGTCGAGCACGCCCTCGCGACCGGTGCACCAGTCGTAGCCCTCGAGTCAGCGATTATTACCCACGGTATTACCCCTTTGGAGCTCTGGCTGATACAGGCATGCCCTTCCCTACGAACCTGGAGACCGCGCGGTCCGTCGAGTCCATCGTGCGCGCTCACGGCGCCGTGCCGGCCACAATAGCGCTCAGCGGGGGACGGGTGCACGTCGGCCTTGGGGATAAGGAGATTGAGGCGCTCGCTGACCCGAATACGGTGCGGGACGCGCCGGCCGTGAAGGTGTCGAGGAGGGATTTGGCGCCGGCGCTGGCGTTCAACAGGGCGGGGGGCACGACCGTGGCGGGGACGATGGTCGTGGCGCATAGTTGTGGGATTGGGGCGTTCGTCACGGGCGGGATTGGGGGTGTGCATCGGGGGGCTGAGAGTAGTGAGTGGGTTTTTGTGGGGGGATAGGTCGTTGCTTGGAAGTCGTGTTGCGTGGGATGAGGACAGGGAGTTGCGCGAAGGGAGGGAGACCCTGTCCTACAGTATATGAACATCTATCCTGGTTCTTTCCGTGAAGGGAGTGCCACAGTCGCGAAGTGCGGAGCTGGAGGAGCCTGGAGGGCGTGTAGGTCAAGGAGTGTTCATCGTGGCTGAGAAACCTTCAGCTCATCTGGGCCGATTCTCTAAGCACCCACTGACCCCAGGCATGGACATCTCCGCCGACCTCATCGAGCTGGGCCGGACAGTGAGTTCTCGCATTGGCGACACTCACCCCAGCCAATGATGGTCGTCTGCGCTGGCGCCAAAAGCATCCTGGACATACCCCGCACGCTCGAGTACCTCGAGACGCAGGGCGTGTGTGTCGCGACGTATGGGGAGAAGAAGGACTTCCCTGCATTCTATACGCCCAGCTCGGGCTGCGAAAGCCCCTGGCAGGTGGGAAGTATACGTGATGCAGCGAGGCTTGTCCGTGAGCTCATCGAAAAGAACTGCACTGACTGTAGACACCGGTCTGACTCTGCCGTCACCCCAGGCCACTCTACTGGCAGTTCCTATACCCTCTGAGCACTCTACAAGAGGAGATACTGTCCAGATGGCAGTGGAGCAGGCCGTCAGGGAGAGCGTCGAGCAGGGCATCGACAAGCGAGGGAAGGAGGTCACACCGTGGCTCCTAAAGCGAGTCGGCGAGCTAACCGGGGGCACGGCGTTGGAGCTGAGTAAGTCATAAGCTAGACGACATGCTGACAAACTCCAGACATCAAGCTGATCGAGAACAACGCGCATGTCGGTGCGCAGGTGGCGGCTGAGATTGCGAGGCTGCAGAGGGTAGGGAGCGGAAGAGTGACCGGCAATGGTGCGATGCCTGCTTTCCCTTCGGCTGCTGGATTTTCAGAACCGGCATCACATCCTAGCGCAACGCTGAGCTCTGCTACCACAAAGGCACGACAGGAGCCTGCCCTGCCAACACCCAGAGTGCTTGTGTTTGGCTCCGCAGCGATGGACATCACGGCGTCGCCTGAGACAGCCCTGATCGAGCGGACTACCACACCAGGCTCCATAACCCTCTCCCCTGGCGGCGTTGGGCGCAACATAGCACATGCGGCGCAGAATCTCCTCCCTCCTGGCGAGGTGCAGCTCGTGGCGGCCCTCGGAGCTAGCAGTCGGTCTGCTTTGCCTGGAGGTGGCACCAGCCTCGGCCTGGACGCGATGGGAGCGCTGCTGGAGCTGACGATGGCGGAGGATGGCCTGCGTACTGACGGCATGGTACGGCGCGAGGCTTTCCGAACAGCAGCATGCAACCTGTTGCTCGAGAGCAATGGCGACCTCGTCAGTGGTGTTGCGGATATGGACATTGCAGCTACCTTGAGCGCTGAGGAGGTGAGTACCAGCTCCATTGGACGCAATGCGTTGCCGTTGGGTATCCATTTTAGCTTGGCGTTGGGCAGCAGATCAGGTTGCGTTGCCATAAAAGCACATGCGATCCTTGCCGAGTTGGCACTTGGATGATTTTGCTGACCTCAGGCCGACGCTGCCATCCTCCGCGCATCCTCCACCTCCGCCCCCAACATCCTCGCCTTCGACTGTAACCTCGACCCTTCCACGATCGAGCGCATCCTCACCGCCAAGCAGCGCAACCTTAGCAACACCGCCACATTCGCCGACCCCACCTCCGTCCCGAAGATGGCGCGCCTCCTCCCCTTGCTGCGGAAGCACCCCCGCGCACTCGACTACATCTCGCCGAATTCCCTCGAGCTCGACCACATGTACTCATACCTGACGGACCACGACGACGGCTCCGGGTGGGAGTTCATTAACGCGCTCAACCTCGGCGCGGAATGGCGTGCGGCCGTCGAGGCGCTGGCACAGCGGACCGGTGCGACGTGGCTGCGCGACCATGGCGTCGTGACGAAAATGGTTGCGTGCCTGCCGTGGGTGGGCGGGTTCTGGCTCAAGCAGGGTGCGAGTGGGCTTGTGCGCCTGGGTTTCAGCTCGCCCCGGGAAGTAAAGTCTGCTTTCCCGACAGTGCAACATACAGTGCCATCTGGTGCGGGCGAAACGGCGCGTGTCCTCTCGCTGACGCTATACCCCCCGCCTGTGATCGAGCCCGAGGAGGTGGTGAGCACCACTGGGGCGGGGGACACGCTTGCGGGGTCGCTCGTGGCGGGGATTGCGCTCGGCTTGCCGCAGGACGAGTGTGTCGCGGCGGCGAACGAGGCGATCGGGCGGACGCTGAGGTCGAGCAGGGCTGTGGCCTAGCGCGGGGAGAGGGGCTGAGGAGGGGGGCGGTAGACACAGAAGGTGGGGTGAGTGTGCAGCGTGGTATTATGTTGCGCCGTTCACAAGCCTTGGGAGTATAGGGGTACTTAGAGGATTGTAGAGAAGCATGACACCTGACTATTGCATGGAGACTGCAACAATGCCGGGCACAGGAAGCGCAAAGAATCCTGACGTAGCACAGATGTTAAGATGCTGAAGAGCACGAGAGGCATGTAAGGACATCACAGCCCAGTCATAGAGTTATTCTGCAACATGTCAGAACGAGAGCGACACTTTAAATGATTGCAACTCATACTCCCTCAGGAAAATCAGAAGTGGCAAAAAAATGTGGCAAAAACAATGAAAATCATCGGAAAATGCTAAGAATAGTCAATCTTGACAAGATGGATATCTTCGTCTGATATCATCGAGGCCTGACGCTTAGCCATGCTTACTTCACAGAGGACACCTCCGTGCACTCATTGCGCATGCCAGAGGCATCGCTCTGCTATACGCAACTGCGATGACTGACAGCCTCGATTGTTACGAGGTAAGATCGGCGAACTCCGAATCGCCATCCACTTCTTCCAAACATCGTACCCTCTTCATGTCCTGCAAGTTTCTGTCTGTTTTGCAGCCTCCTCTACCTATCCAAGGACACAGACACACCCCTGAGACGCCCTGGACAACCTCCGCTTACTTCAGACATGCATACCGGCGAATTTAGTGCCGTCAGCTAACATTCCACCTCCACCTCATTCCGTCACTCTACAGCTTCGCCTTGTTGACCAGGAGCGACTCGCCGCGCTCGATCTGCTTCTTAGCCTCAGACACCATCTCGTCGATAATGTCCTGGGCAGATTTGATAGAATCTATGCGCGCACTGCAGTCTCCCATCAACCACGGCCTGCCAGGCATCGAAACCTCTGGACGCTTCGAGAGCTCGACCTCGTGAGGCAGCTTGCCCTGCGAGGTGAGCTGCTTGATCTCGTCCTGGCGGTTCTCCCACTCCTTGACGTAGTCGGTGCGGCGGACGCGGAGCGGGCGGCCGGTGTAGATGAGCGTGGTGGCGGTGTCGCCGTGGTCGGCGCTGAGGATGAGCTCCTTGTGCTTGGGAGGCGCGCCGGCCTCCTTGGACGCGACGAAGCGGGTGCCGACCCAGACGGCGTCAGCGCCGTACATGAGCGCAGCGGCGAGTCCACGGCCGTCAAAGATACCGCCCGCAGCGATGACGGGGACCTGCTTGCCGGTCAGGGGGGACTTCTTGCCCTTGACGCGGTCGACGACAGCGGGGATGAGGATCGAGGTCGCGATCGAGCCGGTGTGGCCACCACCCTCACCACCCTGGGCGCAGATGATGTCCACGCCCTGCGCGAGAGCCTTGTCAGCGTGCTTGGGGGCACCGATCATGTTCATGACGAGGATGCCGTGCTTGTGGAGCTTGTCGACGACGTGCTTGGGGGGCACACCGACGGCGCAGACGAAGAGCTTGGCCTTCTCCTCGATGATGATGTCGATCAGCTCGTCGAGGTGGCCCTTGGTGTAGTCGTAGTTGGTCTTGCGGGCGCCCTCGCCGA
This sequence comes from Cutaneotrichosporon cyanovorans, assembly GCA_002335625.1. Lineage (NCBI taxonomy): Eukaryota > Fungi > Basidiomycota > Tremellomycetes > Trichosporonales > Trichosporonaceae > Cutaneotrichosporon > Cutaneotrichosporon cyanovorans. The sequence goes on along the minus strand of BEDZ01000015.1, from coordinate 43,435 downwards.
CCTTGGGGATGAGGAGGTCGACACCGAAAGCTAGTAGTGTGAGCGAGGAACTGGCGTGAGGGTGGTTGTGGGGTGCTGCGAAGAGATCGCCATCGGAGCTTGGTCCCAATGAGTTTACTCACGAAGGTCAGGCGACTTGAGGCCGGCCTTGAGGTCGCGGATGACGCTGCGGAGGTGCTTGGGCGTCTGCGGTCAGCGATGCTCAACCCTCATGGCGGTCGATCAGAACGAGGCAGAAGAGACAGAGAGAAAACGGTAAACGACAACACGGCGGGGGTCTGCCTGCTTCGCAGATCAGGCACAGCTAATCTGTCCGCTAGCCTGATTGTTTGCAGACCGGGACGGATGCAGATCGTGATGGTGAAGTGGCACTTGCACGCTCGCGAGACGGCCCCACCCAGATCGAGGCGACACCGTCCCGCATCCGACAATGCATGCAAGCACGATGCCTCAGCCTGGACAAGCACCTGGCAAGCCAGATAACGAGCCGAATGAAGCAAGCCGCACGTGCGTAGGACGAAGTTTCGGCGAGAACGGGCGATTTTGGCTCGGCGCCACCAGTGACCTCGTCCTCGCCATCGCCGACCGTTTTCTCTCCACCTTTCTTGCTCGTCTGATCGCTTCGCAGACGACTTACGTAGCCAACACCGCCTATGCAGCCAAGGCCCCCCGCGTTGCTGACTGCTGCTGCAAGCTTGGGACCAGCGGCAACGTTCATGCCTCTTTTTTTATTAGCGCTACGACCAGAAGCGTCGAAACGTACGCAAGCAGTATAGGGTGCTGCACATTGACTGAACATCAGCAGACTGACAATAGCTATGACTTACACAGCTCGGTGATTTCCGTTCTGATGAGTTGCTGGGGTGCCATGGTTGCTTGGAAGTAAATAGGTAACGTTCGTATCGATAGAGCAGAAGGAGAGAGACGCAAGGAGTTGAGTAAAGGCTCCTCCTCGGCTTTCTGTACGTTTTAAGACTGTTGACGTGGCCGGCAACCTCTTCGCAGTAACCGGGATGGAGGAGAAGGCAGGCACGGTGGGCTCGGACGGTGGGGAGGTGGGCGGATATTCCCTTGCATCATTAACCGGGACTACTAGCGGACGAAGCCGTTGTAGCTATCAATTGTCTAGGTAATCGGCCATGTCCGCTGGATGCAGTTCGCCAGGAGCTGCAAACTCCCAAGCCTCGGCCTGCCTGCCCGTTGCATGGTCCTCTTCTCCCTGGTCCACATCGATATCCTCCTCGTCGATATCCTCGTCGTCCTCGTCCTCGTCGTCGTCGTCCTCGTCCTCGTCCTCGTCTTCATCATCATCGTCACTGTCGTCGTACTCGGCGTCCTCATCGTCCGGGTCGCTGTATTCATCCGCCACATCTTGCTGCTTGCGAACTCGTTTGCCTTTCACCCCTCGCAGCTTCCACATAGCGTGAGGCGTGGTCACAACCTTCTGGAGTGCTTTTGCTAGATCAGCTACACTGCCCCTTGGCTGATCAAGAGCACCGCGTAGCTCCTTGAGGAGTGCGACGTCTTCTTGCAGCACAGCAGCTGCCTGCCTCTGTTCCAGACTCCCGTCTGGCCGCTCCGCGTTCCGCATGGCCCGCGTCATGCCCCTGTCTGGTCCCTTCATGTCTTGAAAGGTATCCATAAGACTTGGAGATCAGCCGTGTATTCATTGCGCAACGTGAGAATCACTTACACAGTCCGGGACAAGTAGGCATTAGCGCTGTGTACTGATGGCGAGTGCGTCAAGGCGGCCCGAATGTCTTCGAGGGCATCTTGACATATCAGCATGTGCCTGTAACTCTTTTAGAGTGCAACTCACACCTCTTCGCGTCCATCGCTTGGGCACCAGCGTGCCGGAACGCGGTGCTTGTCACTAGATTTTCGAATCCAACCGCCATGGACAGCTTCTTCAGCTGGCGAGACAACCAGGCGACAGAGGCAGGTTTGTCGTTGTCACTGCGGAATACAAGCCTCTTCCTCCTGCGGACCGTTAGCCTCTCTGGAACGTATCGATACTGGAACTCACCATTTCGACTTCACAAGAATGCGCTGCGGAGCATCGATGCGCTTGTTGAAGACCTGGCAAAACTCATTCACGGAGAGGCCACCGTCCAGCACCAGCAACATGAGGATGATCACTCCCGGCTGGTTCCACAACGATCTGCCGCCGAAGGGGAGGGGATACACTTTCGACAGTGAGTCGGTTGTCTTTGCCCACGATGGGGTGAAGAAGCCACCAACATCGTTGGCCTCATCAGTGCTGCCTTTGTCGCGGGGGATCGCGTAGAGAGAGAACATGCCGTACCTTGCGCCCTGACGCTTTGCGTCGGTGCCACTGTTGGCAGGCATGGCGAACATGCTTGCCCTGCCGAATGTCGCTGTGAGCATAGTTGTCAGGCCAACAAGGGTGAGGCGCGACCTCAGCCCCATCCTCCCAAGAGCACAGGGCTCTAGCATCGCCGTCTGGAGAGCATAGATAGACTCTGCATCTAGAAGTGGCCGCCCAACTGGATCATTGGGACAGCCGAACTTCCTCGCAATACCCTCAGCAGCTTTGACACCCAGCCACCACTCCCCATTCGGCACCCTTCGCCCCGTACGCCGCTTGAACGCTGCAGCAAACGTGATGAAGAGATTGCGGACAGTCGACCTCTGCACCTTGCCTTTCGCCGTGTGGCAGTAGATGGCCAGGAAAGCTTCAATGGCCCTGGGCGAGGGAAAGGGAAGGGGGTTGTCAATCCAATCCTTGAAGCAGTGAGCCGCCCTGCCGTCGACCATGAGCTGTTGGTCTGGCAAGGATTCGATCATGCGATCAAAGTACTCAATGGCTTGAGAATGGCGGCGGTTCGTCGAGGCGGCGATAGGCAGTGGGGTGGGCTGAGCCGTATGCATGCGCTCCGCCAGCTGGTAGGGTGTGTACCCGTTCTGCTGGCGACGCAGCTTACGCGCCGCGGCTGCTTGCTCGCGACTGACTGGCATGAGGTGGGGCGGTGGGGAGGGTAAAGGGGTCCAGGGGGGGCTGGTGGGCGGCGGGTGAAGCGTCGAGGCGTCGAGGCGTCGAGGAGAGCTCGGTGGGAGGCTTGGAGGAAGGCGTGGAGGTATGCTTCGTGGATAGCGCTGAGTGAGGCTGCGAGAGAAGCGTCCAGTATGGCAGCGCGAAAGGCGGCGGGAGAGATGGCAGGGAAGGCCACGAGAGTGGTGCAGTCCGAAGTGGAGATCACCCTAGATATGGCGAGTACGGTGAAAGCTGTCGCGTTGTCAGCTGCGTCGCTAGCAACTTACACGCAGTAGCTGAACATGTATTGGAGGAAGTACAGTTTAGGATCATATCCCTCCGACCCACCTGTCCTCTCTGTCGCCTATGGCTTCTCTCGCCTCACGTCACCACATCATCTCGGGTTAGTGAGGTATACGTGTTGGTCGGCAGCAATACAGCATATCATGCATGCGATCAGAAGCCTTCTACACGTTCACGACGCTGTGCGCGTCTAGGTCTAAGCCATATAGTAAGCTCCTGTAGCTTGGCCGCGGTGAACCATGGCATCAGCGAGTCATGTCGCGGTGAGATGGTAGCACACTGATGGGAGCCTGGTCTCATGGCAAAATCCTGAGAATGTTGCATCCGTGCCCGTTGAGAGATAAATCAGTCGCGCAACGTCACGCTTCATCTGCATTTACATTCCCGATACAGAGTCCGCCTTGTGCGCTTGCTGTTCAACGTGACTCTGTGCATGACATCATGGGTGATCGGCGACCACAGGCGCAGCACAGTGTTGCAGATCAGTCACCCCTCGACGCGTCGTTGCGTCGTCGCGTCGTCGAGCTCATGACGGCCTTAGTGTGAGCGCTCGGACGCAAGATTGATGGGCATGCGTTCTTATCGCCAACGTATTTGCCTTGATTGGCACAGAGGAGCCAGAGCCATCAGCTGACAGTGCTATAGCTTGCCGTTTGCGGTAGCAGTCGACAGACAGAGTGCCCCTCGATGACAGACAGCGCACGGATGACCGGTGGTCTGAGCTGCGCAATTGCTTCTCACCTACGCCCCCACCTTCTCAACAGTAGCGTCGGCCGAAGAGCGCAGTGCGTCGGAGGCTTGCCACTGAAAGACACGCTCTGTTGCCTGATGATTTCACTGCTGCCTGTCCAGCTCACCTCGCACGTCTCGCACCTTGTGGGGACAGGCGCCAATGGTGTTGCACAGCAAGAACACGCTGTCACTGCTGATCATGATCGGCGCACAGATGGTTGCGCCACCATTGTTGTCTGATCATAGCGATTGAAGGTCATGGGTGGTGCTCAACTGACAGCAATAGGCTGACATGTGGCCTTCTGCAACGTCGGACAGCTGCTGCCCATTGTTCCTTCCGTCCAGAGGCAGGTCGTAACCTGCCTGTCTGGACCATGTACTGCAGCAGGCAGCAGCGACCACGCCGTTATCAAGTGGTCAGACGTTCAGACCCTCACGCGCGCAAGGAACTGGGGTGCGCGACTCACGATCTGCAGCGAACATTGCTCATGATCGCTAAGTGAAAAGAGTGGACGCCCACTTAGAGGACCACACCAGCCGTCTGGAGTCACCCTCCTAGCTCCAGTGTCCTGTAGAAGATGCTCAGAAAGACGTTCTGCCCGTGAGCGTACGGCTGCCGTGACGCCCCAGTGCGCTTCTGAACGCCCAGCCTTCGTTCGCGGCAAACGGCTCGTATCTATCACGCCCATGGTGTAGGTGGCATTTCTTTACCTTTCTCCTTCAACGACCTGCTCATGAGCTACTCACGTCACCGATGGCAACATCAACCATGGACCTCCTGGCAGGCTTTCTGCAAGACGTAGACAGCGTGGAACCGAAGCGAGTCGAGGACATGCTCGTTCCGGAGTCGACTCGCCGAGCTCTGAAACACGCCGAGGATATCTGGACCGAGTTCTGCGCAGATATGCGCGACACCAACGTGAAGCCCTTCTCCGACTACGAGGATCCGGCCGTGGAGCTGCTCAAGCCAGGGGCGATACTGCTCGACTTCAAGTCTCTCTCTGGGTTCCTGCGGTTCTTCGCATCTGGAGCAACGGCTCGCGATCGAGAAGGCCGACCCAAGGTCAACACTGTCACGCAGATGTGGCGGATGTTCGCTCTACTTTACCATCTGCGCAAGGGTCGGAAGTTCTCTCATCGGACGTCCGCCGATATGTATACATACGTCCACACCAGTCTGAAGGACGATTTCAAGCTAGAGCCTACGGCGTTCAACAGATACGTCCTCTCCTCCGCCTCGTGGGAAGCGCTCTTGGCTGCGTTCCTCTCACCTGATTTTAAGTGCATCGGCTCTCGCACCAGATTCCAAATGCTCTGGTGGGCCGTTACTGCGAGGTCGCAGTGCCTCCGCATTGGCGCCTTCGCTCGATCAAGAAACGATATGCAAGATCAGCGATACCTGCGCGTCAAGGACATCAAGATCGCCATTAGTCCTCCCCGAGAGGGAAAGGACTACAATCACCTCTCTTTCTCATTCCCTGCTGCAAACGGCAAGACAGCTGAGAGCACGAACATCGTGATCGACGTCGACTGGTATGACGGTCCTCTCTTCAACAACGCGCCATTCCTGTTGCTGATCCTCGCTCACCTTAACGGGACGTTGCCCCCCGAATGGTCTATCGCAAAGATGCTAGACCCTGCAACCCCAGCGCAGAGGGTGCATCTGCAGCCACATACCGACCAGCCAGACGAGCCGATGCTCGCCGGCGTCATTGGACTCGTGAAAGACTCGGAGTTGGTCCCCTGGAGCGCGGAGCGATTCAACTTCTTTCTGGCAATGGCGGGACGAGTTGCCGGGCTCCATCCTCTGCCAACCACCCACACTTTAAGGAGGACCGGGGTGGTGTCCCTCAAAGAGAGTGGAGCTACTAGCGAGGAGCTGTTGCGGCAATTGCGCCATAGATGGGGTACGTTCACCTACCACGTCTATACTGGACGCACCATGTGAGTTTCTGGTTTCTGTTCTTGGCTGATGTGCTCACCTGATAGGACCGTTGACACCACGGAGGTCATGAGTGCAGGCGAACGCACAGTCGACCGCCTGTACGAGCTCCACCCCGACAAAATCCGTGCCGGGGTCTGGTATCCCAATCTCTTGAGCATGAGGGAGAGAGAGCGTATTTTCGAGGAGGAAGAGCGTGAGTCTAACCCCTTGCTGGGGTCAAGCGCCTCCCTCCCTGCTGACATACAGTGCGTTCAGCCCAAGACGAGGTGCGGAAGCTTCGCAGTCAACTGCTTGCTAAGCACGACACCACATCTACTCGGGACCTTCCCGCAGCGGCTCGCTCGCAACTCGATGCTGCATATCAGGTCGCCAGAAAGCTTTATGGCCAAGCCAAGCGGCGCGCGATGGCGCGCCGACCGGCCGACTACACCGGCGACGACGAGGAGGATGAAGCTGAGAAGGCAGCTGAGGCGGACGCAGCGGAGGAGCAAGCAGCGAGAGAGGAGAAGGGAAAGGGGAAGGAGAAGGAGGAGGAGAAGAAGAAGGGAAAGGAGAAGAACAAGGTGCCTGAGGAAGCAACTGAGGAGGAGTTAGCGCCCCCCGACCAGTTCCCCGAACAAGGCCACGACGTCGATTACGACGTTGACACTATTGAGACAGTGAGTGAAGCAAGCGAGCGGACGTGTGCGTTCTGACTGTAGTTCCTAACGACGACGGATCTCAGTTCCGGGACCGCAGCCATGTCGAACGCGGTTCTGGCAGGAACCCTCAAGCCCACGGACGAGGAACTCGTCCAACTCGAGGACCTGTTCCACAGCGGAGACGGCGCCGAGTGTGCCCTGCTCGGCCCTGAGGAAGCAGCTAATCCGTCGGCTGGATCCTCGGCTGGCCCCTCGACAGCTGGCCCCTCGACAGCTGGCCCCTCGACAGCTGGCCCCTCGACAGCTGGCCCCTCGACAGCTGGCCCCTCGACAGCTGGCCCCTCGGCTGGCCCCTCGACGGCTGCGAGAAAGCGCGCTCGCGCAGAGTTGTCTGGAGGTGAGGACGACGATGACGGCAATGACGACGACGAGGGTGGCAACGACGACGACGACGCGCAGAACGACTTTGTCCCCGTCGACTTCTCCGCTCTCACTAAGGCGTGGGAAGCTTTGTGCAAGAAACCTTCTTGTCGTAAGGAGGTGCTTGAGGCCGTGGACGTATGCACTCGCGTCCCTCAATCAGACCACCTTCTCTTTGGCTACCGCCCAGGCCAAGCACCCGTAAACGACCACTGCCCGATCTGCATGAAACCCATGGCCGACCTGATCGAGGAGCCGGCTCGGGATGACATGTGGGCAAATATGCGCCGCCGCAGATGCCGCTCCCATATCGAAACGTGCGCGGCAAAGCAAGCTTTTGAGGATATGGAGCCAAAGCTGCTAGCCCGTTACCCTCACGAAATTCGAGTGAATCCCTTGACAAACAAGGTTGTGCAAGGTGGCGCCATGCACGTCACTCGTCTCGCGAAGGTGGTTTCGAGGTTTGTGAAGCCTGACAAGCCCAAGTGGACCATCACGACGCCCTTCCCGACTTGCCAGAGCTGTCCGGACAAGCCGGTCTTGGCATCCTTCGAGCTTGCCTGCGCGCACCTGCTCCTAAAGCACGATATCTGGACGCCCCCCATCCAGGCCAAGGTCACCGGACCTCTAACGCGGGACACAGCGAAGTTCCCGCCGCCAATGTACTTCACCCGCGACGCCGCATACCACGCGGACCCCCGCGAGGTCGAGGTACTCTCGCGCGCAGTTTTGGAGTCGCGCGTCGAAGGGCCCGCCAGACGGCAGATGGTGCCACACTCCATCCGAAAGGACATCGTAATCGCAAGCGACGTCCTCCCCCAGGATCGGCACGACACCACAAGTGACACAAAGTACAGCAAGGTGCTGGGCCGTGGGGGATTGGTACTTCTGGAGCCCTTGTGCATCTTCTGCACAAACGACGAGCGCCTCCCAGCTCGTAGCCGGGTGGACACTGGCAAACTGCCACTCCGCCACAAACTCGACTGTTGGATCCAGAACGTCGCGGATATCGGAGAGACTATCAAGTGGCTCGAAAGCAACGCTGGGAAACCCCCGCCCGCCCGCGGCTCACCCCTCGTCACCGCCGACGGCAAGCTGCGATGCCCCGACCCAGCCTGCCAACGTTTTGGTCGCATCCTCAACGACGTGTGCGAACTGCTGCGCCACGTCGTCGCCGTACACGACTTCACCTTCAACGGCTGCGACCTGTCGAAAGCCAGAATCAAAGCGATCAACCTTGACGACGTCTGTCCACCCACGGTGGATGGCGTTAAGGCGATGAAGAAGACTCGCGCGAAGACTAAGCGCAGTTATACTAAGCGCACCAAAGCGTGAAGCATGTCGTGAGGTGTGCAGTCGGTGGAGCAGCAGGTGCAGTAGGAGCAGTGGTGCCGCGTCGAAAATGCCGGCGAGAAAGGTGTTGGAGCGGCCTTGGTGCAACAGATGACAGAAGCGCGGCAGCACAACCAGTGCGAACAGGGTGCAAGTCGTAGGCATGATAGGGAGCACGATGTATACATGTTGATAGCTCGGCAGAGTTGGCGAGATTCGTTGTCATTGTTGGTGAAAGGTAGGAAACGATGAACGATGGAGAATGCACGGCGACGGTACTACTAGGAGCATACGCCCGATTGCTCAATCCGCAAATACGCATATACGCATATATCTTCACCCCGCCACGTGACCTCGCCACCACCGTTCAAAACACCGCCCGTGGCACCGATGATGTCTAGGCACTGCAGGTTCATTGTTGTTTCTCTCACTGCCGCCTCAGTTTCTTGACACCGACGGCCGTACAACATGGCTGCGCCTCATCCCAAGGAAGTCGCCAAGCAGGTGGGTTGGGAGATCACGTTTGGGTGCTGACTTGCAGTTCACGGGTGCGTTGCGCGGCACGCGAGAGCGCAGCTATAATGTCTGGGGCATATACTGATCGAACAGACTACTACTACAGCCAGTTCGACAATGACAGGACACAGCTGAGGCCGCTCTACGTGCGTGTTGAGGTTATGGATGCAGCTAATAGTAGCGCGACACGTCCATGCTTACCTGGGAGGGCGAGGAGTTCCTTGGAGGCGACGGGATCGTTGGCAAGCTGACTGTGGGTGTCGCGAGTGAGCGAGACGGAACCAGTGGCAGGGTAGACGGTGAAGGGACCGGACGGGTGGTCGGAGTAGGTGGCGCGAGGCGGAAAGATGGGGAAGCACGAGATCGTGGAGGAAAGGGGGTCTGAGGGGTCAAGTGGCCAAAGGCAATGCAAGATACACAGGTTGAACAGCAGCTGCGAGCTTCTGCTGCACACAGCGCTCGTCCAACGACACAAAGTCCGTGCGATTGGAGACATCGAGCTTCTGCTTCGGGCATACCAGTCGCCTAGTGGCACGACTCTTTCCGTTCCTCAGCATTATCCGAGCTTCCTACCAATTACATTTGGCTCCTTATACTGTCCACAAACTGCTCCTATCCCGCTTGGGTCTGACAACGCTAACCTGCAGAGCTTGCAACTCCAGGTCTTCGGACGCAAGATTGTCACCATGGACGCGCAGCCCGAGTTCCTCGGCAGCCTGTCGCTCATCGTCATGATCACTGGACAGCTCATCGTCGACGAGTCCAACCCCAACTCTGAGCCCTTGAAGTTCAACCAGGTCTTCCGCGTGAGTGAAACCGGGGACATGATTCGAAATCAGTACTGATGGCAGCTCGTCAAGGACCCCCAGACAGAGGCCTACTTTGTCCAGAACGACATCTTCCGACTGTAAGTGACACTGCCTTGGTCCCGCTGACATCAGTAACTACGGATAGATGCTGCCTAATATTCGTCGAGGGTAGTGAATGCATGGTGTATCGAGGTGTGCTGCGGAGTACGATGCTATGGTGCAGGGCATGAGATCGAGCCTTTCGAGGCTGTAGAGTCGATTTTCCTATAGGGTATGACAGGTGATATAACCCAGGCCGAGTTCTACATTCAGAAGCCGAGAAGCCGTACGTTGTGATAGAGAGTGATGTGCGCATCAGGGCCTTGCTACCGTGTTCGGGAAGGTCCATACGTGCTGCGTCCGTGCGATTGAGTCTATCTAGGTGACGTGGTACGCCTACTCCCCGTGGACACCCTCAGCCCGGTCCTTGCGCCACGCAGCGACCCATTGCGCAATGCGCTGCACGTTGTCGTCCACCTCCGACTCGCCGCCTGATCCATCGCTCTTGAGCTCGACGATGATCTCCTCGGGGTACGACTCGCGCGTCTCCGTGAGGCAGGTCATCATGATCTCAGCTGTGACGTTCTCCGACAGCTTGTTTTGCGGGTATTTCCTGCCCGTCAGCAAGATGCCGGACTTCTGGCTCACCTCTCCTCCAGACGCTCGTAGAGCACCTTGTTGTCGCAGGTGAGCACAATCGCGAGGTCGATCCACCGCTCGGGGAAGAGTCCGGGGTCGTGGTGGTCAATGATGAAGGCTGGAGTCAGTATTAGCACGGCAATGGTTTGCGTGAGATGGCTCCTCCGTGAGCCGCCCCTACAGAGATCAAGTTCACCGACACCAGCCCTACAGTGATCAAGATCATTGATAGCTCGTAGAGTACTTCCCTGTACGGCTCACACCCCCCCGGCTGGCCTCTTCCTCTGAGACCTGTTGTCTGCTCTGCGCTCCCTGCACCTCTTCGTTGCAGACCAGAGGTCGAGATTCACCCAACAGCCATTCTATGTCCACTACCAAACTTGAGCTCCGATTCCACACTTACCAGTCTCAGCCGGCCCGTCCTTCGGGTTCACAATGTCCTCCAGATGGTCCAATAACCTGTCCTCGTCCACCGTGTAGCTCTGCCACTCCTCATCCCACCCCTCGTGCAGCCCGTGCTGCTTGACGATGTCCCCGACATTGAGGTGCACCGCGCCGTCGAGCTCGTGTGCAAGCACAGTCGAGTGCAGGGTCTTGCCCGTCCCCGGTGTGCCCGTGATGAGGATGATGGGGTGTTGGCGTGGGTGGTGGGTGGTCATGGTGTTGCGGGGAGTACAGAGCTCGGCAAGCTTCGATTCTTGTTGTTGAACTTTTGCATCTCGGCATGTTAGGTGGCAACGGGAGTATTTGGATCGACGTGCAGTTGATCCTTTCATCAAAGCTGTCTGAGGTTTTTGAAGCCACTCCTGTTCTTTCGTATATCGCGACCGATCTGGTCTAGCTAGATATACTGGGTTAAGTATAGATGCGTAATGAACAACATGCATGCTAATCGAACACAATCTTGGTCGGCTTCGGCCCATTCGCAGGCAACGCCTGCATCTCCTTCTGCCGCCGCAGACGCGCAGCCTCCCACGATGGGTGGAGGTGTGCCTCCTTCGGCTTGGCTTGTGGTTGGGCGCTGGGAGCAGCAGCAGCAGTAGCAGGAGGAGCACGAGCCGTCGGCACAGCTCCACTTGGAGCAGGTGCACCATCTCCGGTCTTCCACTTGCTCGGCCCCATGAACCCAGCCTGATTCGCCCACTTCTTCTCCTGCCGTGCCCGCTTCGACTCCTCCTTCGTCTTTGCCTCTTCTCGCGCCTTGACGAGGTGCTTTGCACCCTTGCCGTACTTCTTCTCCCAGATCCTGTTGTCAGCGATACTCCTGACTCTCGCACTCACGCCTGACGCGCGCGCTGACCGCGGCGGTTCTTCCTCTCCCCCTTCTTCGAGCCAATCACGCCGTCCTCGTCATAGTCGTCGTCGGGGTCTGAATCCCCGTCACCAACTGTGAAGCCTGCAGCAAGGGAGGGAAGGAACATGGATGACGAGCCGTCGGCCTTGCCTGGCTTGGTCGCTTTGCCTGGCTTCTCCTTGCCCTTCGGTTCCGTTGCCGCCTTCTTCTCTGCAGACGCAGCAGCCTTGGCCTTCTTTGATGGCCGAGACTCGGAATCGTCCTCGGAGTCAGACGGAGGTGCTATCATCCCCGAGTATGACCCAGACACAGAACCCGACTCCCATCCAGCGCCATCATCGTCGCTCCCATCATCGTCGTCATCGTCACTCTCCCCTCCCAGCGAGCCGGACTCCCACCCAGCCTGGTCCGCAGCCTTGTCCTCGACCACAACCTCGTCGTCACTCTCCAATGCTGCCACGGGCCCCAAGTCGACGTTGCCCTCTTCGTCTCCCTCGTCGCCACTACTCGCGTCCTCGTCAATAGCAGCCCTGGCTGCCTTCGCCGGTTTGCTGGCTTCCTTCTTGCCCACGGTCAGAGTCGCTCCAGGCTCACTCAGCACCCACGGCACCGCTGTCTTCACTGCATCAGCTACGTTCTTGGCGCTGCACAGCCGATTCTCCACTTTGGAGATGAGTGCAGGTGTAGCAGACGACGAGGAAGCAGGCACGGACGGCAGTGTCGGAAGCACCTCGGTGACCGCTGAGGGCAGGTCGACGTGCTTGAGAGAATGGTGCTTCTTGAGCTTGAGGCGGACGTGCGTGGTCGCGAGGGCGTGCAGGTCGACAACAGACAGAAGTTTGAACTGCGCCTCCAAGTCCGCGAGCTCGCCCTTGGCGTCCTTAGTCTTCAGGAAGCGGATCTTCTTGATCAAGCGCATGGACTCGGCCTTCTTGGCCTGCTTGAAGACAGGGTGCAGCTTCTTGAGCGCTGGAGGCTGGGGTCAGCGTGGTGTTCGACACGGGAACCTCACGATGCGTTTGGCGATCTTGTCAAAGTCGATACTGGGTGCTGCGGGCTCAGAATCCAACTTCTCATGCTCTGCAGCCTCATTGCTTGCATCTGGCTCCTCTGCTGCATCGGGCGCGACGCCAGCTGCTGCCGCGGCTTCGGCCTGTTGCGCGGCCTATCATCAGCTCAATACTCGACACTGCTCCACCCACCTCGATCGCAGCACGCTTACGCTCCTCGCGCTGCTTTCCTGTGCGCTTGCGCTTCTTCCCGCCGTCTGCCAGCTGTGCTGTTTCGGCCATGGCGTTGGTGCTGGCGTGCCGGGTCAGTTTAGATCAGATGTTGTTGGTGGGTGACCTGTCGATGCGCTCTACATGAGACGGAAATTTAGGATTCCCACGGTGGCGTCGTTGCCGATGAGTGATGGATGATCTGGGACGATCATATGGACCACCCCTTCCTCCTTCGATCGCTCGACATGCATCGTACGCATCGCCTGATGTTGACAGAGCGCAGTGTGAGCTGAAGGGTATGGGATATGACTAGAACTAGGAGATGATTGGCATTCTGAGTGCCGAGCAGAGACACTAGCGATAGCGGGGCTCTCTTGTAACGACATCGCGAGGTTCTGCAGAAGATGTGGCCCATGACATACTGCCCGCACGGCCGCACCTGCAAAGCTCGATCGAGTATTGGCAGTTGCTATGCATTCATATCACATGCATTGCAGCTTAGGAAGTACTGCTTACTGGAACTCGCGGTCACAGTCGCATGCCAATGCGCCCCCTTAAGCTGCCATTCGCATGTGGACATCAGATCGTGGATATCGTGGACGCGCCGAGGGATGGGGCGTGTGATTGTGGAGATCATCGCTCTACACTTCCTCTCATCGTACCAAGAATCTCTTTTTTGCACTCAGTGCGGTCTGCGCCAACATCCAGCCTCTGTTTGCAGGTGTCTCTGCACACCATGACACCTGCTGAGCATGCTGCGAGTGAGAGAGAGCAAGCACTCGACTGTGGCGCCAACCCAGATGTCTACTGCCCTGCTTTCCCTCTTCCGCGTGAGATGTGTCCCGCCTGGGATGAGCACCCTCCAGCTCCTCGGGTAGAGCTACAAGAAGATGAAGCGAGGCTGTTGGGCTTCTCAGAGAGTCAGAAAATGCAAGAGTCCGAAAGACTGGAAGCAGCAAACCCGCCACAGCATTCGCTACGTCAAGGGCACAGCACCTTCCCTCTCTCGAGTGCTGCTTTCGACCTCCCGTTGGTACGGTAACAACATCCAACACTTACTGATCATACAGCTGCCACCTTGCTTTTCCAGTGCTTACAGGGCGAATCCCACAGCTGCCTCGACTTCGAGCGCATCGACGCCCAACCGCCGTCACGACCACCACCCGTTAGCGAGCTATCGCTTTCCCGCCAAACCTCACACCCCACCTTTCCTCCGTGAAGCGTCCCCGACACCAGATCGTCCGCTCACACCTGTGCCCTTCGATTACTCTGCGTATATCAACGACGAGTCTCCCACAGGTGTACTGCATATCCTGGGCAGCGACAACTTGGCATTGTCGACACTCGACGAGGCTTTGGACGATGGTCTAGCTTGGGACCGCGAGGAGCCACAGGGATTCCAGTCTGACAGCCAGCAACCTAACCATACGAGTCTGCAGGACCCTACCCTATTCAGTCCTTGGGAGCGCCGCCTCAGCATATCCTCTATAGCTACAGAAGCCATGCCGACGACACCAGAGGACGATGCCAACCTTCAAGCACAGCAGACACCCTCACCCAGCGCCACTTACTTTCATTATGACGACCCCTCCCTGTTCAGTGACGACCTACATGGAATCGTCAAACCACTATCCTCGAGCCCAGAGCAACACCACCCCCCAGTAATTCCAAGGAAACTGCGGTCTTCGAAGGCCGAGCAAGCCTCCCCTCTAAGTCAGCAGACCAAGCGCTCTGCCAGAAAGCAAGCAACGAAGAAGAGATCTCCTTTATACAGCGCAGAGGAGGTTAGTCTGTACACGGCCGTATCTGACAGCAGGATCAGCTGATACTGTCCATGTGCCCGAAGGCAGACATGTCGCCACCCAAATCGCACCTCGAACTGGTAGCTCGCACGCTGCGAGAGGCCGGGTTTCCGCAGCGCTCTGTAGGGGCTCTGGACTGGAGGTATGCGGACACTACAAGCAGACTAATGCCAGACTGCGCAATGCACTGTGGGGAACTCTGAGAAGAAGGACCAAGAGATAGATTCAGTACCAGGAGGACTCTGTTGTGAGATAGACAGTCGTAGATCGGCAGCACCATGTACGTAGGTATTTTGTATTGAAAGCGGCGCAACAGCCTGCCTCGGACTGAAAGGAAGACAGGCGCGAGCCTGCTACACACAAAACTACACACAACCCATCCGGAATCAATTCTCCAAGAGTTGGCATGATGTTTCTGTCTGCTTGCTTGCAACTGCTGTCGATCGACCACTGCCTCGACACATCTTTCCATCTCAAATCAGTCGACGGGGTGCTAGGCCCACATTGTCCTGGGACCCCTTGACCCTTCAACTGCTTGTTCTCTGTTTCTGAGGAGTTCTCGGAGGTGCTGAGCACGTCGCCTTGGGGTCCAAGTGTGTATAAGCCAAGATGTTGTCGTACGGCAATCCGCCAGCAACACCGTATGGTGCTCAGCCAACTCCGTCATACAGTTACTCGTCGCAACCAGTATACCCGAGGCTGCCTGGTGAGTGGTATAGAGGTAGGCTATGGTCGCGTCTGACATCCTCAGGAGGCTCGCAGCAACCTCAGCAGCAGAATCCGCAACAGCAGCAGATCGCATACAACCCCTACCAGTCCCAACAACCACAGCAGTATGGACAGTTGCAGCCTGGCCAACCGGGTGCACCTGGAGGCGTGATGCAAGCGCCCGCGCCCTTCAGTGCTGGACCTGCTACAGGATCGTCCTGGGCATCTCGAAGCGGTTACAGTGGCTATGTCTCGTCGCAGCCGTCGCAGCTGCAGCCGCAGCAGTTCGAGACTGTGTCGAAGGACGAGGACCCAGTGTACGGGCCGCTTGGACGAGCGCGAGGAAAGATTGACCGTGCTATTCTGAGCGATAACGAGATCTCTCCCGACGTTGCGGACCTCCTGGCACACAGCCACTGTGAGCTGGATCAGATCGGTTTAGTGCTGACCGTGCAGCTGGCGAACCTCCATACGTCCCTAGTCCTAGCCCGAGCGCTGCCTTCCGCAATGCGCGTGTAACCCGATCGATGCCTCTGCCAGATGCCTTGCATCAGGAGCTCACATGTAAGATAGCTTCCATGATTTGAGTACTGACACCACAGACAAGCATCAGACAGCTCGGATGGGCCTGTTCGAGGAGATTGAGCGAGCATGGTTCACTGTGGACAACCGCCTCTTCCTGTGGGACTACACGGACGGCCGAGAGTTCAGCCGCTACGACCAGCAGGCCGACACGATCCAGGCTGTGGGCCTAGTGCGAGCACGTAATGATGTGTTTGTCGACTCGATCACTCACCTCCTCGTCATCTGTACGGCTGTAAAGGTCACCTTGTTGGGACTGTCACGCTCGGAGAAGGGGGAGCTGTCGCTGTACGCCACGGGTATGAGCGTCGACTCGCCTACCGGCATGACGGACATCAAGGGCACTGATGCTGGGCGGGTATTCATGCTAGGAGCCAACAAGGACCTGTATGAGCTCGAGTACTCCACCAACGCTGGTTGGCTTGGCGGCGGTAACAAGGTGTGGATTTCTAACCGCTCCAGCGGGTACTTGTCTACCTGGGTGCCTACAGTGTTCCAGTCTGGCAAGCGTGAGGGCGTCGAGTCATTCGTTTTGGACGCGCAAGCAGGTCGCCTGTTTGCTCTACACACGGCTGGTGCAATCGAGTACATTGACGTCACTCAGACCAGGTTCGAGTCTCGTGCACGATACAGCAACCTCCGGCATGACTTCCAGCGTCAAGGCTACGGCGGACCAGCCCCTTATGCTGGTGCTCGTGTGGTCGCAATTGCTCCTGTCACCAGTGACGAAAGCAAGCGGGCGTGGGTTGTTGCTATCTCTGCCAGTGGTGCTCGCGCGTACCTTGGAGCCATGTCGTTCTACGGTGGTGCCATGGGGACCTCGCTCACAGTCCTTGGCACACGTCCTCCACCTCCCGAGACGACCAAGCTTCTGCCCCAGTCGTTCTACTCGTCCGGAACGCTCCTCGCAGTTCAGGACGAAGCTGGACCGTCGCCCACCACTAAGCTGACGTTTGTCACACCTGCCATTGGACGTCAATCCGCGCTGCGGGAGAACACCGACACATTCACGTCTCCGTCTCTGCAAGAGTGGTTCAGCATCGAGAAGATCCCCAGTCAGGTGTGGACCATTGCCGAGGTTGCAGCAACCAATCCCAAGCGCACTGCGCCTGCCTTGCGTCGCGCCGACAGTGTGGCCTTGACAGAGCTTGCGCGGGAAGCGACTGTGGGCGCACGGCAGTTCTTGCTCCTGTGCACATCTGGCATCTTCTTTGTCACTCAACCTCGCCCTATCGACATGCTGGAGAGTGACCTCGAAGTGGAGAAGGAGCAGGCGATTGCCGTGACAAAAGAGGCGTTCGGTCGCGTCCAGCTTGCCGGCATGGGCCTACTCATGGGCTCCAGTGCTGACAAGCTGCAGGTCGCCGACCTTGTCTCAGCGAGCGTCAACATCCTCCTCACAGCAGACGGACCCTTCATTCGCCAAGGCCAAGGGAGCTTGCGCTTCATCGTCTACTCCCCTCGCCATGACGGATTGGCTCTAACACTGGCGCGCTTCCTCAGGCCCATCTGGAATGCCAAGGTCGTTGTCGCTGACCGCGCACCGACACGCTTCAAGCTCGGAGTCCCGGACAAGACCCTGCTCAAGATCCAGGGTCACCTGGCCGAGCTGCAGCGCTACCTCGAGGACCACCCCTTCCCTCGCTACCAGGCAGAAGGCGACGCGAAGCTGGCGTGGGAGCAAGAAGAGCTGTCTCTGCACGGTCTCAACGTCCTCCTCAAGCAGGCCATCGAAGCCATTTCCTTCATCCTCCTTCTCGCGGACTACAAGCTGCCAGACGTCATCGCCAAGTGCGATGCGCAGATGCAGACAAGTCTGCCCAGTCTTACCTTCCAGGGCTTGTTGACCAGCCTTGCCGGGCGCGAAGTTGCGCGCAAGCTGGTCACGGCACTCATTGAGCTGCAGATCGGGCAGGAGCTTGGCGTGAGTGTGAGCGAGGCGGTTCAAGCTGACGGCAGATCGACAACCTGAGCGCTATTCTCCAGCAGCGCTGTGGGACGTTTGTTCAGCCGGGTGACGTTGTACTATACAAGGCAGAGGAGAGCCTGCGTCGCGCCGAGAGCACACGCGACATCACCGAGAAGGAGGAGAACATCTCAGAGTCGCTTCGTCTCTTCTCCCGCGCTGCGGGCAGTGCTGCGACTGCTGTGTACGACCGCTTGCCTGATGCGACACGGCGTTACAAGGCGCTCCATGATGTGCGAGGCACTATCGAGTTGCCACTCCGGGTCGCGTCAGAGCTCGACCCCGACGACAAGGCTGGCGACTACATCCGTGACGGCCGACTCCCCGGCGACCCGCGTCTTGGTCTGCTTGAGCAACGCCAGGAGTGCTACAGGCTTGTGGTCGATGCTCTTGGCGGCTACGATGACGACTTGAACAAAGCAGTGGCAGCTGGTTCACGTGAGTTTCGTTTCAAGCACAGTGCTGACTTTAGCCAACAATGCCGTGCGCATTCGCGACGAGGCATATGGTCTGGCGCTGCAATCCGACGACGAGCTGTTCCACTTCTACCTCTACGACTGGATCTCTGTCCTCGACCGCGCAGATCAGCTCCTTGACATGGAGACGCCATTCATCGAGCGCTATTTGCAGCAGACAACGTCTAACGTACCAGGTCGACGAGACCTGTTGTGGAAGTATTACGCCAGACGTGAGGAGTACCTGCTTGCTGCCAAAGCACTTTCTGAACTATCGACTCGCCAAGGTGACATGACGCTCGAGGAGCGCGTATACTACCTCGCCCAGGCTCTGACGAACGCCAAGTCTGGCGCCTCGCTTGGCTCCGAGGACGTCGAGTTTACAACTGGTCTGCAAGAGCGCATCGACGTCGCACAGGTACAGCTTCAAGTTGTGGCTGCTGTCCAAGGCCACCCCGACATGTCCCCGGCCGAGAAGATTGAGCCGCTCGAGCAGCTCAACGCCGAGCTTCTCTCCCTCGACGACCTGTACCTGCACTTCGCACGTCCTCTGCGCCTTTTCGAGTCCATCCTTCTCATTCTCAAGACGTCCGATACGCGTGTGGAGGACGTGACTCACGCAGTATGGGAGCAACTACTTAGCACTCGTGCCTCGGACTCGTCTGAAGCAGCAGCAGAACTCATTACCTCTCTCTGCCGGAAGTTTTACCCCTCCGAGGGCGCTCCGGCGGACATCGTCTTGCCTTTGGTGTACACGTGGGCTGCAGCGCGCAGCGATATCGAGACCGCTCCGGCCGGGTGGGTGACGCGGGCGCTGCTCGCTGGTGGTGTGGGTTTGCGCGAGGCATGGGACGTGAGTACTGTACTCCACGACGAGGCTGGGGAGCCAGCAGACCGAGAGTTCTATGCCGAGCAGGCAGCTGCGGCTGTGCGCGAATGGCTCGAGGTTGGCGAGGGGTTGCCTGCAGCGGAGGTGGAGAACTTTGCGAGCAACTACACACTCAGTGCAGGTGAGGGAGGCGTTGACGCGCGTCGCGCCGAGACCAGGAAGACGATGCAGGCGGCGAAGACAGCAGCAGGGCGGTTCTAGGTGGTAGATAATGCATCAGTATTAGAGCTAGCATGATATTCCCGATAAGACGGCGAGGGACAAATACAAGTGGAGACCAAGGGGAGAAGTTCACACTTAAGACTCCCTATCTAGGACCGTGCCCTCCGACCATCAGTTGCACTCTCGTCAATCATTCTCACTTGGTCATGCTGCATCATCACACTGGTATACTAAAAGTACCTATACAAACTCCAGCATCGTACTCTGCCGCCTACTTCCTTCCGAGCGCCGTGTTGAGAGCCTTCGTGAGTTCGCCCTCGGGGTCCTTTGCGAGCGACATGGAGCGCCACGCGATGTGCTTGTCCGGGCGAACGAGGATCGCACCATCCTCGTCAACCTCGCGCAGCTTGGCCCAGTCGTAGTATAGGTCCTCTGCGTCCTGGTCGGGGCCAATGACGACGACCTTGACGGGGACGCCGAGCTTGCTGCTGACCGCCTCAGCAGCGGCGCGCCACTTCTTGCCACCGGTGGTGCCGGTGAAGAGGGTGTACTTGTCGTACTTTGCCAGGTCGAGTGTGGACCACTTGTACACCCGGTTGCCGACCCATGCGTGAGGCAAGCGCGCACCAGGCGAGGTTGATGGGACATAGTAGAGTTCGGGGTCGCGCGAATTGACGGGGCGGGTGCCATCGGAGCTGACAATAGGGGACTCGTAAAACTGGCCCATCTCGACACCGTGAGCGTTGAACTCGTAGTTCTTCCTGTCCATGGCAGTGACGAGCTTGGCGCGCTTGTCGCGGCCGGCGGGGGTGTCCGCCTTGCGCTCTGCAATCTCCTTGGCCATGTCCTCTGGCGCCATGCCCGGCTTGATGCCGAGCGCGTCGAAGAGGTACGAGAACTCGCGAGACGACTTGTTGGCACGCGTGACGATCTGCTTGGCGACGGGAGCACGCTCGATGCTGTACGACTCGAGGATGGACGGGTCAGCCCAGCCCTTGAGCACCTGCGCGATCTTCCAGCACAGGTTATACGAGTCCTGGATGGACGTGTTGGACCCCAGGCCGTTCGATGGCGGGTGGCGGTGGATCGCGTCACCAGCACAGAACACGCGACCCTTCTGAAGGTGCGTGGCATACAACTCGTTGTTGCCCCAGAGAGACTTGCCTGTGATTTCAATCTCGAGGTCTGGGAGGCCAGTGAGGGAGCGGACGATGCGCCTGGCCTCGGCGTCGTCGACCACAGGAGGAGGCTGGTTGATATCGTATCCCCAGACAATGAGCCACTCGTTCCATGGGCGAACCATGCGCACCAATCCAGCACCGATGCCACCAACATTGGCTCCTGGCTGGATGACCCAGTAGAGAACTGATGGACGGCCCTCGACGAAGCGGGTGAGATCGGCCTTGAAGGTGATGTTCATCGAACCGGCGATGTCCATCTTGCCCTCCAGAGGGAGCTGCAGCTCCTTGGCAATGATGGAGCGCGCGCCATCCGCACCGATCATGTACTTGGCGCGAATCTGGTACTCATACCCAGTGAGTCGGTCGCGCACTGTCGCAGTGACGCCATTGTCGTCCTGGACATGCGAGACATATTCGGTGGAGTAGCGGGTGTGCGTGCCACGCTTGGTAGCATTCTCGGCGAGGATGGGCTCGAGGTAGGTCTGTGGGATGTCGCACATGCTCGAGGGCGATGCCATAGTGTGGTCTGCGAGGCGGGCCGGGTGGGTACCCCAAGTGAGAATACGACCAATCTCCTCGCCAGTGATGGACGTGCAGAACACGGTGTCGCCGCATTTGGCGTGCTCTGTCGCCTCCGCCTGGACCTGCTTCTCAATGTCCATGTCGCGCATGATCTCCATGGTGCGCTGGTTGGCTGCCGTCAGCCGCTGCCGCAGGGCGTCAGGAACGCAGATCGACGCAGATCAAACAGGCATGCGAATGTGCCACCATCGATGATGCGTGGACCGCGTATGGCCGAGACTGTGCGCTACTCACTAATGTGGGCGCGAGGGGTGTTGGCGGTCCACCTGTACCGGTTCAGCACGATGGTGGGGATCCCAAGAGTTCCAAGGAAGAGGCCAGCAGCGCCGCCGGCCGGGCCAGCGCCGATAATGAGGACATCGGTCTCGACGGTCCCCTTGGGGAGCTCAGTCTCCTTGTGGCCGTCCTGGAACGCCGGCATGTCTGCTTGCTGTCAGCAATGCTCAGGAGAGGTGCCGAGGCGCCAGCTGATCTGAGCTGCTTCGATGAACAGTGACCACCTCGGTGAGTTGAGCACACACCTTGCTCTGTCTAAACTCGTAGGGATAACAGGAGGAAGGTAGTGAGTGACACAAGTGGTAGCAGGCGCTTTGCTTGGTGTCAGGAGCGATGGAGTACTTCGCTCGCCGTCGACGATATATGTACTAACCGTCTCGTCCCGCAACACCAATCAACGCACATGACTGACAACGCAGTTGGAGCCAGCTGTAACACTCGATCACCGGCCGCGAAGCGAAGGCCTACTACCCCACGTCCGACATCTCGGCCTATTCACTCCACGTATGACTACGATGTCTCAGGAAGTTTGAGCAGACGTCGAGCGCTCTGTTGACGGCGCACAGCGGCGCTCACCCAGCAATGTCAGTCCCGCTGGGCGGGTCACCGCATAACACATTCCGCTACCCTAGGAACAGCGGGCTTCAAAGTGCGACGTAATAACGTCGAGGGCAATCAGGCACTACCTTTTCCTCGGCGCCGCAGGCTCTGGGCCACGCCTCCGCATGCGACCTCTGAGGCTCTGAGGCATCTATGCGTGCTTTCGGCGCATCGGCGTAGCGTCAATGCTCTGCGGCGTGTAGCCCAGTTGATGCTCGCAACTGCATGTGGAGATTACCGCAATATGGCAGGGTACAAGGGTTATTCGGTGTGGGGTGTGGGAGAGATGACTAAACGAATTATGATAGGTCGCGTGTCTCGGATGCTCCGATCGAAAGCGACGCTCACTTACTCATCGGTCACACACGCTCCGGACTGCAGGCGGGCAACTCCTGATCTTTGCAAGTACTACTGATTCACCAGCAGGTTGGGGCTCCTAGACATTCTCCACAGCATTGAAATCTTGCACCGCCGATAAGCGCGGCTGTCCTTCAACTCCCGCGGCAGTGAGGAGTCAGCACGATCTGGGGCCCAGTGAGCATGACAAGCATCCTCTACACCGGGCGCGTTGCCCACCATGCCAGAGCTACGAAGTATGTCGCAGCCGCAGTTGTCGGTCGCTGCTCTGCATCACTGTCCAGCGTGCGCGGAACGTGGCAGTCCGCTCAATCGATTCAACCCGCACTCTTACGGATAAAGGTGTCGGGAAATCCACATTCCACAGCGTCAATATCCGCGAGGTACGGCCCTGGTCAGCTGATAAGCATTAGTTATCTCTTGAAATGACCATCGACTGGTCAATCTCAAGACAGTCTTGTTCAACATCTTGAGTCACACAGGTGCCAAAAAGACAGCTGCGAGAGGCAAAAATGTATCTTTCTGACGGGGAGTCGAACCCCGATCCCCCGCGAGCACGTCTTCTTGCGAAGACTCTTGACAAGCGAGTATACTAACCGTTATACGATCAGAAATTGTTGAAAGTCGAGTGTGGGGTTTGCTTGTGTGGCTGTCGAGGGTGTCAAGATCGCGAATCACATAATTTGGAGTTTTCGCAGATACTGAAGGCCGTTCAGAGGCAAGGGCTACGTTTGAAGTGAGTGTCGTGCCGATCTAGCTGCCCGACCGTTCTAGCTTGATGCTCGACCATTCTAGCTAGTCGAAAGCGTGCTGTTGAACTCGGTGACTAGGCACAACCGTCTGAGGGCATCGGGCGTTGGGAACGACTGTTGGGCTGGTCTCGCGGTGCCGTCAGCGTAGATCGTAGGTGACTACTTTCGCATTTCCGGCACATAGAAGTTGGACAGTGCATGTCCGACCGACATGTATCTTACCATGAGTAGGATATACAGACGAGATACTGTCCGTCTACGGGTCCTGGTACAATTCGTAGCGGTGATTCGAATATGGCGGCCAGAATGGCCATAGCTGGCACACATCTCGTGTACGCGTTATATGTAGCACTGAGCAAGCCGCTATTGCCAGGACTAAGAATTACCAGGCCACATCCATAGATCTACGGTCACAAGAAGATTACGAGAGAAAGCCGAAGCAGAAATCAAATCTATCTTTTGCTCTTTACCAGCGACTATTCTGATATCACCTCACACGAGCGGAACGCACGCACCGTCAGAGCGTACATCACGTTGGCCCATCACCATACGCGGCAGCAGTGGAGAATAATGTTCGTAAAAAGACAATGATATCCTGACAAAATTCCGACCACGATTGATATGACCGACCATTTTCGGTCGCCCATATCTCATCCGTCCAACAACGTAAAAAGACAACAAAGACATCTGCCGGTAGCCAGAGGCTACAGCTACAACATGATGCAAAAAGCATGCATGCATCGGACCCCAGTCGTCCGGAGGAGAGCAAAAAGCAAAAAGACTTCTTCCCGTCGGAGAATCGAACTCCGATCTCCCGCGGCCGTAGATATCCGGATATCCAGATGATCAAACATGACAAGCGAGCATACTAGCCGTTATACGAACGGGAAGTTGTATGGTGAGGTAGGGGTCTGCGCACCTTGAACCACTCGGTAGACCAGTTTGTGGCGCCCGCAATGCTATAGTCTCAGTACGAGTAGGAAGTGCAGAGAGTCACACCGCAACATGGGTTCGTCTATGAGCTGTGACCATCATGCTGAAATACCAATTGTCAAGTATGGGGTACGAGGTCCTTCCGGCAAGGGAGCGCCGAAGACGTCTCAACCTGTCCCGCCCACACAGCCCAGCGAAGCGTGTCGTCGTGCCGGGCCGGCTGTCAGGGAAGTCGTGGCAATCACTGACGTCGTGAACAGCTGCAAATGGGTATGCTGTACTCACTGCTGAGACCGTGTGCAATGCAGATGGCCAAGACGATGATGTATTCGGGCGAGCCTCCATTCGCCTAGGCGGCACACGACCTCCATGCACGGATAGACATCAACCCGTTCATCTCACGCAGAAGATAAATGACAGTCAACTATTGGCATGCACCACCGCCGACGCTAAGAGGCGTATGTCTGGACCCAATGCATACCACGTATCTTCACATCTCACTTCCACCCACCACCCCAGAACCCAGTCCCAGCCATCACGCACCCACACACCGCATTAACGGCAGAGTTCGTCAGCACGTCTCGACCGGGCCCAATAGTAACAACTCCGGGATCCTTTGTATGTGCCGAGTGGTCAGTAAGGACACGCCCATCCTTCGTGGAGTAGAGCGTGCGTTGAAGTGTTCCGCCGAGGACGGAGTCGAGCTGCGGTCAGCCTAGCAGTCACCAAAGGACTCACCAAACTCCCCGCTAGCCCTGCTAGCGTGCCGAACAGAACTAGTATGAGCAACTCAGCAGGACTTGATGGCTCTGGATTCTCGAGATACACGCCGAGTGCAACCACCGCCCCCATGATCAACCCTCCAGCTGCAGAGACCACCAGCCCGAGCAAGGTCACACCGCCGTTAGTCCCCGGCGGCACAGTGCGGAGCGTGATGATATGCCGTGGCTTGGTCTTGGCGAGTATGCCTAGTTCCGAGGCGAACGTGTCAGCGAGACATGTCGCGTAGTGTCTGACATCAGCTGGCAGCTGGGGCGAGATCGTGTCACGTACCCGAGAAAGGCGAAGATGAGTCTCCGTGGATGATCCTCCAGAAGCGGATGATTCTGCTCAATTAGCCACAGCAAGTCAGTGCGCCACCCACAGCACAGTGCAACCTATACATCAAGGCCGCCACAATCCCTGGCACAGAGTTGGACAGGACCTGCACCCAGTTGCGGTTCCCGCTGGGTTTGGCAGGATCGGCGCCCTCCTCAAGCTTGGCCTTGACATCGGCTTTGACCTAGTGTCAGCCATGCCATACCCTAAAGCACGAGCAACGCTTCGCTGATCGGACCTCGACCACACTCACCTTGGTCGCTCTGGAGCCCGCCACAAAGAAGACTATCAGTGTCACGCCAAAGAGCTTTAGCGGATTCGCCAGGTGAGCGTAGCCCACAACCCACGCCGCGATCGCCCCCGACGTGTTCAGCGACCCCTTACGCCACCCATATGTAGCAATGGCGAGTGCAATTAGTGCCGCTGGAAGGTATGCTGCTGCCTCGCTCATCAATTTAGGTTCTGTCGTACCGTATCGTTGGGTCAATGGAGGGAGGGCATGACAACACAACAACGCTGGGGCTCCGTATTGACGTGTATTATTCGGCGGCCCTATCACTCCAACCGTCGCACTCAAAACTCTGCGCAGCATCAAGTGTTGTCTTCATCCTTCCATCGGTGAGTGCTGCGAGCAGTAGCAGGCTGCGAGCCTGCATCCTGCACAAGAGAGCAACGCTGACCGCAGTTTATACAAATGATGACAATCCGCGGCCGCAGCTATTCGACTGAGCCCGCTCTCCGGAGTGAGAGGCACAGTGTGACAGCAGCTGCCCGGCGGCCACCTTCCTTGTTACTGAAGGGGCAGCTATCTGGTCTGACTCAACGATGGGGGTAGAGATGTGCTCGCGAGAGTGTATTGTTTGTAGTCTGTAGCTTGTTTCGTCTTGTCGTGCGGTGCTCGACGCTCGGAAAAGCGGTTGTCACTTTGTGGCAGTCCTTGAAGTCTCTTTGTAGCTATGCTCTTCCTCTCCATGCATAGCGTGTTGTAACGTATCACGTCCTGCACTCATGCATTATCTACATTTCGTCTGTTGTCCGTAATGCAGCTCAAGCAGCATCTCACTATGCAAGCAGAGTGCAGTCTGACTGCGTTGTAGTACAGAAGCAGTCGCTACCACTAAAATAGGCCCGCCGAAATACCCCCGCCTAACCCAAACCACCCACCCACTCCGAAAACGCCCTTGGCTAGCCACGGATGTCCGACCGATCCTCCAGCTCGTCTTCACTTCGACCACACTCCTGCACCACTCTCCAAAAATGTCTCTCCTTCGCGTCACTGTGCGTACATGTTCGGCGAACGACAGCAGGAGCGCGATGCGACGTCGACGAGGAGGTGCTTGGGCCGTTTGAGATTGGGATTCGGAGCGAATCAATGGCCAGTTGCAGAACGGTCTCCCATCTACACCTCAGCGTCTTCGACGACGATATCTCCTCCTGCTGTGTCGCCCCTATGACCTTGTCCCTGCAAGCACACGCTAACCCCAGGTCCAGCGCGCCGCTGCGCCTGCCTTCGCGCGCTCGTTCTCCGTGTCGGCTGCCCGTACCGGTTAGTTGCGATGAGATTGATGGTTACCGGTGACTGACTCGTAGACCTCGTGAAGGACCTGTACATCAACCAGCTCAAGTCCTACAAGGCGCCTGCCAAGGTGAGCATCGGGTTGCGGGTTGTGGAGACGTTTGACAGCTGTGCTTGCGTGGCGATGCGACAGCATGCTCAACGGCGTTCTGTCCTAAACTCGAGCACCACTAACCGCAGTCCGCCGACGCCCACGCCTCCGCTGTGCGCACCTTCTCCGCTCCCTCGGCACCCTCTGCCCCCCAGCTCCCCTCGGACCTTGCGGGTGAGCTCGCCAAGTTCGACGCCCAGGAGCCTACTCTCGGCAACACTGCTGCCAAGCCTACCCAGGCTGCTGCCTCCGAGGACGGCCAGAGTGCCGCCGAGTACCTCAAGTTCCTCGAGTCCGACCTCCCCAAGGAGAACGCCCACTAGATGTGCACTAGCGTGCAGTATAGTAAATGCATCGGTGAACAAAAGACATGGTGTGCAGCGTGATTCTGTTCTACTAGTCGCCCTTGCTGGCCTTCTGCTCCTCACGGCGCTTACGGCGCTCCTGACCCTTTGCTCTTGCTGCATCCACTACCTCGGCTGCTGTGAGCGGAATCCAAAAACTCCATACTCACACTTTATACTGCTCTCGTTGAGAGCCTTGAACAAGCCAAGCACTAGGGGCAGCATGTTGTGCCGACGCAAAGAGTTCTCCATCTTGCCCTGCGCCTGCTTTGCACGTTCGTGCTCCAGCTGATCAGAAAGGGCGATGCGCTCCCCAGCGTCAGTAGCAGCAGCTAACTGCTTCTCCAGGCGAGGGATCGCAGCGCTCCTTACAGCAAGGAGATTGAACATGACCTGTAATATGAGCACGAGTTTGGTGATGAGCACGCACAGAGCCAGGTGGGTATGTAGCTATCCGCGCTTCGATGGTGTCCCGTGCAGCGTCGAGCCAGTCGCCCTCGACAGCCGCATGCATTATCGGGCTGGAGCGCAAGCCGTCAAGCTCATAAAGCACACCGTTGACAGGAAGATATGCGACAAAGTGGTAGGCGTCCTCCTTCTCCCCCGTCGCCGAACTCTCCATAGCAAACGGCGAGTTCTTCGAGAACGAGTTGTGCACCTCGCGAATGCGATCTGAGGAGGCAACGACATGCCCCAGACTACTGTCAGAGTCGAAAGGGGTACACTGCTCACTCTAAAGACGTCATGCCAGCTCCAAACTGACGCAAGTTCTCCAACTCGGGACCTATGTCGATTCCGGCTTCCTCCTGGGAAGGTATGTTCATCGCTGCATTGAGAGCTGCAATGGTGCCGCAGGAGTTGTTGATAACCTAGGGGTTAGTACAATAATGAAGCGTCGCCAACAGTGGAGCATGGAGGACTTGCAGGCCCTTGACATTCCCAGAGAACTGTCGCGACCGTATACAGCATGACACACCCACCTGGTTCGCAAACCACACACCAGCGTCGTTCGCTTCAACCTCCACACCAGCAGTCTCCACACCCTCGTCTCTTCCAACCCACTTGAACAGGAAGATGAGCGCGTGAATGGGTCGCAGAGTGTCGAGTGTCGCCGCGTCCAGGGAGTACAGGTCATCCTTCTGTCAGCGACGTGCTGACTACTGTTGTGCTCACAACCTGCAGCCCCTTCACGCCCAGCTGCCTAAGCAGCTCACTGAAGACCTGGGGATCCGACTCTGTCAGGGACCAGCCTGATGGGTCGTCCATGGTTATTTACAAGGTAAGAAGAGAAGTTCTGTTGCAGGAGGTTTATCGATCAACAAAAGTGGACAGTGACGCAAGTGGCCAAAATGATGACTCTCACACAGACGCGACTGATATGTCCGCCACCACAGAGTCCTAGATTGTGACAATGTGACAACCGAAAGCGACAGCACCATACGAGCTATTACAGATTACAAACATGCAGATGCTCATTATACAAACAGCACTACGTTAACCATGACCGCACCAGCCCCATGCTTTGACCCCAAGAGCTATGCCGCGAACCATTGGCGGATGCCCTCCAGCTCGCGATGCCACTCTTCCCACTGAGCGACCTTGTCGGCCAGATCTGCCTCATTCGGAAGGGGACCAGGAGATCCAGCGCCATCACGCACTCGCTCAGCCGCCTGATACAAGTTGGCCAGGGTACTGGCTAGCTTCTCGTATCGCGGGTACAGCTCTTCATACCGTTTGCGCATCTCCTTCACATCAGGCACTGACGGTGTGCGCGGCTCGTTCTCGCGGTGGCCGTTGGTCGCTTTCGACGTTTTGCCTTCCTCTGCGGCGGAAGACGGGCGTCGCTTGAAGTCCGGCAGACGACGTTCTTCGGCCTGGGCAGCTTTTTGCCGTTGCTTGATTCTCGCCTTATCTCGCAAGCTGCTATCATCATCAGAGCTGGTATAGACAGGGGAAGCGCGACGCTTGTTTGACCCGGCACTGGACGTAGCCACCTTCCCGTTGCCATTGACAGAGGCGTTCGTCTTCCTGGGGGCTCGATGCCGACCCCTGTCGTCATCCGAGGCATCCTCCTCTGAGCTCGTAAAGTCGCGAGCGTTGGACTCTCGCCTGGTGCTCGGTCGTTTGCGCTTGGCCGATCCTGTTGGCGATTGTTTCTTCTCGTTGACTGGTGTCTTTTCTACCTCGACAGCCTCGTCTGCTGCTGCGGCCTGCTTCACTGGCGCTCTTTCTGGAGAAACGCTCGGCGAGGCTACACGAGGAGTTGCACCGCCAGACTTGACAGTCGGCGGTAAACTGGCAGTGCGCTTGACATGCTCTGTACGCATCTTTGCAATCTGCTTGCCGAGTTTGGTGCGCTCAGTCTTGTCTTTCGGCTTTTTGGCAGGCGCACTTCGTGCAGGAGACGCATCCCGACTTTCCGCAGGTGACTCTGCAGCAAGCGCAGTGGTCTTCTTGACCGGTGACACGGAGGTGCGCTTCAGAGGCGATGTGAGATGGCGTGGACGTTCAGATGGTGGCGGGGGCGCGACTTCAGGTGTAGATGCCTCGGGCGGACCACCAGCCAAAGCCTCCTGCTCTTTCCTGTCGAGCTCTCGTCGCTCCTCGGCATCGGTGGCGAGACCTAGGTCATCGAAGGCCTTGCGAGCCAAGGCGATCACATGCACCTTGTCCTCGTACGAGTACCTGTCCCAGCCGCCAATTTTGATCTTGGCATATTGCTGAGGACGTAATGTATACTTCCCCGACGAGTCGGTGGACTGTTGAGCAATCTGCTGTCAGCGACGCACGGGTGCACTGCTTTGCAACTCACAACGTTGACCATACGAGCAACATCATTGACCTCCCCGGCAGTTCCCTCAACAATCTCCTCCAGTGTGGCCGGTCCCAACGCCAGCAGCTGGACTACCAGCGTCTTCAGGGGAACACGCTCGACACTCAGATTGGCTGCAGCTGGACCGCTCTGCGTGCGGGCCATGGGTTGAGCCCGTGATGGTACCGGTGATGGCCGAAAGTTTGAAGGTTCTACTGGACGAGAGTGGGACGATGACGCTGCTGCGGGCTTGCCGGTAACGCGCTCAGCACGCGCTTGTCGCTGCCGATCGAGGGCTTCGTTCTGCTGGCGCACCTTTTCGGCCGCACGACTCGTTGCTCCGACCGTGAACGGCACGGAAAGACGTGCTCGTGCGGTGCCCACAGGGACTAACTGGTCGTCGCCATACAACAGCAGCTCACTCGGCTGTCCAACCTCATGAGTATCCAGGAGTATTGGTTCCTCGTCGGAGATGTTCAAGGACTGTGCAGTGTTAGTGATACTTTCTGACACGAGTTGACTTACGATACCACCGTCGTCAATAGTGAGCGAGACGTTCCCTCCATCAGATGCAGACGCGAGCTTCGCCCAAGTGTCCTCCGGGAACCGGATGAGATATGACGGTGGAGCATTACGATCGCCGAGAGCCAAAGGAATAGGGCCGCCTGGTAGCGGCATTGCTGCTCGGGTGTCTCGGCCTCAGGTAGTACGACGCGAACGTCGATGGAAGCGACTAGGGCCGTATACTGCCAGAGCACGAGGACAGAGCACTGCAAAGGCAGGAGTCGCCCCTCAGGACGAGATACGAGCTCAAGCTGGAGACGCGCTGTCCACTACTATGTCCGCATTGGAGGGGTGATGGGAGCAAAGCAGCGGCAGACAATCTGTCCACGAATGTGTGATGTGAGGTTGATGCTCCCTTTTCGTGTATGGTGGTTGCACCAGAGCGAGGGCGATACTGTCGAGAAGTCCGCACTGAACCCTGATTCGAGCGAACAGCGGTATGAAGGCGCGTTGCTGGTATGAGAGAACTGATGAATGCGAACGAGCCGGGTTACGTGCTGTGTTACAGTTGCTGGCAGTCGGCTATGACGGCAGGCCGTTGGTGATCTTGAGGTGCGACGTCGACTGCCGAGACGCACTGTTTTCGAAGCTGTCGCTCTGCGGGAAAGATCCTGTATGCCGCCCGTAGGTGCAGTTGCGAAAGGAGAGTTGAGGAGAGGTAGAAGAGGAAGAGGGAGAGAAGTTGTGCGGCTGGCCAAATGCGAACGGTCGAATAGAGCGGAATGCCAGGAAGCCAAGGGCACAAGGAGATTAATGTGGGGGGCGACGGTGGGGTCGTGCTAGGCACGGGAATGTTGGTGTCCACGATATGAAGTAGTTCATGCAGGAGGCTGTAGGTTTGGGCTGAGAATATTGCAGTGGGCATCTGTACTTTACGTCGTGTCGGTCATGTACATGATATATGATAGGGATACAAACGGTCACAGCGTCGACTGAGTACTGGATGATCATGATACATGCTAATACGTTCACCTCGGTGACAATGTCTCAACTACTGACTACTGGGCACAACGTGTATGACTATTGCTGGACTGCATGTCAGATCTCGCAGGCAGAACGTGGTGAGTGCGTGCAGAAAACTCACTGGGCTTAATCTTGAAGTGAAGGGTGATCAGGGAGAAGATGAAGCACTTGGAGGTGAGCAGCTGGAGGTCGGTCGCAACATACCTTCAGATCCTGTACCAGATAGTAGAAGACACGCAACCCCTCCGCATCTGCGCTGTCGTTTACATCCGACAGTGACCCGATCTTGGCAGTCTGTCGTCAGAGTGGACCTCTTTCAGACGACAAGCGATTTGCGGGCAGAATCAGACGGTGCGCCGTCCTGAGCTGACCTGCCCGGGGCACTGTCGTCGCCCGAACACCCACCTCGAAAGAGATGTGCTCCTTGTCTATCCTAACTTCGAGTTCCTGACGACCAACAACGTTTTTCCGCGGCCACGCTGCATCGTCTTCTCTGAGCCGTTAGCTGTTGGAAGTCACAATACGCACTTTGTAATCTCGCTCTCACGAACAATCCGCTTCAGCTCTTCCACGACTGCCGGGCCAACATAGACTGTGCGTTGTCAGACGAGGAAGTTCGCGCCTATACTCACGCTCCTTGCGGATCAAAGAGTCGTTACGGTAATTCGAGTTGTTGGCATACCGGATACGTCCTGACATCAGCCTTCACGCAAGTCCCACTCACCGTGTCCGTACTCGAACTCGAGAAACTCATGCCCATGCATTCCTTGGTGCCCCGTGCTTAATGTTAGATCGGGCCTACCTACATGCAGATCATTCATACATACTAGTACCTGACGTTAGCACTTTCCAATGAGTAGTCATACCGGAGGTAGAACGGGTCGCTTTGCAGGTCTGCAGATGCCATTTTCGCTGGTATACAAACTGATTCCCCACTTTCAAGTCCGCTTGTTCAATTCTGGTGTTTCGAAAGAGCTCTTCTGAATATGCCTTCGTCGTTGCGATTGTTGTTGTTGTTGTTGTTGTCAGTGCATGTCATGTTCAGTGCTCGATCATGAAGCAGGAGGTGGCGGCGGCAATATCTCGGAGTTAAGGCCAGTGGCGTGTATGATAGCTAATGTCGCCGGACGCGACGCGTCTGATTTGTGTTTGATCCAACGACAACAGCGAACCATCAAATACAAGCATGACTGTCTCGAACGAAACACCCCAGGATGCACAGAAGCGCGCCGCTGAGGAGGTGCTGGCCGGGAATGCCAAGGTAGCGAAGGTGTCGCCTCTGGTAAGTGTCTGCATGAGTACTACATTCATGCTCCGGCTGGTGTACTCCAATGTTGGCATTGTACACTCTGTCATGTGGCGACCAGCGTCGGGTCGCCCTCTCAGATTCATCCGAACGCTCTCCGCACGAGCGACTACTAACGCGCAGGACGAGCCTCTGCGCGTAAAGCGTCTGGCGCCCAATGCCAAGATCCCTACTCGTGGCTCGGCATCGGCGGCTGGTTTCGACCTCTATGCGTCGCGAGCAGCCTCGGTTCCTGCGCGCGGAAAGGCCATGGTCGACACTGACATCTCCATTGCCCTTCCACAGGGAACTTATGGTCGCATTGCGCCCCGTTCGGGACTTGGTGAGTTTGAAGTAGAGGCCTGCGACACACATACGATGAGGGGTCCGTCAGTCCACACAAGGGACTGTAAATGCAGTGCTGACTCGCAGCCGCCAAGCACTCTATCGATGTAGGTGCTGGTGTCATCGATGTGGACTACCGTGGACCTCTGAAGGTCATCCTCTTCAACTTCTCCGACTCTGACTTTGCCGGTGCGTCGTCCTTATCTCAGATCGGTGGTGCTGATGTAGTAGTGGCCGAGGGCGATCGCATCGCTCAGCTTATCCTGGAGGAAGTGCGGATGGCACCAGCTGTCGAGGTAGAGGACCTCGATGAGACTGTCCGTGGCTCTGGTGGCTTCGGCAGCACTGGCGTTGGAATCGTCGTGCCTCAAGCCTAGTAGAGCCGAGAGCTCATCACTAGTGCTCCTCCTGCAGGAGTGGCCACCGTCTGTTGCGTATTCTCCTTAGACAACATCACCTCATGTAACATGTATTCTTCTCGACAAGCACGTCATATGACAGACTTACACATGTACACTATATACAATGATGACCACGACAATAGAATACAATCCTTGATCCGATCTAGGACAACCTATCGAACATCGTACGCCGATATCTGCTTATTCCGCAGCCGCATTCGTTGCAGCCTGATAGCAACTGACTCCTCGACCCGCCGAGTGGTTCGCCCGTCGCTTGTAGTCTTCCGACTTGCAGTTTTGTCGTGCCCGTTCGTGACCTTGTTGCTTCTCCCGTTGTCGGATGAGACTGCGAGTCGCGTGGCTGATTTCTTAAATCCCTGGGAAACTTTAGGCAGTAGGGATGTGGTGTTTGTGATGTCTTTGAACGCCACGTCGCTCCTGATCCTTGTAGAACCCAGTCGGAAGTGAACAGGTGAGCGCGTCGAGGTCAACGCGAGGCCGTTTTTCCTCCGGCCACTTTTGACATGCGTGTATATGATACTCGTAGCTCGTAGCAACCGTCGAGCAACGGTCGCACCATCGGCTGCACAGACTCAAAAGATGGTGGAGGTATGGAGTGCGGGAGGGCTGAACAAGCCTGCGTCATGTCAGCACACTCCAACGACGGGTATCTCTATGCGCGGTATGCACAAGGTGCGTGAGGATATGCTTTCGGCACCCGGGAGAGAACCATCCGTATGTGGTACGACAAGACAACAAAGCTGCAGCGACGAAGTCCCACCCCTCGCGGCCGAGCAGCGCAGCTTACAGATACTGCAGTAGTGGCAGTTGTTGTTTGTCATCGCTCGACCACTCACCAACTCGTACACAATCGACGTAAGTGTATCCGTGTATAGCTGCCACTGCCGCACCAACGGGAAAATTTTGATCTTCTCTACCATGACTGATTACTGCGAGTTAGCTCAGTCACTCCAATGGGACACTCACATCTCCAGGACCTTATCAACCATGGCCAGAGCAAAGATCCTGCGCGTTATAGTATTGGCCGGGGGAACGTCAAACTCGGCGTGCAAACCACGACGGAACACAGGTTCTGGTCTGGACAGTGGGCCCAGTGCGATGGTGTCCTGACCGTCGATTGCCATATCGTGGAGCCATAGCTTCAAGGTTGAGTCTCCAACGGCAGGCGAAGCAGCGACGATGTCGTCCAATCGTGAGCGCAGCACTCGCCTCGGAGCAGTGTCGCCTTTTGAAGCCAACGCCGAGACGACGTTATACCACTGCTCGCTAGCACCCCTAGCAGACCATAGAATGACGTCCGGTGCATCGAAGAGCGGATGAAAAGATGCAGATGGTCGAGGAGGGGGGGAAGATTATTGACCAGTCATTGCGAGGAAAAGATAGTGGCCCGGCAGGTAGAAGAGGAAGGAGCGTGGGAATGAAGTCGTTTGTCATATCCGTTGCTTGGACTTGATGAAGATGTCGATAGCTGAGTCGGCCCAGGAGAAGAATCTTGATGTGTGGATGCTGTTTGGCTGAGTGTTGGTGTGTTTCAGATCTTTGCTTGTCAGACTGCATACAGCAGAGCTGCAACATCCTCCTTTGGCCTCTGAACTACAACGCCGTACTCAGAGGGATTCATGCCATGAATTGGTTGCAACCAACAGTGAGTGCCATAGAGTCAACTCAGTAGCCATAGCAGCCCTGTTGACCATGCTCAGGCCTGTCTTCCCCAGCATCCCGTCGACCTTCTACGACCTTCACCCGCCACCGGGATAACATCATGACTACATGCATATACACAATACACAACGCTCAAGCTATGTTTCTACAAGTAAAGCCCAGCTGCCACTGCTCAAAGTCCGCTGAAAAGAAACCTCAAAGCAACCTATCGCTCAGTCTCGATCGGCCGTCGCTTCTCCCGCAATCGAAGACGTTGCAACTTTCTGGCAAGTGACTCTTCAACCTTCCGCGAGACTGTTTTGTCACTCCCTTCCGTGCGACTCATACCCTTCTTGATCGTTTTTGATTTACGAGCGACCTCATCCTTGTCGATTTTCACAATGTCGGATAGGGGTCCGTACAAGTTTTCGAACTCCTCGAGTGTGTAAGATTCCCCAGTCTCCGTGTCAACGAATTTGCATATTGAGTGTGGCATCCCGTTGAAGTTAATGGGAAGAGAGCAGGCAAGCGCGTTGAGGTCGAACTGGGGACGGTTCTCTGGTAGCCACTGCTGATGAGCGTGCTTGCAGTTCATGTAGTAGTGGTCGAGTAGCGGTCGAATGATGAATCGAACGGAGTCATACGGAGGTGGAGGAATGGACAGCGGCAGAGCGGAGCAAGCCTGGCAATGTCAGTAAGCAGTCAAAGGGGAACGCAGAGCCAATGACGTTTCCTTGAGACGAAGCGGCCGCCACCAAGCATGGTAAGGATAGCCATGCTATGTTTCTTCATGAGGCAGATAGCGAGTGCTATCCCACACCTTGACCAGGGTGACCGCGACTGAAGTCCATCTGTACCTGGATGTCGGCACGCAAGAGCTGATAACACGATTGGAGCAACGTGCACAAAATACGCGACTCACTAGCTCATAGACGACTCTTGCCAACACGTTGGTATACGAACGCCAATCTTGCACCAGGTTGAACGTCAGGTTTGTCACATGATCTCTGCGTGTCAGCAATTGTTCACAAGCCATGACCATCTGAGCCATACGCACATCTCCACAATCTTGTCTACTACCGCCAGAGAAAATATCCGCTTTGTGATGGTAGCGGCTGGGGGAATGTCACAGGGAATACGGACATTGCCGCGAAACACTGGCTCAGGTTTGAGCAACGGTTGTAGCTGAAGGAAGTCTTGCCCGTCAACGTCGACTGGCATGTCGTCGACCCACAGCCTCAATGCCGAGCCCGCGACTGCAGGCGACGAAGAAACTATATCGTGTAATTGTAAGAGAGGTACCCGCCTAGGAGCGACATCCCCTTTGTCGCTCAGTGCTTTCAGGATGTTGTACCACTGCTCGCTCGCTCCTCGAGCCGACCACAGAACAACTTCGGGTGCGCGGGACATGTCACTGAATGGTGCAACGGGTTGCGGAGGAGCTAGTTCACGCGACCAGTCATTGCGAGGAAATGACACTGGGCCTGAAGGGAGTAGCGGTGTGAAAGGGGCTCGATTTCTCATTCTGAGCTGCGAGTGTCATGGGCAGGCTGGGTGTTGACACGAAGTACGGTATGCGTAGACTGTTGATTAGAATGCTACTCTGGCAATCCTGAAACTGCTCCCGGATTTCTCGACCACTACTGTATCTTATCTCCTCGCTATGGCTTTCACCTCAACAGCTCATCAGATCATCAACATGCATGCCCCAATGCAGGATGCACGTGCTACCCGCGCGATGTGACGACTTGATTCTATGGTACACAGTTCTCGCCCCCGCTCGGGCCCCTTCTCAGGCCCCTCCCAGATGCATATAAGCCCATGCTGTGAACGCTTCTTTCCTTCTTCACCCTCGCTCCCTTTCTACCCCGACAGGGTCACCTCAACCATGCCTACTTTGGATAGAGTTTAGAGTTGTCACTCCGCTATCTTATCACTGATAGTGCTCGTTCATCGGAAGCAACCCATCCATGTACCTCGTCGTCCGCTACGCCGGTAGATGGCGTACTGAGTGGTCGGTAACAGACGGTACGTACATTCGGTTCTGAGAATCACTGCTGACTGCTGCAGGGAGTCGAGCCGAATGGAGTGCGCGACCTTGAAATCGACATCTGTGTTTGGCCACGCTGGAAAGGTCGCCAAGCTCAGCGAGGCCAAGAACGGTCGAGCTCTGACCGACGAGGTGTTTGATGCCTTGGATGCAATCGGCGCAGCTGGTGGCGATGATCTCAATAATGGGTTTGAAGTGTCCTGTCTCCCATGTGTCTGTCGATGCGCTTGTGGCCTCTTTCCAGTTGCGGGCATGTGTCTTCCCGATGCGATGGCCGCCGAGATGACCGATGACGGCGTTGTAGAGCTTGACAGCGCCGGCCTGAGAACGCTTTTGGGTGAGAGTGAGCACGGGGAGTGGGATCGGGACGCTGGTTTGCTGAGTGAGAGCGGCACGAGTACGGAAGCCGACTGTAGCGAGGATGCCAACACGTGAATCTGCTACGTCACGGCTGCCCCCACTCTCGATTTCCGGCTCAAAATCGCTCTCTGGTCCAGCCACCACTGCGAGTCCGTCCTGAGTCGTGCCACTTCTGCTTCGGGATCGTCAGCTGGTTCTGCAACTGTACCTGGACCATCCTCAGGTCCCTCAGCCGAAGCTCTATCCACGGCAGCAGCAGTCTGCGCGGATCCCAGAAGCAGGGCTACAGAAGCAAAGGTCCCTGGTGATCGCGTGCACCCAGCTATAAGAAGAAGCCTTGTGGCCCTGTGGCCACTACAATCTTCTCCGCAGTGAAGGCGACCTCTACAGCATGTTACAGACCTGGCGGCAGGTCCAGCGAGAGCTCCACCGCGGTGCGTCAGAGGCCTGGGTCAGGTTCATCGAGGCAAGTTGGCGATGCAGCGACCGGACCCTTGTGCCGTCGACCGAGTCGAGGTCACAAACCTCTAGGCCATCGACTCGCTCACATACTCCGAGGCCACTGACTCGCTGTCATACCCCTGGGCCGCCAACTCGCTCCAAGACTCCTGGTCCAACTCGCTCTCATACTTCTGGACCTCCATCACTCCTCAGGCTTCGACTCGCACTGTGAGAACCCCAGTGAACGAACTACACCAGGTCCTCCGAGGACAGCGGCGCACCGTGTGGCAACGAGGTCCTCACCAGCAGAGCCCTCATCTGCATCGAGTGGAGTGAGTATCTAGTAGGATCTCTCCCAACATCTCGCAGTCATTCTGCGAGCTGGCCGAACGCAAGATGAGGTTGTCCAGACTGTGGAGGGTCTCTCAGTATTGGTTGGGCGAGCTATCGACCTCAGCCCTACTTCCCGCGACATGGACATGGTTACGGTACACCCAACCGCCTTCGAGGCGGAGAATGAGGCGACTGCCAGCTGCCTCAGATACGGGGATGGTCACGCCTTGGGGCCCCTGTTGACCTCCTCGCTCTTTCGGCCCTCGACTCTGCCTCCGGACGATCGCTTCTCTGTCCGCGTCTTCAAGAGACTTGCATTGCGAAATGCCAGGGATACAGAGATTGATTTATGCATCGCCTCTCAAATCGGCATCGTGGCCAGTCTCTCGGAGGCGAAAATGGTCGCGCACTCACCGACGACGTCTACGATGCTCTGGACAATGTCGGTAGAGCAGGTGGCAATGTTTACGCCATCTTGGACGAAGGCAAGATCGATATCAAGATCGAAAAACGTTCTGTTTGACGAGAGACTGAATGGCCTCATCGATTACGGAGCTCGTGGAGTACTGCAGGCCCTAGCGTATGCTTTCGCAGCAGGCACGTCGTGGTCAACTTTGACCGACCATTCCCGGTATCTTTGCGTAGGTGTGTATAAAGGGTGTATGGTCAAATTGTTGCTGATTGTATAGACATCGAGAAAGCATTAGACGACAGCTACATCGTCTACACGCCGTCATTTGGTCGCAGAGAAGATGGCGAAGCCATCCGCAATCCCGAAACCAGTGCTCTGGCCTTATGGTACGCCTTCAGACATGGTCGTCCCCCTGGCTACGGCTTGGAGGGCTTGGAGGAAACTCCATCCGCCATTATCTACTGCCACCCCGCCCAGAATGGCACCTAGTGGTGCCTCACCCGCAGACGAGGACGACACATCGCTCCCTTCCCCCGACCCTCCCGGCACTATCTTAGAGCGTGGTCACACGTACGAGCTCAAGGACATCGGCTACAACCCCGACGCTGCCGCATTCTACGACCTTGACACTTGCCGGGGTGGTCTATCTAACGCCTGTGGTTCATGCTCGTCAGGGATATCCTGTAACGCCCACGCCGTTGCCTCCAGGAACGGCTGCCACCTGCCTGGCTCCCACCAGCCCAGACTCTGCGTCAGAAGCTGAGGTTGGCATCGCCTTTGACATTGCTGCTCTCACAGAGGCGGCGGCGGTGGCCACATCAACAACATCGACAGCCAGAGTGCTCTTGGCTGCAGCGAAAGCAAAGGAAAGGCGAGCCCGCAATGCTCTTGCGATCGAAGTACGACGTGGGACAGGAGGAAGGGCACATGAGCTCGCTACTCAAGACGCAGAGGATGCGGAAGCAGCAGCGATTGCTGCTGAAGGCATCCTGTCTGCAGCAGAGGCAGTGGATCATGCGATAGACGAAGCAATCGCAATCACAGCAGCGGCAGAGAGCAGGCGCGCGCAGAGAGCGGCGCAGTCAGACCACGAGGACTCCGTTGCAGCGGAAGAACACGCTCCCACTGAAAGTCAAAGCCCGGTTGCTGCAATTAACACGCCTCCGCAAGAGCAAGTACCTGTTAGGGAGTCGGTGAGTTGATAACGAGGTCTTATTTCATGTCTGACCGAGACAAGTGGTCCGATGGGACATATCAATTTTCGGATCAGGAGTATATAGCCCTTATCAGCCCCTTCCTGGCAAGCTGGCAGGCCAGAAGCGCAAATTAAAGGGCCGTAGAATCCACCGACGAGCCTTTGGCTACGATGCGGTCTTGTTTGTTATTATCAAAGCGTCTCGAGGTGAAGATCAACCAGAAGCGTCTACGACATGCTGTGTACAGTGGCCACTGATCGGGTTCCGGTCAATTTCAATTTCTTCCGATTTCCGGGGCCATTATCTTCATGCTCGACCGCTCATACATCAAGCATGCATGCATCTACAGACCTGTAACTCTGTACATCACATTGATATAATATCTTCTCTTCATTCTGCTCTTCTTGGGATGTTAGATGTTATATTTCTCGGACAGAAGGCCAAGGAAAAGCGAGTCATGATGTCAGGACCGGAGTACGATCGTGCTACGATCGTTCAACGATCGTGGTACGGCCGAGGACCGTGGGGTGAACCACCAGGTCGCGAGGGGATCTAGAGCTAAGATAGACAATGAACCGAAGGTGGCAGTGCCACTATCACGTCGAGTAGCGAGTTAGGGAGAACAGAGAACAAGATACAGAGACTAAGTTACTAGATAGGTGGGGAGACGAGAATAGAGTCTTGGGGACAAGACTCGATGCGTCGTCTCTCTATATAGTACGGGATCCGGAAGTCACGCAGGCCAGTTAACCGGTGGTCGTATGGTCACGCGTTGCTGGGTCGCAACGGTGATAGGTCGAGCGGTAGCGACGGCGTAGCATGTGGTAGCGACCCATATTGTTGATTAACCGGTACTGGTTTGCCATGCGTCCTGCACGCGGGACGCATGTTGGCGTACGGTGCGGTGCGTGTCTCACAGTACCCCCCCCTTCTAGAACCGAGCTCCGTCGAGGGCGTTGTGTATGATGACGAAGAGAGCGTGGTCGATGACGAGGAGAGTGTATTTGATGACGAAAGGAGTGTGTCGAGTGGAGGGAGTGTGTATGATGAGTAATAGCGGTGCATTGCTGAGTAATCGCTCGATGGGCGCAGGAAGGGCGTCGGTCTTGTTGGTTAAAGAACGATGGAGATTTGAGATAGCGGAGGCGGGCGCAACGAGTGCGAGGTGGGAATTGAGCTGTGTCGGGAAGACGATAGGCTGTCGATAGCCGGAGAGGATACTTAAGCGTGTGACTTGCGTTGTGCGCTGTCAACACCTTCCTCGTCAACAATATGTCATCCGCACAGGAGCGCCGGAAGGCGAAGAAGAAGGTGAGTACTTGTCATCTCGCTGACACGCAGGAGAAGCGCAAGCAGCAGCGGCAGCGCAAGCGTGACGCTGCGGGCCAGCAAGCCGATGTCGAGATGCAGGAAGGCAGCGACGAGGTTCGCCCAGCTCGCGGTGCGGGGACGGTGTCGGTGGTGAAGGGGAAGAATGCACCTAGGTTTACCGTGAGTTCGTTGGGTGCAACTTCGCTGATTGTAGACGCAGGGTGTTCGTATCCGTTTACAGGCTGAGAGGTCAGGCCGTGACCAGGCTACGATCCCCGATATCTCGTCCGTGATGTACGATGTTCGCGCCGGAGTACAAGACGGTCGTCCGACGTACATGGCGTACATCGACAACGAGTTTTACGAGGCGCCGCAGGAGTATCACAATTTGGCGCGACACCTAGTAGGTTGCCTTATCGTTGCCACCAACAATGCGAAGATCGCGGAGGTCACCAAGAAGAACGTGAGTTCGGTTGCTCCACGATTGTTGAACGATTGTTAATGGCAGAAATCCTCGCGTTTCCACGCAGGACTGCGTCGTCTTGAGAAGGCGTTTGTTGACCCCCGTGGCGAGTGTGACACGTGCCGGCGCAATGGCATCCAGTGTCTGCGGAACACGGAGGTGGAAGGGTGCATCGCGTGTGTGGCTCGCATTGCTAAATGCTCTCATGATACCAAGGCCGCGGATGCACAGGTGAGGATGAGACTTGTTGTCGCTGACATCAGCGCGAGCATCGGGAGCGCGGTATGGACAAGTGGGCGGCCCACGAGGCGGTGCTGTGGCGCAACATCGCGCGGTGGGAGGAGCAGATGGTCGAGCCCAACGCCGTCACCGCGAAGGCCGGTCGCGACGAGCTGAAGAATGAGGCAATGTTGCGCTTGGAGTTGTTGAGGGCCGAGTATGAGATTGGTGAGAAGGTTGTGGAGGACGTGGCGGCTGGTAGTCCGCTTAAGTTCAAGCGTGACAAGATCCGGTACGCCAGAGGTGTGGCTACGAAGCGTCGAAAGGAGGAGGAGGAGAGACCCATTCTGAACTCGCCGCCGACTCCTTTCCCTGGCGCGAAGCTACCCCTTGCCATTGCGTCCGGTTCTGGGTCGCAGTCCCAGGCTAGGATCGAGATGGTTGAAGACAGTGATGGGGAGGACGAGGTAATGAGTAACTGGGGGGATGAGGAGATGGAAGGCGATGTCGTGGTGGTTGATGACTTTGGTCGTCCGCTGAAGAAGCGTAATACCAAGCGTCACCACCGCCGCTTCACGTCGTAATAGATGTGTGAAGGGTCCGATGTTGTGTTGTGTAGTAGGTGGAAATGCAATACGGTTGTGCAACGATCGTTGGCGAGGCGTTACTGGGAGGCATGGTATGGTTTGTCGGGGTACTTGTCGTGGAAGGCGCGTAGGACATCTGGGGCATTTTCAGGAGCCTCACATGGCTCCCACGAGTTCTCCGACGCGTCATATCCTTTCCATTTCACAAGATACCAAACCTTCTTGTGTACCCGTCCACGGACACGGGAATCCAAGACAGCTTCAACCTCGTATTCCTCGCCGCCGTCAATTGTTACTGGCGGTGGGGGGGGTTGTTCCCTACCGGGGATGGTATTCTGTTTCCATGGTTCTAGCTTGCTAACATGGAAAACAGGGTGCACTCGCCAGGTGCGAGGTATGTCAATCCTATAAGCGTGGGACGACACGCGGTCGAGAATGCGGCACGGGCCGTAGAACTTGACGTCCAGCTTCCGTGTCGGTCTCTTCGAGCTAAGCCCGCGTGTGTTGAGGGCAACAAGATCACCAACAGCGAACGTGGGCGGAGTTGGAAGCCGTTTACGGTCGTAGTACTTGGCTTGGTGGAGTTGCGCCTCAGCCAGTGCATCGTCCAAGAGATCAGACACACGTCGGATCTCCGCGAGGTGGTCTCGCGCGTCCGAAGCGTTTCCGGTGGGTAGGTCGAGGGAGAAACGAGGGTGGAAACCGTAGTTTGCGTAGAATGGAGTCGTCTTGATTGAGCGGTGATAGCTGTTGTTGTAGGCAAATTCGGCCAAAGGTAATAGGTTGGCC